>ONZH01025092.1:0-44719 GCA_900303285.1 Rhinella marina | reverse complement strand
TCTCACACCGACCTTTTAAAACGTAATAATCTGCTGCAGTTTGCACTCTTTCTTTGATCCAATGTCCTCTATAAGAGTATGTGGAATCGACACTGTACAGTTACTGTCTCTTTAGAACTTAATAACTTCTTATCACTGGCTTATACTTTATAGCGCTATAGCGCTTCTTACCATCCCCTTATGGACTATGAAGTTGTTTCCAGGATAATGCAGCGAACGGTAAGTATCCTTGCTTGAGATGGTAACTTTTCTTTCCAAAATGTTACCTCATTTCCACTGGAGCATGCGCTCTGAGTGATCCGGGATGCCGAGCTCTGTTCTGTTCGGTATGTATAAAACCAATTCCGATTTAGCACAGTCCTGTTCTCCTATTAGTATTTAGGTCCACATAAGTAAATGTATAGTATTCTATGATGGTATAAGTAACACCAGATGATTATTATTTTCCAAAGAAGTGCAAATTATCGCAGTCACACCAGATGCTTTTCGAAAACGAAGTTTTCTTCCTCAGTAGTGAATAGACTAGTTCGGGACTGACTCCTCCTTTAGATAGCGCTCTTGTGAGCATTGAATACCGGACTGGATTGAAAAAGCCACATATTATCTATTTGCTGCACGACCACACATTACTTGATATAAAGTGATTTTCCTCCACATACATATATATATATAGATTGTTATTTGCTTTTAGAAAGCGTAGAAATGTCCCTTTTTTTATTACTTCTATACAAATCTGTATTAACACCATATAGACATGCTTCCATTATTCTCATAACTGCATGTTTTAGTTGTGGCAATTGTATATAGTAACATAGTAACATAGTAACATAGTTTATAAGGCCGAAAAAAGACATCTGTCCATCCAGTTCGGCCTGTTTTCCTACAAGTTGATCCAGAGGAAGGCACAAAACCCCTGTGAGGTAGAAGACAATTTTCCCCACTTTAGGGAAAAAAATTCCTTCCCGACTCCAATCAGGCAATCAGAATTACTCCCTGGATCAACGACCTATCTCTAGTAACTATAACCTGTAATATTATTACACTCCAGAAATATATCCAGGTCCCTCTTGTCCCCTCGTCACAGTCATAGTCCTGGGGATAAATAGCTCATGGGAGAGATCTCTGTGCTGACCCCTGATGTATTTATACATAGTTATTAGATCTCCCTTCAGTCATCTTTTTTCTAAAGTGAATAACCCTAATTTTGATAATCTTTCTGGGTACTGTAGTCCACCCATTCCAGTTATTACTTTAGTTGCCCTCCTCTGAACCCTCTCCAGCTCTGCTATGTCTGCCTTGTTCACAGGAGCCCAGAACTGTACACAGTACTCCATGTGTGGTCTGACTAGTGATTTGTAAAGTGGCAGGACTATGTTCTCATCACGGGCATCTATGCCTCTTTTGATGCAACCCATTATCTTATTGGCCTTGGCATCAGCTGTCTGACACTGGTTTCTACAGCTTAGTTTGCTGTTCACTAAAATTCCTAGGTCCTTTTCCATGTCAGAGTTACCCAATATTTTACCATTTAGTATGTACTGGTGACTTGCATTATTCCTTCCCATATGCATAACCTTACATGTGTCAGTGTTAAACCTCATCTGCCACTTCTCTGCCCAAGCCCCCAGTCTATCCAGATCTATCTGTAGCAGTATACTGTCCTCTTCTGTGTTAATTACTTTACACAGTTTATTGTCATCTACAAAAATTGATATTTTACTGTGCAAGCCTTCTACAAGATCATTAATAAATATATTGAAGAGAATAGGGCCCTGTGGTACCCCACTAGTTACAGTGACCCAATCTGAGTATGTACCATTAATAACCACCCTCTGTTTTCTATCACTGAGCCAGTTACTTACCCACATACAGACATTTTCTCCCAGGCCAAGCATTCTCATTTTATATACTAACCTTTTATGTGGTACCGTGTCAAATGCTTTGGAGAAGTCCAGATATACGACATCCATTGATTCGCCGCGTCCAGTCTAGAGCTTACCTCCTCATAGAAACTGATTAAATTGGTTTGACATGACCGATCCCTCATGAAGCCATGCTGATATGGAGTAATTTGCTTATTTTCATTGAGGTACTCCAAGATAGCATCTCTTAGAAAACCCTCAAACAGTTTACCCACGACAGATGTTAAACTTACCGGCCTATAGTTCCCGGGCTCTGTTTTTGGACCCTTTTTGAATATTGGCACCACATTCGCTATGCGCCAATCCTGTGGAACACTCCCTGTCAGTATAGAGTCCTTAAATATCAGAAATAAGGGTCTGGCGATGACATTAATTCTCTTAAGATACGGGGGTGTATGCCATCCGGTCCTGGCGATTTGTCTATTTTAATCTTTTTAAGACGCAGCTCTACTTCTTCCTGGGTCAGACAGGGCACTTTTAATGGGGAATTTACTTTTATATTCTGCATTTCATCTGACAGTTTATTTTCCTCAGTGAATACAGTGGAGAAAAAGATATTTAGTAGCTTTGCTTTCTCCTCATCACTCTCTGCAACTCCCCCCTCATTACTCTGTAAGCGTCCGACACCTTCAGGTTTATACTTTTTAGTATTTATATAATTAAAGAACATTTTAGTGTTAGTTTTACTCTCTTTGGCGATTAATCTCTCGGTCTCTAGTTTGGCTGTTTTTATTTGTCTTTTACATATTCTATTTTTTTCCTTATAGTTTTTCAATGCTTCCTCGCTCCCCTCCTGTTTTAGTGATTTAAATGCTTTCTGTTTGTCATTTATTGCTTTCTTTACAGTTCTGTTTATCCACATTGTTTTTTCTTGTTCCTTAACCTTTTATTCCCATAAGGTATGTACCTCTCACAATTAGATATTAGGATGCTTTTAAAAATATCCCATTTTGTGGCTGTATTTTTATTTTTGAGGACTTTGTCCCAGTTAGTTAGGCCTATGGCCTCTCTTAGTTGGCTAAATTTTGCTTTTTTGAAGTTTGGTATTTTTGTTCCTCCCTGAAGAAACGCTCTTTTGAATGACAGTTGGAAGGTTATTATATTATGGTCTCTTTTTCCCAGGTGTCCCCCAACCTGCACATCTGTTGTTCTGTCAGGTCTATTGGTTAATACTAAGTTCAGTATGGCCGTCCCTCTAGTCGGGTCCTGAACCAGTTGGGAGAGGTAATTGTCTTTGGTTATTTCCAAGAACCTGTTTCCTTTATGAGATATACAGGTTTCAGTTTTCCAGTCTATATCTGGCTAGTTGAAATCCCCTATAATAATGACCTTATTATGATTTGCCACCTCATCTATTTCGTTTAGAAGTAGATTTTCTATGGGCTCTGGTATACTAGGGGGTTTATAATAAACTGCTACTAGTATTTTATTATTGTTTTTGGCTCCATTTATTTCTACCCACAGTGACTCCACATCTTCATGTCCCTCACTTATATCTTCTCGGAGTGTGGGCTTTAGACAAGACTTTACATAAAGGCAGACCCCTCCCCCTCTCCGGTTTTGGCGATCCTTTCTAAACAGACTGTAACCCTGTACGTTAACTGCCCAGTCATAGCTATCATCCAGCCATATCTCAGTTACTCCCACTATGTCATAGTCCTCCTCACACATCCCTAATTTCAGTTCACCAATTTTATTAGTCAGCCTTCTGGCATTAGTGTACATACACTTAAGAGGTCTATGTATATTTTTTACCCCCCTTTTTAAATTACTATTACCTGTGAAGTGAATATCCGGGGTTTTTGGGTTACTTTGGTTGATGTTTTGCCCAATATTCTCCCTACATTCCTCACTAATCCCAACCCCCAATAACCACCCACTCTCCCCTCCTATGACCCACTCTCTATATACACTATCTACCCCCTTATTAGTATTACCCCCCACCCTCCCCCCTGATCCTAATTTAAAAGCTCCTCCAGCCATCTAACCATTTTTTCCCCCAGGGCAGTTGTACCCTCCCCATTAAGGTGCAGCCCGTCCCTACTGTAGAGTCTGTAGCCGACAGAGAAGTCGGCCCAGTTCTCCATGAACCCAAACCCTTTCTTCTTGCACCAGCCTCTGAGCCACTTATTTAACTCCCTAAGCTCCCGTTGTCTCTCTAGTGACGCTCGTGGCACTGGTAGTATTTCTGAAAACACTACCTTGGAGGTCCTAGACTTGAGCTTCTCTCCTAGTTCTCTAAAATCATTTTTAAGGACCTTCCATCTCCCCCTGACTTTGTCATTGGTGCCAATGTGTACCATGACCGCCGGGTCTTCCCCAGCCCCACCCAGCAATCTGTCAATCCGATCCGCGATATGCCGAACCCGAGCACCCGGGAGACAGCACACTGTTTGGCATTCACGGTCTCTGCGACAGATGACCCTGTCTGTCTGCCTAATAATAGAGTCCCCTACCACCAGCATCTGTCTGACCTTTGCTGCTCTCCTTTTCCCATCCTTCCTGCAGCGGTCATCCTCCTGGTTTCTAGGAGAAACAGCCTGCTGCAGTGTCGCTGGTCCTGGGCTTTCATCCCTAATATCAGCCAAACAAGCATATTTACTAGGGCATTCCAGCTCAGGACTAGCCTCCCTGGCACTTTTCCCTCTACCCCTCCTTACTACATTAACCCAACTGCTGACCTGTTAGTCCTGCTCTTGCCCTTCTCCTCCCTCCTCCTCTTCACTGACCCCAGCCAGTGCCTGCACTGTGAGGTCTAAGCCTCTCTCCAGGTGTTTAATGCCCCTAAGTATGTCAAGCTGCTTTTTTAGATCCAAGATCTGGGCTTCCAAATATGCAACGTGATTGCATCTAGTGCAAATGTATTCACCTTTGAATGGTTCTTCAAGGCATGCATACATTGCACAGGACACACACTTGGTAGCATTGTCCATGGAGCACCTGCTAGATGGGGGATATACAGTACAGAAAAACAGTAAATATGCGATTAGTTGTGGTTTGCTGTAGCTGGAGGACTAGCTCAAATCAAGTTAACAACACACAAGGAAAATCTCTCCAACCTTACGTTTTGCTCCTAGTCTTAAACTCCGTTTTTTTAACTCCACTTATACACAGCCCACTTACAAAGCAAGCCCAAAGTCAGAACAAGCTCTATAAGAGTTTAGCTATGTAATTTATAGCATCTGGGATTGCTAACGACTCCCCTTCACCAGGTACACAGCAGAGGAAAAAAAAAAGGGTTTAACCCTTTCACGACCGGAGCTTTTTTCGGTTCTGCATTTTCGTTTTGCGCTCCCTGCCTTCAAACAGCCATAACTCTTTTATTTTTCTGTTCACATAGCTGTATGAGGGCTTGTTGTTTGCGGGACAAGTTGTACTTTCCAACGCCACCATTTAATATTGCATACGGTGTAGTGGGAAGCGGGAAAAAAATTCCAAACCGGGTGAAATTGCAAAGAAAACGCTATTCCACTACAGTTCTACGGGTTTCTTATTTACAGCATTCGATGTGCATTAAAACTGATCCGTTACTTTCATTCTACTGGTCAGTACGAATCCGGCAATACCTAATATGTATAGTTTTTCCTGCGTTTAGATGGTGATAAAATAATTAGAAAGTTGCCCTTTTTTTTTTTTTTTTTCCTTGTCATATATTGACCCCTATAACTTTTTGGTATTTATGTGTACAGAGCTGTATGGGGGCTCATTTTTTGCGGGGCGGTCTGAAGTTTTTATTGATACCATTCTGGGGTGTGTATGACTTTTTGATCACTTTTTATTTAATTTTTTTTAGAAAAAAAAAGGGACAAAAAACTGCGAATCGCCATTTGGACGCTTTTTTCCGCCACACAATTCGCCGTATTGAAATTTTTTTTTTTATATTTTAAAAGTAGGGGCGTTTTCGGTCACGGTGATACCCATGATGTCTATATTTATTGTTATTTAGGTATTTATTTTTTACTTATACGGAAAGGGGGGTGATTTGAACTTTTATATCTTTTTTATTTTTTATATATTTTTTAACATTTTTTTTTTAATTTTTCTTTTGATTATTTTAAAGCTCAAATATCATCTGATCTATTGTGTTTTGTTTTTTTTTCTTTATGAGCAATCATGGATTTACTAGATGCAGTTAAAACCATGAATTGCTCATTTCTTATCCTGGCCTGCCATCTAGTGGCCAGAATAAGAATTGCAGTTTGAAAACTGTAATCCTCACCAGCGAGGATTACAGTTTTCATATGGTGTACAGACACCCCGATTGGCCAATCGGGGCGTCTGTACACCACCCGGAAGCGTGGGCTTCCGGGTTCAGACGCATCCTGATGCCGTGATCACGTGTGATCACGGCATCAGAAGGCCCTGGAAGTCTCCGCAGACGGAGGTAAGATGCGGCAAGTCTCTGCTGTTAGAAACAGCAGAGACTTGCCGGCCATGACGCCCGCCGCACCCGCGAGCGGGCGTCATGTCCCCGCACCGCCCGCACGCCGTACATGTACGGCGGCGGTCGGGAAGGGGTTAAATGTTATTACCAAATGCAACCAAATGCAAGCCTCTGTTCACACAACACTCGTATGTCATAGTTGAATCAAATAAAAACATAACTATATATAACTACATCAATAACAGGACCAGATTTTTCTTCACATTACATTGATAAATATATTGCCACCATAATGGTGGTTTCAGTATAGAGGTCCATATTTAGCACAATTAGACTTGTAAACCCATATAGATATATCATGTTTGTCACCTATGGCAATCACAACCTCCCTATATGGGATAAGTTGTCTCTCCAATTGTGGATATAGAGGGTTTTATTCATACTGTGGCAATATATGTAATAAAAATATAAATAAAAAATTAAATTAAATTAAAAAAAATTTTTTTTTACATTCTCAGCTGTATTTTTCAATAGGAATAGGGGTCGTCGGGAGGGCCCAGGTTTCGTAAATGCGCTGATATACAGCCTGGCATCGACGCCTCGTGGATCTCTCTCGACAGCCCCATCTCTCACAAGAAGCCGAGCACCTCCAACTCGGCATTTAATCCCGAAGGTGCCAAGGACCCAAACTCGTAGATCATTTTTAATTCATATATGGACATTTTCTATATAAAATCTCCACCCCCTCCAATCTCTTTTCCCTGATTGTATTGCTGCATATTGTAAACCTGCTGGATCAGTGGCATGTTGTATTTTGAAATGTTTGGAAACAGCGTGTTTTTCTTATCCTTTTTTTATATTGTTAATGTGTTCGGCTATCCTAATTTTTAGTGATCTTCCTGTTCGTCCGACATACTGTTTAGCGCAAGGGCATTCTAGTATATAAATCACAGCTTCACTATTACAGGTTAATATCTCTTTAATTTCCCATTTATAGTTGGTAGTCTTCGATGTAACTATTGTTGTTTTCCTTTCAAATTTAGTTGTCTGGCAATTATTGCACACCCCACACCTATAGAATCCCTTTAATGTATCCCATGGGCTTGTTAATGTAGCTACTTTCTTATGTCCATTTGTGGGTGCCACTTTTGATCTCAAATTGGGAACTCTAGTATAGACAATGGGGGGTCTATTGGGTAGAATAGGTGACAATATTTTGTCTTCCCGTAGCATATACCAGTATTTATTGATGATTGATGCTACCTTTTTATATTCTATATTGAATGTTAGCATTATTTTAGCCGTATTATCTTGCATTTTTTTGGCTCGTGATTTTTCTCTATTGCCTACTTTACTTTTCTATTGCCCTTAGTTTACTTAATGCTCCGTCTATTACTTCAGGTGTGTATTTTTTTAACTAGGAACTGTTTTTTCATTTATTGTGCTTCCACTTCGTAATCTTCTGCAAATGCCGAAAATGGCACATTAAGTAGCCACCTTGGAAGGTAGCAGCTGGTATTCAAAATTAAACTGTTTTTAGCTACTGATTTTTCGTAGGTACTGCATATAAAGGCAGAGTTTTTTTTACCTCTATGTTAAAATCAAGAAATTGTACAGAATTAGAAACATAGAAGATTGACGGCAGAAAAAGACCACCTGGTGTATCTAGTCAGCCCTTTTATTATTCCTTTATTGTTATCTTAGGATAGATACATGTTTATCCCAGGCATGTTTAAATTCAGTTACTGTGGATTTATCAACCACCTCTGCTGGAAGTTTGTTCCAAGCTTCTACTACTCTTTCAGTGAAATATTTTCTAATGTTTTTAATTTTTCCCCCAACTAACCTCAGATTGTGCCCCCTTGTTCTTGTGTTCTGTTTCTTATTAATAACCCTTCCCTCCTGAACTTTATTCAGTCCTTTAACATATTTAAAGGTTTCAATCATGTCCCCCCTTTCTCTTCTTTCCTCCAGACTATACATATTAAGAACTCTGAGTCTTTCTTGATAAGTTCTATGCTTTAGACCTTCCACCATTTTTGTAGCTCTTCTTTGGACCCATTCTATTTTAGCAATATCCTTTTGCAGGTGAGGTCTCCAGAATTGAACACAGTATTCCAGATGTGGTCTCACTAGAGCGCTATACAGAAGGATCACAGTCTCCCTCTTTCTGCTTGTTATACCTCTAGCTATACAGCCAAGCATACGATTTGCTTTCCCTACCACCTGGTTGCATTGGTTACTCATTTTGAGGCTGTCAGAGATGACTACCCCCAAATCCTTCTCTTCTGAAGTCTTTGTTAACACAGAACTGCAAATACGATACTCAGATAGAGGGTTTCTTCTCCCCAAGTGCATTATTTTACATTTGGAAACATTGAACTGCAGTTTCCATTGTTTTGACCACTTATCTAATAAAGATAAATCATTCTCCATATTACAGACACCTCCTGGAACATCAACCATCAAGTCTGAAACCTTACAACTAAAGGCAATGCTATGTCCAGCCATGTTCTGATTATGAAAGTCGCCATCTGAAAAAACTGAGCAGAAGTAGTTATTCAGATGGTCAGCGACCGCCTTATCCCCATTTACAGTACAGACCAAAAGTTTGGACACACCTTCTCATTCAAAGAATTTTCTGTATTTTCATGACTATTAAAATTGTAGATTCACACTGAAGGCATCAAAACTATCAATTAACACATGTGGAATTATATACTAATTATATCAAGAGAATGCCAAGAGTGTGCAAAGCAGTAAGCAAAGCAAAAGGTGGCTACTTTGAAGAACCTAGAATATAAGACAAATTTTCAGTTGTTTCACACTTTTTTGTTAAGTATATAATTCCACATGTGTTAATTCATAGTTTTGATGCCTTCAGTGTGAATCTACAATTTTCATAATCATTAAAAAAAAACAGAAAACTCTTTGAATGAGAAAGTGTGTCCAAACTTTTGGTTTGTACTGTATATACAGATTTTTTCCATTGCTACGTTTTGTAATGCCGCAGTTTTTCTTCTTCCTGTCACTAATATATCTGAAGAAGGTTTTATTTCCCTCCTTAACAGATTTGGCCATTTCTTCCTCCTTTGAAGCTTTAATAATCTGTTTTGTCTTCTTCTGTATAATTTTATACACTTCTCTGTCCGCTACACTTCCAGACTCTTTATACCTCTTAAAGGCAGACTTTTTATCATTCACTATAGCTCTTACCTCTCTAGTAAACCATGGTGGATTTCTCTGTCTTTTCCTTTTGCTAATTTGTCTAACATATAGTCTAGTTGCCTTTAAGAGAACTTCTTTAAATGCCTTCCACTGAGCACTCGCTCTTGCTGTTTTATCCCATTCACCCAATTCATACTAATGTTCTCCATGAATTTTAAATTCCATGAATTTTCATTTAGTTTTTGTATGAAATCAACAAGCTCTTCCAACGTTTTATCCCAAACCAAAATAATGTCGTCGATGTAGCGCCGCCAGAGCACCAGATCCGACCCCAGCCATAGCTGTATGACATCCTGTTCCAAAGATGCCATGAATAAATTGGCGTAGATGGGGGCGAATCTGGTGCCCATGGTGGTGCCCATCAACTGTAAATAAAAATTTGATCCAAAGTAAAAATAATTATGGGTCAATACGTAATTGATTCCTTCTAGTACAAATTGAACTTGTTCTGTTTCCAAATCCATTTTTTTCATTAACATTTTTTGTATTGCATGTATACCCTGTTTGTGCTCAATACACGTATAAAGTGAACTGACGTCTAAAGTAGCCAAGATCCACCCCGGTTTGTATGACAGATTTTCAAAGATGTTTACCACCATTGTTGTGTCTTTTAAATAGGAGGGGATTTGTTTGACATAAGGCTGTAATATATGATCCAGATATGGTGAGAGGTTTGATGTTAGTGAGCCAATTCCAGATACTATTGGCCTTCCCAGCGGGTTATTTGGGTCCTTGTGCACCTTCGGGATGCAATAAAAGACAGGCAGCCTTTTCTGTGTGCCTAAAATAAAGTCATATTCTGATTTGTTTAGAATACCCTCTCTTTAGCCTTATTACATATGACTGTTAATTCTTCACTATATTCTTTCACTGGGTCTTTTTTTAGCATCTTATAAGTGGATATCTCACCCAGTTGTCTCTCACATTCTTGTTCATATTTTTTAGTATCTATTACGACTATCGTCCCTTCCCCGCCTTTTTCGGCGGGGCGAATAGTAATCTGGAAATCCTTTTGTAGATTCTTAATTGCTTCTACTTCCTCTCGTGTGATATTTTGCCTAGTGTTCTTTTTTAGTTTCACTTTCCTGATCTCATTTTCTACTCTTCCTTTAAAGGCCAAGTTTTTTTTACTCAGTTCCTGTCTGGGATACATTTTTTATTTTAAATGTATCCTGGAAACAACGTCATAGTCCATAAGGGGATGGTAAGAAGCGCTATAGCACTATAAAGTATAAGCCAGTGATAAGAAGTTATTAAGTTCTAAAGAGACAGTAACTGTACAGTGTTGATTCCACATACTCTTATAGAGGACATTGAATCAAAGAAAGAGTGCAAACAGCAGCAGATTATTGCGTTTTAAAAGCTGGTGTGAGAGCTCAGCACATGGCAATATAAAGGGACTGAGATTGAGAATTAAGCCAACATATGATCATAACGTTATTGTTCTTAAAAAATAAATTTAGTATATGTTTTAGTAAGTATAAGTAAATTAGTTATTTAGTAAGTTAGTAAGTATAATACATATATCTCATAGGAAATCAGTTCTAACAATAATTCTACATAGGACAACAGGCCAGTGCGGTAAAATTGACCTATATAGTCTGACAGAGTCAGAGTATTTTCAATCTTCATAACTTCTTAGGCGTTGGAGAATGTGAGTGTCATATAGAAACACCAGTGGTACTAGAGGTACATAATTAGTATTAGAAACCATCAGGTACATCTTGATCAGGAAATGGCCTTATCATATAGACTGTAAGGTTGGTCATATGGTAAGTCTTAATAAGAAAACTATTATATCTTCAAACAAAGGTATAGCTGCATACAATAGAGCTCCTCAGATCACTAGAATATAGCTATTTTACATATATTATGATATACTGATATCTGTATGTTATCTATAGGTTGCTCAAGTAAATGTGCACATCAACATGTCATGCAGTCACTATAGGGGAGCCCCAACATATACCCATATAAAACAAGAGTCTCTGTGGTATGCTGAAGTGTTGCGCCTGCTGGCGTCCCACGGGTGTCGCTTACCTCGTGCCGCTCAGGAAGATAGAAGAAAAAAGGTGAAGGATCGCGTTTGATAAACAGCAAGGTCTGCTGTACCTATGGAAGTTGCGCTGTGCACGAAGGAAGAGATCGGCGTCATTTGAAGAGGCGTGTGAGATTCGCTTCCAGTATCGGAGACAGGAGAGCGGTGGAACGTATGGCCATGTGATCATGGTTCCACCGGCCGGAAGAAAGATATATGGAATGCAGAAAGCGTTCCAAAAGTCAGGAAGTGGCTTAAACTTAGCCAAGAGGAGGAAGTTGAGAAGGAGGAGCGGCAAAGGGGCGTATCCAGGACAGTCAGTAAGCCTGTTGAAGATAAAATAAAAATTATTAATAAAAGTAAATCAAAATAATCTGAATATGGTCATTTTGCAATCTTTTTTTACCTGTGTACATAATTGTTGGTAGTGAGATAAGACAACCAAACTGTAATTACAGTTACATATACCATATGTCGGTGTCACGCGAGGTCGGCGTCGCGCTCCCTCTGCACGACGTCACCAGACCTCTCCGCCCCCCTAGAGACGAGCAATAGGGAATTGAAGTGCTGGTCTTGTCAGCCAGCACTTCATGTGTTAATTCTCTGTTTGGGTTTAGCCATGTGGTGCTGATCACACCACATGGCTACTTTACATATTGTTTTGACAGCTTGCTCCGCCTCAGGTCATGTGATGCTGGCCACATCGCATGATCCTGGGCGGGCTATTTAAAGATGGCAACTGCCTCACTCAGATGCCTGTGATTAGCGTTACTACTTTGATCAGTGCTTGTGCGACCTAGTGTTTGTTTGCTGTTTGACCCTGACCCTGACCTTGGACTTGGACTTCGACCTCTCTTTGCTTCACCCCTGGTATTGACGTTATCTCCTGTGTATGACCCGGCTTGCAGACTATTCTGATATTGTGTTTGTTTCGTCTGTGTTTGTCTCTCCAATTGTTCCCTGTTCCTCCCTGTGCACTTATACAGAGCAGGGACCGTCACCGTGGTTGTCCGCGGCCGCCTAGGGCCGACTGAGGCAAGCAGGCAGGGAGAGAACGGGGGGGTTTCAGTACAGGGCGCACCTTCCCTTGTCTCCCCCGTGACAGAATCACAGGCCATACTAAATGGAGCCGTTGCGAATTCTCTCGGATCATATAAGTGACATGGCTCAGATGATCCAGGATCTGGCCGAGAGAATCCAACACCAGGAGCAGCTGCAAACTGTACCCGCAGCCGCTCCCTCCATTATTGAACCCTATATAAGGTTGCCCGATCGGTTTGTGGGTAACCGAAAGACTTTCCGTTCTTTCCAGGAGAGTTGCAAATTATATTTTCGTTTACGCCCACACTCCTCGGGTTCTGAGCAGCAGCGGGTAGGAATAATTATTTCCTTGCTGCAAGGGAATCCGCAGGAGTGGGCTTTCTCATTGCCATCTGACTCCCCATGTCTGTTGTCTGTGGAGGCCTTTTTCCAGGCCTTAGGTCTTTTGTATGATGAACCAGACTGGGCCACTGTAGCAGAAACTCAGCTCAGGAACATTCAGCAGGGAAACCGCCCTGTAGAGGATTACTGTGCAGAGTTCAGGAAGTGGTGTGTCTCCTCTGGGTGGAATGACCCAGCTTTGAGAAGCCAGTTTAGGGTGGGGCTGTCAGACCAACTCAAAGACCTTCTGGTATGTTATCCCACTCCTGACTCCTTAGAGGCGACTATGACCTTGGCCATTAAACTAGACCGACGGGTGAGAGAGAGGCTGAGAGAACGTTCTAGCATTCCTCAGGTGGCCGCTTTGCCTGAGATTCCTCTTCCGAGTCCATCGCCTGCCAGAATTCCGGAGGAACCCATGCAGTTAGGGGGGACCATACGGGACCAAAGACGCCTGAAGGGAGCTTGTTTTTACTGCGGTGGGATGAACCACTGGCTCCAGCAGTGTCCCAAACTTCCACCTTCTAGGAGATCTCCGGTGGGAAGCAAGGTAACTCCGACGGTGGTAAGAAGGAAAGTTTTGCTACCTATTTCTGTTACCTATGGTCAAATTAAGGGGGAGGGTCAAGCATTTGTTGATTCAGGTTCTGCCGTTAATTTTATTAATTTTGATTTCGTACAAACTGTTGGTATTCCGCTAGTTCCTTTAAGGGAGGTAATTCAAATTATTGCCTTAGATTCCACCCCATTGAATAATGGGCGAGTGGAATTTTGTACCCCCGAGGTGTCCCTAACAGTGGGGATTTCCCATACTGAGACCTGTTCCTTCCTTGTCCTAAGGGATTTACCTGCTGACCTCGTTTTAGGTCTGCCATGGTTACAGGACCACAACCCCGTGATCAACTGGCCTGCAGGTGAATTAGAGAAATGGGGAGGTGATTGTTCCAAATGTTGCAAATCAATTTTGCAGTTAGGAGGTACTACTGAGTCTCTGATCCTGCCTGGATATATCAGAGATTTTCAGGACGTATTCTCCATGTCCGAGGCTGAGTTCCTCCCTCCTCACCGGCAATATGATTGTGCCATCGATATTATTGAGGGGTCCAGATATCCTAAGGGCCGTATCTATAATCTCTCTACTCCAGAGCGTCAGTCTATGAGGGATTATCTCAAGGAGAGTCTGGCCAAGGGTCACATCCGGCCTTCTGTTTCTCCCATGGGGGCAGGATTTTTCTTTGTCGGGAAAAAGGATGGAGGGTTGAGGCCCTGTATTGATTACAGGGAACTCAATAAAATTACTGTTAAAAACAGGTACCCGCTGCCCCTTATTCCTGATTTGTTGAATCAGGTTCAGGGTGCTTGTTGGTTTACTAAGCTAGATCTGAAGGGGGCGTACAACCTGATCAGAATCCGTGAGGGTGATGAATGGAAAACTGCCTTTAATACCCCGGAGGGTCATTATGAGTACCTAGTAATGCCCTTCGGGTTAAGTAATGCTCCTGCGGTGTTCCAAAATTTTGTCAATGACATTTTTAGACCATTTATTGGAAAATTTGTAATTGTCTATATTGATGACATCTTGATTTTTTCTACAGACTGGGAGAGTCACGTATCCCACACCAGGCAAGTGCTGGAGGTGTTGCGTGAGAACAAGTTGTTTGTCAAAGGGGAGAAGTGTATCTTTGGTGTTCAGGAAGTGACCTTTTTG
The DNA here is from genome assembly GCA_900303285.1 of Rhinella marina. Taxonomy (NCBI): domain Eukaryota; kingdom Metazoa; phylum Chordata; class Amphibia; order Anura; family Bufonidae; genus Rhinella; species Rhinella marina. The sequence continues at coordinate 30,017 of ONZH01025092.1, read as the reverse complement.
GGATACATTCTCACCCCTTTTTCCTTCAAAATGGACCCGGGTAAGGTACAGGCCATTGTAGATTGGGTGCGACCTTCCTCTCTGAAGGCGCTCCAGCGATTTCTGGGTTTTACTAATTTCTATCGGAAATTTATCAAAAATTTTTCTGTTATAGCCAAACCCATTACGGATTTGACCCGCAAGGGAGCTGATTTAGTCGACTGGTCCCCTGCAGCTATTGAAGCCTTTGAAAAGCTAAAGCGGTTTTTTGTTGATGCTCCTGTGCTGATCCAGCCTGATCAAAATAAGCCGTTTGTAGTTGAGGTGGATGCATCTGAAGATGGTGTGGGGGCAGTACTGTCCCAGGGGTCTTCCACCTTAACTAATCTCAAGCCATGCGCCTTCTTCTCCCGCAAGTTCTCTCCTGCCGAGAGAAACTATGACATTGGTAATAGGGAGTTACTAGCAATCAAGTGGGCATTTGAGGAATGGCGTCATTTTTTAGAAGGGGCATTACACCGCATTACGGTCCTCACGGATCATAAGAATTTGATGTTTTTGGAATCTGCTAAGCGATTGAATCCCAGACAGGCGAGGTGGGCTTTGTTCTTTACTCGTTTTGACTTTTGTGTTACCTTCAGACCTGGAAGCAAGAACATTAAGGCCGATGCCTTATCCCGAAGTTTCCAGGCGTATCAGCCTCCTGACGTCCCTCCTGAGCCCATCCTGCCAGCTGACATCATCGTAGCCGCTACCTCATCTGATCTCGCTTCTGAAATCGTGGCAGGACAACATCTTGCTCCCACTGGTACTCCCAATGACAAGTTATTTGTGCCAGCTCATTTGCGGTTGCGACTGCTGGGTGAGTGCCATAGCTCTGTTTTATGTGGACATCCTGGTATCAATGCCACCAAGGAGTTGGTCTCTAGGCAGTATTGGTGGTCGTCAATCTCCAGAGATGTTCAGGCTTTTGTAACTGCGTGCAATACTTGTGCCAGGTCCAAGAATCCCAAGACTCGGCCTATGGGTGAGTTGCGTCCATTACCCATACCTGATAGACCTTGGTCACATCTGTCCATGGACTTCATCACGGATTTGCCATGCTCTGAGGGTAAAACCGTGATTCTTGTAGTGGTGGACAGATTCAGCAAGATGTGTCACTTTATTCCTTTGTGTAAATTACCCTCTGCAAAGGTTTTGGCTTCCGTATTTATGGACCACATAGTTAAACTTCACGGTGTTCCTGAGAATATTGTTTCTGACAGGGGGGTGCAGTTTGTGTCTAAATTCTGGAGGGCCTTCTGTAAAAAGATTGATATTTCCTTATCCTTTTCGTCAGCCTTTCATCCAGAGACCAATGGTCAGACTGAACGTCTTAATCAGTCCGTTGAGCAATATCTCAGATGTTATGTTGCTGATAACCAGTATGTGTGGGCCAGATTCCTGTCTCTGGCCGAGTTCGCGATTAATAACCGTGTGAATTCGTCTTCTGGGGTATCGCCGTTTTTCTGCAACATGGGGTTTCATCCGCGCTTTGGCTCCTTTTCTCCAGCTGTTTCGGCGGTCCCAGAGGCCAATGCTCTCTCTCAGGAACTGTGCACAGTTTGGGCACAGGTTCAGTCGAACCTGGAAAGAGCCCAAAGGATTCAAAAAACTAAGGCCGATAGGAGACGTTCTAAGGGTGTGAATTTCAAGGTGGGGGACATGGTATGGTTGTCAACTAAAAATCTACGTATGAAAGTACCATCCTATAAGTTTGCGCCTCGCTTCATTGGTCCATACAGGATCACTAAGGTGATCAATCCGGTATCTTTTGAATTATGTTTACCCGACTCCCTTCGCGTTCATAATGTTTTTCACATGTCTTTGCTGAAGCGTTATGTTGCTCCTATTGGTCCAGAGGTACAGCCCTCACCTCCGGTAGAGGTGGAGGGACAAGTGGAGCACGAGGTTGCTAGAGTCATTGATGTGAGGAAGGTCCGGAATTCCTTTCAGTACCTCGTACACTGGAAGGGATTCGGGCCAGAGGACAGATCTTGGGTACCGTTGACCAGGATGCATGCAGACTCGCTCATCCGAAAGTTCCATCTACAGCATCCCGATAAGCCTGCTCCCGCTGGTAAGGGTCCGGTGGCCCCTCGTGAAGGGGGGGGTACTGTCACGCGAGGTCGGCGTCGCGCTCCCTCTGCACGACGTCACCAGACCTCTCCGCCCCCCTAGAGACGAGCAATAGGGAATTGAAGTGCTGGTCTTGTCAGCCAGCACTTCATGTGTTAATTCTCTGTTTGGGTTTAGCCATGTGGTGCTGATCACACCACATGGCTACTTTACATATTGTTTTGACAGCTTGCTCCGCCTCAGGTCATGTGATGCTGGCCACATCGCATGATCCTGGGCGGGCTATTTAAAGATGGCAACTGCCTCACTCAGATGCCTGTGATTAGCGTTACTACTTTGATCAGTGCTTGTGCGACCTAGTGTTTGTTTGCTGTTTGACCCTGACCCTGACCTTGGACTTGGACTTCGACCTCTCTTTGCTTCACCCCTGGTATTGACGTTATCTCCTGTGTATGACCCGGCTTGCAGACTATTCTGATATTGTGTTTGTTTCGTCTGTGTTTGTCTCTCCAATTGTTCCCTGTTCCTCCCTGTGCACTTATACAGAGCAGGGACCGTCACCGTGGTTGTCCGCGGCCGCCTAGGGCCGACTGAGGCAAGCAGGCAGGGAGAGAACGGGGGGGTTTCAGTACAGGGCGCACCTTCCCTTGTCTCCCCCGTGACAGTCGGGGATGACAACAGTCAGGATGATATATACGTACATATACAAAAGGCAAATACTGGCAGTCAACAGCAGGTGTTGTTTTACATATTACAATAATAATAAGTAGCATTAAGTGTCCAATGTGAGACCATGATGAGAAAAAAATAAATAAAATAAAAAAGTGCTAACAGAGTCTAGTTGCTCTGTATGAGATGTTGGACCTTATACTCCCGGTTTAGACCTCTGGGTTCTAGACTTTCAAGTTTGTGTATCCAGAATGTCTCTCTAACTTTTAGTTGTTTTGTCCTATTCCCTCCTCGTCTAGGTACCGGAATGTGCTCTATCACCTGGAATTTGAGTTGTGCAATGGTATGTTTAGCATGATAAATATGAGCAGGAACTGGAAGAAGGAGATTTTGTTTGCATATGCTGGACTTATGTTGGCATACTCGATTCCGAATGGATTGTGTTGTCTCTCCCACATAGACTAGGCCACATGGACATTTTAGAATAAAGACTACATAGTCTGTGTCGCAGCTAAAAAAGTCCTTAAAGGGGTTGTCTCACGAAAAATATTCTACAGTTTTCAAACCAGCACCTGGATCTGAATACTTTTGTAATTGCATGTCATTAAAAATTTTGTATAGCTACTGAGTTATTCAGTAACATGTATCTGTATAGGACCACTTAATTTCTTATTTCTTTGACCTATTCACTGAGCAGGCCGCACATGCTCAGTTTCAACTTTTAACTGCCTACTGAGCTGTGATAGGCAGAGCTGAGACACGCCTCCTTAGCTGCAGCAGAAAAGACACTCCCCTTGAGCTGTCAGCTTGATATAAATCTAGCAGATCAATGAATGGGGAGATCTCTGGGTCCATGTGAGGTACATGGCTGGTTCTAGCTTTGTTAGAAAGGTATTGTCATGGACTATATGATGTCTGATTTTCATTTTTTACATTATTCGTGGGATAACCCCTTTAATCGGAAAGGGTCTCCCTGTATGTGGGTGGTAGAAGTTAGAGCCTTTTTGGACATTTGAGCGCTGCATACAGTGAAGGCACGGAAATGTGCCTCTTTTTTGGGTGCTGAGAAATAGTTGTCTGGGTATTTTTTGGTTAGAACCCACATCTGCCTTCACTAGAAAATCCCTGATTCTTTTGGACCGTCTATTGCACATTAAGGCGGGATTATTGAATTCAGTAATATCAGGATAGGCCCTCTTCAATAGGAACCAATGGCCTCTGATGATATTCTCTACTTTCTTAATGCATGGGTGAAAAGTATGAATGAAGGGTATTCGTTTAGATGCTGGTATATTGTGTGTTTTTGGATGGGGATTCGGGTCAAGTAGTTCCTTGGGGTAACCTCTCTCCGTGAATCTAGTTTGCATTTCTGTTAATCTCTGAAGTCTTGTGGTATTATTCTGTATGATTCTGTATACTCTTTGAAATTGTCAGATGGGCCTAGATTTTTTGGTATTGTGTGAGTGAAAACTGGAAAAATGTAACAAATTGTTCCGATCTGTTGGTTTGTGATATAGGTCAGTGTGCAATAGGCCTTGGTCGTCTTTGATAACTGTAGTATCTAGAAAACTGATGCATTTCTGAAGGTGAGTGATAGTGAATCTTAGTTCTGGATAGATAGAATTGATGTAGTTGTGAAAGTTCATGAGTATATCCATTGGGCCCTCCCATATACAGAAAACGTCATCTATGTATCGTTTCCATAGAATGACATGTGTCATGAATCTTGTGTTGGTGTGCCCGAAGGTGTCCTCAAAGTCCACTATCAATTCTATCTTCTATTATCATCGCTTAGGTTGATGCACATGCTCAGTTGCATCCTTTAAATGCCACCATTCGGATCTTCTGTTAGAAGTAATAGGGTGACAACTATGGCAGAAAAACCCCTGAGAAAGGACACACCCCTGGGCTGACAGCTTGAAATTTATAAGAGCAAAAAGAGCAATGAATGAGTGAGTTCTGGATCCATGTGAGCTACAGAGCTGCTATTAGAAATAGACTGTCACTTACTGACAGTCTGATTTTCAATTTTTACATTAATCATGGGTTAATCCCTTTAATGCAATAGATTTGGCAGACACTGCAATAAATTAGCCTTTTGCATAACAAAATGTAGTAATAAAATAGAAGAAGAAAAGTGTCTAATATAGTCATCTGCGATATGAAGCATGTAATAAAGTATGTTAAGAGAGTAAAGAATAATTCTGGAGTTCAAGGCATGATAAAATTTCCCCATTGAGTCATAGCATGGGGCTGCCATATTCAATCAAGTCAAAGCAAATATGTAAAATTACATCAAGGTAAAGGGCAATGTTGTAGGTCATTGGCAGATTAATTGAGGTTAAATCAGGCTGGGAATGATGTACAGCAGATTATTAAAATGTGTGCCTGTACTGTATATTGCTTACAGTGATAATGTGCATAAGAAGAGCTTATTGCCTTCCTGACCTTTTTCAGGGTTATATACACAATACAATTTTAGCCCCTTGAGGATGTAGATATTTCAGTCTTTTTTCAGCTGTCATTTTCTGAGAGCCAGAAAATTTGTATTTTTCCATCAGACGAGAAGTGTGAAAGTTTTTCTTTCTTGTGTGATGACTTGTAGTTTTTATTGGCGTCATTTTTGAGTATATGTAAGTGTTTGAGCATTTTTTATTCTATTTTTTGGGAAGGCATGATGAACATAAAGCAGCAATCCCGGCATACTTATTTTTTTGTTTTTGTTTTATGGCACTTACCTTGTGGGAGAATTAGCACATAGTTTTTATAGTCTGGGACATTATGATTGTTGGAGGTGTTTATTTTTTTCATACAGTATTTTATGACATAATAAGATGTAGAGCATTTTGTTATGGGAAAATGGTTTTGTGCTTTTTTTCAACATTTTGTAACATTTTATTTATCTTTTTTTGCCATTTTGGCCTACGAGGCAGTTATTAGCAATCTTTGGCACTCTGTTGTGAAACTACATCTCCCAACATGCTGTGATGTTTCCTTAAGTCCCATAGAAGTGAATTGAACATGCTGAGAGTTGTAGCGGGACTGTTGCAGGTTGCCGAGGATCACTTGATTTTTTATTCAGTATAATACACTTTAATATTTCTGTATTGCAGTGTTCTATTACTGTCACCTTAAAACTATAAAGGCCTAATAGGATATGGGGGCCTTAATCAGCCCATGGCATAGTTGCCAAAGTTGTCAACTGTCCCAAATTTGGCAAGACTGTCCCTGATTTTCAGCTACTGATTAAAAATACAGCTCACCCAGGAACACAAGTCCTCACATAGCTCTGTACAGAAATATATATAAATATAAAAAGGTACAGGTGTCGGAATATGGTGATGAGATTATTTTTGATGTTGTAGCATGGGTATCTTCTTCATGACTGACTTGTACCTATCATTTCAGAGGTTTGGTTAGGTACAGTATGCTATGTCGTCCACTACATTTAAAAGTCTAAGTAATAAAAGGAAATACTCTTATCAATACTTAAAAATAACACCTAGCTTGGTTTTCACTGTTTGTTATATTTTGTGCTTGATGTCACATTTTGTTACTTTCTTGACATTGTACATACAATTTCATGTCGCTTTTTTTCAGTGTCACCCAGACTTATATCAGCATCCCTCTAATCTCTCGCAGGCATTTCCCTTTTATCACCCCATCACTATTTATTCCCTGAATATTTCTTTTTGGAAACTCATCATGCTTCTGTTTGCCCCTGTGATCTGAATAAATCTGTAAATTCTCTTCTTCCTGCACAGAAGGTGACAGCTGTCAGAAGCTCCTGGGATAGGCAAACAAGAAGGCCTCGGGGCTCAGCTGACAGCGAATAAGATCTTCACAAGAAAAATGAAAATCTCAAAAAGCTCTGAACTTCTATCCCCTAGGTAACAATGGTAAAATTAGAATTTGTAGAAGATAAAGTCAGAGATCATATTAAAATAAGCAGTATACTGCTGGAAAATTCTACTAATAAAACAACTCACTGCACTTCTTGGCTCCTAAGACATTACTTATAGTAGGTGTGCAGTTGTAGTAAATGACCAGCAAGCATCTCCATTCACGTGAGCACTTTCCTTAGACACTGACATGTATTGTCAACTAGTGCACATTTTATTAGATTATTAGTGATGGCATCTACAATCATGTCCCATGACCCATTCATTCAGAACACTGCTAGAGAGCTCTTCTCCTGGACATCTGCTGATATGATTGAATCTGTCTGAGCTAGAGAATAGTATGGTATCAACAATTGGGTGGATAAATGCTCATTTATACTGTCCGCCTAGAAACTACTGAATGCCTCCATTGAATATCACTGTGTCTTGTGCCATATGAGAGCTGTGCATTAACCATGTCAGGATCAGGGTAATTTCAGTCTTCAGGATCAGATACAGTTTAGCCATTTTCCACATGTAGCAGTTCAATGACTTTTTTTACTTGTTAGGCTAGCAATATCATTTTTGTGGCCTTTTTTGTGAATATGGCAGTTTTGTTTTAGTACTTTATACACATAAGGGCTCATTTATTAAGAATGGTGATCACCTTCTCTACTTTACACACATTTTCATTGTATATGCGCCCAGTCTTTCACATACAGCTGTCTACTTGCCCAGGCAGAGAGCTAAAGCCCACAGCATGAATATATGGATCAAGTGAAGATCATGTGCCCCTGGATTACTTATTTTATTTCATAAATTTCTTAACATTTGCCAATATTTTTAGTGATAATTAATTAATGATGGATGCACAGAGTTTATTGCTTGTTTTATATTTCATTAAGAAATTTAGTGAAATAAAAGAAATAATCCATTAGGATATAATCTTCCCTTGATCCAAGCAGGTTTAAACAATCTGGATTGCCCAGTGCAATTATACGGTAGGCAGTTCACAACCAGCTAATGCTGCATCAGGGCTGGACTGGGACTAAAAAGCAGCCCTGGCACACAAATCCCATTAGCCCACTGGCACAGACAGGGTCACAAGCACTGCTGCAGCCAGTGACTGACTGCAGCAGCGCACCTGACCCTGTCCGTCCATGAGAAAAGACAGAAAAGTTTAAAAAAAGACAGAAAGACAGCCGGAAATGAGTGTAAGCAAGTATACTTCACCTGACAGTTCTTGCTGGATGGGGAATGGTTTTAAAAATTGATATGTGGCTGCACAACCCATTTAGATTTCACTTAATTTCTTAAAAAAACTATGAACAATTAAGACATTCCATAGTCTGTCCATCCCAAAAAACAGCAATTAACAATACTCCATATGGGATTGCCTCATCGTTGTGCATGTAATAGTAATACACAATGGACCCTTTACATGCGCTAATGACTGGGGCAATAATTGGGAAAGTGTTCTTAGGAATGGTAATTCCCGATAATTGCCGCCCTGTGAAAAGGTACCACTGACCAACCAATGAACAAGTTGCCGCCCTGTGAAAAGGTACCACTGACCAACCAATGAACAAGTTGCCGCCCTGTGAAAAGGTGCCACCGACCAACCAATGAACAAGCAAACATTCGTTTCATTGGGGGAAAACATCACTGATGCGGATACCTAAATCATTGTTCTGGGCAGCAGATCGCACTGTGTAAACAGGGATCTACTGCCCAGAAAGAATGATTTTCTATGGGGATGAACAATACAAAGGAATTGATTGCTGTAAGTAAATACAGCACTAAGCTCCTTTAGCAAGCAATAATTGAGAACAAACAGATCATTTCCAATAATTGTCTGCTGTGGGAACAAGTGGCCTGTACTGAAGTCTCTTGCCACCAAAGGATGAGCAAAGGTCCCACTGCATCCAAGCAGCTTGGTTTTGCATGGATAAAGTCCTTCTGCCTTGATCTCTGATGTAGGGGATGTGGGGATGAAATATTATCAAGTACTGGAGCAGTTAGAAAAACCTAGCTTGCCCCTAGATATCTCTTAGGCCCCATTCACACAACCGTGTGAATGGGGCCACATCTATTCCGCAATATTGCGGAATAGTTGTGGCCCCATTCACCTCTATGGAATGGGGAGCCGCCGCACGGAGCTAACTCCGTGCCGCGGCTCCGATGAAGCATGTCCTATACTTTATCCGCACACACGGACAAGTATAGGCATTTTGAATGGGGCCGCCCGGCGTGTGTTCCGAGCGTGCAGAACACACGCCGGGCGGCCCCCGTATTATTGCGGGTACGCAATAAAGCAGACCCGCAATAATACGGCCGTCTGAATGGGGCCTTAGAGGGAGTTTTCTGAGAGTTAGAAATCTGGAAAACCATGACAATAGTGTAAAATTGAAAAAACAAACAAACAAGAAAAAACACTTCCCCGTATTCCACTATCATTCTGTGCAGTGCTGGTCTGGTTCTTATTACGGTATTTGTTTACAAACTGCAGCGGTGACATGCCGGGATACAGCACATGACTGCTGCAGCCAATCACTGCCATCAATGTTCTACCACTGAGCATTGTGTTGGCTGCAGCAGTCATGTGCTGTCACTGCTGCAGTTTATAAACAATTAGGCCCTGATTTATCACACCTTCACTCCAGAATTCTGTCTTCAAAAAGTCGCACGATAGGGCTTTTGCGACTTTTTTGCGCATTTTTTTGCGACTTTTTGCATGTGTACACCACTCACTCCAGTTTGTAATATGGGTGGAAAAGTGGGTGTGGTTAGCCATGTTAATGAGTTTCACTCCAAATTTATCATTGCGACTTTTTAAAAAAAGTCGCAAAATAGTCGCAATCTCACTCCAGGAGGAGGGTGGAGTAGGAAAAGTGGAGTAGCTTCTCTAGACAGAAGTGTTAGGTTTAAGGACAAGCCACATTTATCAAACAACCTGTGACGTTTGATAAATGTGGCAGAAAGTACTCCAACACAGACTGAAGCAAAACTGACTTCAAATATTTTCCTAATGATAAATTCCCCCCTTAGTGTCCAGCACCGGGGTGAACTGTGCTAGAGTAAGGGCCCATTCACATGACAATATTGCGGAATAGATGCGGCCCCATTCACTGAGAGTTGCTCCACACAAAAAAATCGAACATGTCCCGCAACAGCGGACAAGAATAGACATTTTGAATGGGGTGCCCGGCCGTGTGTTCCACAAATTGCGGCGGGCGGCACCCGTAGTATTGCGGTTCCGCATGTTTGGATTTTTGGGTTAGTATAAGTTTTTTAACTTTACACTATTGTAGGAATAGTCCAGATTTTTAAGTGCACAGCTCCTGGCCCTTAAAATCCACCAATATTAGAGGGCCAGACTTGGTCATTTATTCCAGCAGTGCTTCCCAGTACTGAGGGTCAGTGTTCACATCTAATACATTGTTATTCATGTCATGGTAACCCTCCATGATTATGGCACCCCAGTGGGAAAAGCTGCTGCATACCTGGTAGTTGACCCCTACAGTACAGTTGTAATCAACCCCCCCCCCACCAAGGTACTAAATGCTGCTGCAGTTAGCCTGCCCGGGCCCCTAACCATCCCTTCCCACCCCTAAGAAATTATTAAACTACTACTGATACTACTGAAACTGCCGGTGATCGGACTCTTGGGAGAGAGGTATGCACGCTTGTGTTCTTGTAGGATGCTTGACTGCTGGGTGGATGGGGGTGATGGGCATGTCTGGATAGTGGATTTAGGGCACCTGGTAGCCAATGGTGCTCCCTTTCCTTGCAGATATTTTTCACTATTCACCACCTATGGTTGGCTTCAAAATGGTGTACTCCCATAGAGGTATCTATGCGTATGTTTGACCTTCCTGTTTCCTGCTTCCTCTTCCCCACTTGGAGGTTCTGGAGACAGTTGTGTTCCAAGTCTTCCTGAAAGGCATCATCATTGGTGTTTGGGTTATTTTGTTGAGATGTGATGATCATATAGTTTTCTTCTTTTAGTTGCGGTCTGATGTTTGTTCTTATCCTACTATTATCAAGTCACAGTCACGGTTAGTGAGTGGTTTGCCAATGGTGAAACTTGTAAGGCAGATTTGCTCTATGGTAGTCCACTGGATGACATACCTCCTCCAAGCATAATTTTGAATATATGATGCATACTTGAGCTCATGTGAGGCATCTTTATTCCAGGTTTGAGGCAAAGCATTTTTCATTGTATATATATTTACTAGAGATGAGCGAGTAGTGTTCGATCGAGCCGGTATTCGATCGAATACTACGCTATTCGGCATACTCGATTTCGATCGAGTATAACGGCGATGGCGCACTTAGAATTAGTTTCCCCTCCCACCTTCCCTGGCGCTCTTTTTCCACCAATCACCATGCAGGGGGGGTATGACAGGCCCGCGGAGCACGCTGGCAGCGTGAAAACGGCGTCTACATGGATTGGCTGGAAAAACCACGTGACCTCGAATATTAAAAACTCAGCTCTTCCTGCTCGTTCGCATATGCTGCGTGAACTTAGTCAGGGACAGAGGCTGGAGAAGGGAGAGATAGGTTTTAGCTGTTGGACAGGCAGGAGCGTGATTAAAAGCCCTTATCAGGGCTACTATAGTGCAGTACAGTGATAGCTTTACTACCATATACACTCTGCAGAGAACGGCTGCTGTATTCAGGGATAGCTGCTGGAGTAGGGACAGAGAGAGGCATTAGTGGTGTATTAGGTGCTCTGCTACATACCAAACTATATTTGGCACTACTGTTCTGCGTTCTTTTTGGCCGCAAAACCCTAGTGTGTATATGCACCATCTGATCTTCTGGCAGTATACGGCTGTGTACTTTTTTTTTTTTTAAATACAGTTTATTTGGCTCTAGTGTTCTGGGTTCTGTGTGCCTGCAATACCCTTTTTGTATACCAGGTGTAAATACCCACCGTCTGACCTGTTAGTACACGGCTGTGTACCTAGAAATAAAAAAAAAAAAGGCCTTTTCTTTCTCAACTGTACTGAGCGTTCTGCGTGCTTGCAAAATTATTTTATATACGTGGTGTTAATACACACCGTCTGACCTGTTAGTACACGGCTGTGTACCTAGAAATATTAAAAAAAAAAGGCCTTTTCTTTGTCTACTGTACTGAGCGTTCTGCGTGCTTGCAAAATTATTTTATATACGTGGTGTTAATACCCACCATCTGACCTGTTAGTACAAGGCTGTGTACCTAGAAATATTAAAAAACTAGGCCTTTTCTTTGGCACCTGTACTGTGCGTTCTGCGTGCTTGCAAAAGTATTTTATATACGTGGTGTTAATACACACCGTCTGAACTGGTAGTATACGGCTGTGAAGGCAAAATATTGTAACCAAAAAAAAAAAATGCGTAGGGCTAGCGGAATCGGACGTGGACGAGGATGGGGGCGCGGAAATGCTGTTGGGGGCCTTGTTGAAGCCAGTGGGGATACAATGCGTGCTGGTGAGGGGCAGCCAGGATCCCACTCATCCAGAATCCCTGCCTTTATGGGACAGTTAAGCAGGGGGCGGGTTACACCACTGTTGAGGCCTGAGCAGGTTGAACAGGTGGTGCAATGGATAGCCGATAGCGCTTCCACAAAGTTGTCCACCAGCCAGTCATCCACACAGTCTCACTCTGACCCTCCTTCCTCCACACCTGGCCAACAGAGTCATCCCACCATTGACCCCTCCCAGGAGCTCTTTTCGGGTCCTTTTTCAGATGTGCCGGAAGAATCCCAGGAGCTAGCAGAGGAATTTGTTTGTAGTGATGCCCAAACACTTGAGTATTCGCCATCTCCTGCTGATGTGGACCCTGAACCAGCATCTGTTATCATGAGCGATGATGATGATGAGACGCAGTTGCCATCAAGGGAGGCTGTTGGAATGTCCAGTGGGCAGGAGGAGGAGCAGAGTGAGGAAGTGGAAGAGGAGGTGGTGGATGACGAAATGACCGACCCCACTTGGCCAGGGGTGATGTCCAGCGGGGAAAGCAGTGGAGAGGTGGTGGTCTACGCAGCACCGAAAAAGGCAGCAAGAGGCAGAGGGATGTCCAGAGGCAGAGGGATGTCCAGAGGCAGAGGGATGTCCAGAGGCAGAGGGATGTCCACAGGCAGAGGACAGTCCAGACAGAGAAGTGAGGCCACAGCCAGCAGGGCCGAAGCTGTTCCCGGCAGCAGGCAGTCGCGCGAAGCTCCCCCATCGAGGCCTCGTACTTCTGTGGTGTGGAGATTTTTTAATGTTTGTGCGGATGACAAACTGAGCGCGGTTTGCACACTCTGCCACTGAAAACTGAGTAGGGGCTCTGAGAAGAGCAATATGACCACCTCAGGCATGCGGCGTCACTTGGAAGTCAAGCACTGGGCTGAGTGGGAGAGAGCAAACGCAATACAACCTGCGCAAGGTCTTCCTGCCACTGCCTCTTCCCCTTTGCTGTGTGCTGCCACTGCGGTCCAGACCTCCAGCCAGTACACCTCCACATCTTCCTCTGCCTCGGCTACTTTGGGGCCTTCTCCTTCAGCCTCCCCTTCCCCCGCATCTTCGCCTGCACCTTCACACTCCTCGTCCCATCAACTGTCCATCTCGCAGGTGTTCGACCGCAGGCGGAAGTACGCCTCGAGTCACCCCCAAGCCCAAGCCTTAAACTGCCACATCTCCAAACTGCTGGCCCTGGAGATTTTGCCGTTTAGGCTTGTGGAGACGCAGGCCTTCCGCGACCTAATGGCGGCTGCCGCACCTCACTATTCCGTCCCCAGCCGCCACTACTTTTCCCGGAGTGCCGTCCCCGCCCTGCACCAGCACGTGTCGCGTAACATCAGGCGGGCCCTGAGGTACGCAGTCAGCGCAAAGGTCCACTTGACCACTGACTCGTGGACAAGCGCTTGCGGCCAGGGACGATACATCTCTTTGACGGCACACTGGGTGAATGTTGTGGAAGCGGGGACGGGGTCGCAAACAGAGACGGCCTACCTACCACCCCCGCCCAAGATTGCCAGCACGGGTTCTGATAAACCCCCCTCCTCTTCCTCCTCCTCCTCCTCTGCCTTAACATCGCCCTCAGCCGCTAGCTGGAAGCGTTGCAGCACTGGCGCGGGGAGACGTCAGCAGGCGGTGCTTAAGCTCATCAGCTTGGGCGACAGGAAGCACAGCGCCCCAGAGGTGAGGGACGCCATATTGCAGCAGACGGAGATGTGGCCATTTCCTCCTCCACCTCCTCCTCCTCCTTAACCGCCGTAGATTTGCTCCATAAAAAAAAAAAAAATTTATGGCTCACCTCTTGGGCCTACAAACAATTTTTAAGAGGTCTCACCTCTTGGGCCTACAAACAATTTTTAAGAGGTCTCACCTCTTTAGCCTCCACACAATTTTTAAGACGTCTCACCTCTTTGACCTCCACATAATTTTTAAGAGGTCTCACCTCTTGGGCCTCCACATAATTTTTAAGAGGTCTCACCTCTTGGGCCTACAAACAATTTTTAAGAGGTCTCACCTCTTGGGCCTCCACATAATTTTTAAGAGGTCTCACCTCTTGGGCCTACAAACAATTTTTCTCATGGCTCACCTCTTGGGCCTACAAACAATTTTTAAGAGGTCTCACCTCTTGGGCCTACAAACAATTTTTATTATGGCTCACCTCTTGGGCCTTAATACAATTTTTAAGAGGTCTCACCTCTTTGGCCTCCACTTAATTTTTTCGAGGGCTCACCTCTTGGGCCTCCATATAATTTTTTCGAGGGCTCACCTCAAGCTAACTTTGCGCACTCATTAAAATATTTTCACAACAAGGACCTAAGAGCCCTCGATGGGAGAGCTTTGTGTGGGGGCCTGTTATAGGGAAGAGATGCGGCCCTGTGGGCTCTAGCCTGCCTTCTCCATGAGCCTCTGGCCAGCCCACGGCCTCTTCCTGCCTTTTGCGGTCCTACGCATCCCTCAACATCCCCACTGCTTTACCTGCTAGACATGACACTGGGCCAGGTCGGGTCACTGACTTCGTCATACTCAACCACCTCCTCTTACACTGCCTCACTTTGCTCCAACAGCCTCCCTTGCTGGCAACTGTGTCTCATCATCGTCCCTAATCATTTTACACTTTAGTGCCCGTTCCACACCACCATCAGCTAGAGATGGAGCTTGCTCCAGTGTTTTGGCATCAGAACAAACAAAATCCTCAGATAGCTCCTGCGATTCTTGCATGGGTGGGAACACTGGGTTGATAACATTGGGCAGGGTGGGAGGAAGGAGGGTCAGAGTGAGGTCCCTGCAGTTTCTGCAGGCTATCAACGAGACTGGACTTTGTGGACTTGACTGGGTGGTGGACAGATTTAAAAGGAGAATCTAGAAGGAGAAGGAGGGGTTTGCCGAGCGGTCTGTAAGGGTTGCGGAAATCCAGACAGAACCAAGGCCCCAAACTTGGCTGGGGGTAGCAGGTTTGCCCGTCCCCGCCTCCACAACATTCACCCAGTGTGCCGTCAGGGAGATGTAGCATCCCCGGCCTCAAACCAAAGTGTTGGTGGTCAAATGGCCTTTTGCAGTAACCGTGTTACTCGGGCGTGGATGATGTTTTGGGACATGTGCCTGGGGAAGGCAGGGATGGCACAGAGGGAAAAATAGTGATGGCTTGATTGCTTTCCCCCTTGCCTATGCCATCTGTGGTTGTCATAGGCAACGTGATTTTAAGGGGTGCAGAATTTTATCTTCTTTTTTGTCTAGTTTGGCTTGGGGTCCATGGCAATGTAGAGGAAAGAAGGTTTCCTTGTATGGTCTCACTTTACAGAGAGGTTACATTGTCTTTGGAGTGTATTGTTGAGAGGCTGTGATAGTGGCGTAATAGTGCGACTTGGGCGCGTTATATGCACCCAGACATGCTTCCCCTGCTGTCCCAGTTGCATTCCAGCAGTGTTGGCATCCTTTTCTGAGGTTTCAGGGTGGACTTGGTGACCTCCAAGTGGTCGAATTGAGATTTCCAAGTGGCGAGCATTTTTTTCCCATAGACTTTAATGGGATTCGATATTCGGTCGAATAGTCGAATATCGCGGTCTATTCGAATCGAATTTCGAACTTTCGAATATTTCACTACTCGCTCATCTCTAATATTTACCTCTCAGCAGTCTACTATTCCTTGTATCTGCTTATATTGTTTGATGTATGCTCACTATTTTCATTTTAATACTTTTTGTGTTTTGTTTTTAGTGGATTACTTTTAGCCTTTGTGCTGATTCACATGCTCAGTCTGGGAAACACATACCATGTGTTGGTTGCATCTCATGGGCTTACCACATCTCCCTTAACTCAAACTGACTACATAATAGTGAGTTATGATGCAGCCTGTTCCTATGTGATTGTGGCTCTATTGTACTGTATTCATATGATTATTAGAGATGAGCGAGTAGTGAAATATTCGAAAGTTCGAAATTCGATTCGAATAGACCGCGAAATTCGACTATTCGACCGAATATCGAATCCTATTAAAGTCTATGGGAAAAAAATGCTCGCCACTTGGAAATCTCAATTCGACCACTTGGAGGTCACCAAGTCCACCCTGAAACCTCAGAAAAGGATGCCAACACTGCTGGAATGCAACTGGGACAGCAGGGGAAGCATGTCTGGGTGCATATAACGCGCCCAAGTCGCACTATTACGCCACTATCACAGCCTCTCAACAATACACTCCAAAGACAATGTAACCTCTCTGTAAAGTGAGACCATACAAGGAAACCTTCTTTCCTCTACATTGCCGTGGACCCCAAACCAAACTAGACAAAAAAGAAGATAAAATTCTGCACCCCTTAAAATCACGTTGCCTATGACAACCACAGATGGCATAGGCAAAGGGGAAAGCAAATAGACCCCACCCCTAATTGTCATTGTGTGTGTGTGTGAGATGTGGTGAGACATGTCTTCTTTAAAATGTAAAAACAACTCAAACACATGCAGAAGCCTTAAAATGCCCAAATTGTTGGCGCTTGAGATGTCAGTGACCCGACCTGGCCCATTGTCATGTCTAGCAGGTAAAGCAGTGGGGATGTTGAGGGATGCGTAGGACTGCAAAAGGCAGGAAGAGGCCGTGGGCTGGCCAGAGGCTCATGGAGAAGGCAGGCTAGAGCCCGCAGGGCCGCATCTCTTCCCTATAACAGGCCCCCACACAAAGCTCTCCCATCGAGGGCTCTTAGGTCCTTGTTGTGAAAATATTTTAATGAGTGCGCAAAGTTAGCTTGAGGTGAGCCCTCGAAAAAATTATATGGAGGCCCAAGAGGTGAGCCCTCGAAAAAATTAAGTGGAGGCCAAAGAGGTGAGCCCTCTTAAAAATTGTATTAAGGCCCAAGAGGTGAGCCATAATAAAAATTGTTTGTAGGCCCAAGAGGTGAGACCTCTTAAAAATTGTTTGTAGGCCCAAGAGGTGAGACCTCTTAACAATTGTATTAAGGCCCAAGAGGTGAGCCATAATAAAAATTGTTTGTAGGCCCAAGAGGTGAGACCTCTTAACAATTGTTTGTAGGCCCAAGAGGTGAGGCATGAGAAAAATTGTTTGTAGGCCCAAGAGGTGAGACCTCTTCAAAATTATGTGGAGGCCAAAGAGGTGAGCCATGATAAAAATTGTTTGTAGGCCCAAGAGGTGAGCCATGAGAAAAATTGTTTGTAGGCCCAAGAGGTGAGACCTCTTAAAAATTATGTGGAGGCCAAAGAGGTGAGACCTCTTAAAAATTATGTGGAGGCCCAAGAGGTGAGACCTCTTAAAAATTATGTGGAGGCCCAAGAGGTGAGACCTCTTAAAAATTATGTGGAGGCCCAAGAGGTGAGACCTCTTAAAAATTATGTGGAGGCCCAAGAGGTGAGACCTCTTAAAAATTGTTTGTAGGCCCAAGAGGTGAGCCATAAATTTTTATTTTTTTTTTATGGAGCAAATCTACGGCGGTTAAGGAGGAGGAGGAGGAGGTGGAGGAGGAAATGGCACTTCATACAGATGGCACTTCACTTTTGGCTGCTTTCCACTGTTGGAGAAGCAAAGTCCGGGTCAATCCACTTGCTGTTCATTTTGATTAGCGTCAGCCTGTCGGCACTGTCGGTTGACAGGCGGCTGCGCTTATCGGTTATAATGCTGTTATCGGTTTAATCGGTTATGCTGCGCTGAACACCCTTTCTGATAGCACGCTGGCGGCAGGGCAGGCAAGCACCTCCAAGGCGTACAGGGACAGTTCCAGCCACGTGTCCAACTTGGAGACCCAGTAAGTGTAGGACGCCGAGGGATCGGGGAGGACAGGGGTACGGTCTGCCAGGTACTCCCACAACATCCGCCGATACTTGTCCCTCCTGCTGATAGCGGGCCCCGCAGTGATGGAAGTTGCACGAGGGGGTGCCATGAATGTGTCCCACACCTTGGAGAGTGTTCCCCTGGTGGCTGTGGGCCTGATTGATGTTGTGGGACTCTGGGAGACCCTCTCCTCTCTGCCGCCAGCGATGGTGGTTGGGAAAATCTCCATCATGTTCTGCACGAGTTCCCTCTTTTATTCCAGCAATCGATTCGTCCTCTCCTCTACCGGAATAAAAGAGGAGACGTTATCTTTATACCGGGGGTCCAGGAGTGCGAAGACCCAGTACAGTTTGTTCTCCACTATCCGGACAACACGTGTGTCCCGGGAAAAGCAGCCCAGCATGAAGTAAGCCATGTGTGCCAGACTCTGAATAGGCATGACGTCACTGCCCCCACCAGAAGAATCACTTGCCATTTCCTCCTCTTCCTCTTCCGCCTCCTCTCCGCCCCATCCGCGCTGAACCAATGGGACGCACACAGCCTGACTGCTACCCTCGCCGCCAGCATCCTCCTCCTCTTCCACAGCCACCTCCACGTCGTCCTCCTCCTCATCCTCCTCCTCCTGCAACTGCCACCGTGAAGCAGACAAAAGTGTGATCTGACTGTGTAGCTCCGTTGCGTCTCCTCCTACCCCCGTCTCCTCTGCGTGCAATGCGTTCTCCCTTATTGCGATGAGCGATTCTTTAAGGACGCATAGGAGCGGGATGGTTACGCTCACTATAGCGTCCTCGCTGCTGACCTTCTTGGTGGACTCCTCAAAGATACGCAGTACATCGCATATGTCTGCCATCCATGGCCACTCGTGGTTGGCAAACTGAGGGAGCTGAGTTGGAGGCACGCGTGGATTCATAATCTGGTACTCCATCAATGCTCTCTGCTGCTCACACACCCTGGCCAACATGGAATAGGTGGAATTCCAGCGAGTCGGCAGGTCGCACAACAGCCGATGTTCAGGCAAATGGAGGCGTTGCTGGAGTTTTTTTAAGCTGTCAGCAGCTACAGTTGACTTCCGAAAGTGAGCGCACAAGCGCCGCACTTTCACCAGTAGCTCTGCCAGGTTGGGGTAAGTCTTTAGAAATTTTTGGACTACCAGATTAAAAACGTGGGCCAGGCATGGTACGTGATTGAGTTCGGCAAGCTCCAGAGCCGCCACCAGGTTAAGGCCGTTATCGCACACGACCATGCCTGGTCCTAGCTGCAGCGGCGACAGCCACATCTCCATCTGCTGCAATATGGCGTCCCTCACCTCTGGGGCGCTGTGCTTCCTGTCGCCCAAGCTGATGAGCTTAAGCACCGCCTGCTGACGTCTCCCCGCGCCAGTGCTGCAACGCTTCCAGCTAGCGGCTGAGGGCGATGTTAAGGCAGAGGAGGAGGAGGAGGAAGAGGAGGGGGGTTTATCAGAACCCGTGCTGGCAATCTTGGGCGGGGGTGGTAGGTAGGCCGTCTCTGTTTGCGACCCCGTCCCCGCTCCCAAAACATTCACCCAGTGTGCCGTCAAAGAGATGTATCGTCCCTGGCCACAATCGCTTGTCCACGAGTCGGTGGTTAAGTGGACCTTTGCGCTGACTGCGTACCTCAGGGCCCGCCTGATGTTACGCGACACGTGCTGGTGCAGGGCGGGGGACGGCACTCCGGGAAAAGTAGTGGCGGCTGGGGACGGAATAGCGAGGTGCGGCAGCCACCATCAGGTCGCGGAAGGCCTGCGTCTCCACAAGCCTAAACGGCAACATCTCCAGGGCCAGCAGTTTGGAGATGTGGCAGTTTAAGGCTTGGGCTTGGGGGTGACTCGAGGCGTACTTCCGCCTGCGGTCGAACGCCTGCGAGATGGACAGTTGATGGGACGAGGAGTGTGAAGGTGCAGGCGAAGATGCGGGGGAAGGGGAGGCTGAAGGAGAAGGCCCCAAAGTAGCCGAGGCAGATGTGGAGGTGTCCTGGCTGGAGGTCTGGACAGCAGTGGCAGCACACAACAAAGGGGAAGAGGCAGTGGCAGGAAGACCTTGCGCAGGTTGTATTGCGTTTGCTCTTTCCCACTCAGCCCAGTGCTTGACTTCCAAGTGACGCCGCATGCCTGAGGTGGTCATATTGCTCTTCTCAGAGCCCCTACTCAGTTTTGAGTGGCAGAGTGTGCAAACCGCGCTCAGTTTGTCATCCGCACAAACATTAAAAAATCTCCACACCACAGAAGTACGAGGCCTCGATGGGGGAGCTTCGCGCGACTGCCTGCTGCCGGGAACAGCTTCGGCCCTGCTGGCTGTGGCCTCACTTCTCTGTCTGGACTGTCCTCTGCCTGTGGACATCCCTCTGCCTCTTGCTGCCTTTTTCGGTGCTGCGCAGACCACCACCTCTCCACTGCTTTCCCCGCTGGACATCACCCCTGGCCAAGTGGGGTCGGTCATTTCGTCATCCACCACCTCCTCTTCCACTTCCTCACTCTGCTCCTCCTCCTGCCCACTGGACATTCCAACAGCCTCCCTTGATGGCAACTGCGTCTCATCATCATCATCGCTCATGATAACAGATGCTGGTTCAGGGTCCACATCAGCAGGAGATGGCGAATACTCAAGTGTTTGGGCATCACTACAAACAAATTCCTCTGCTAGCTCCTGGGATTCTTCCGGCACATCTGAAAAAGGACCCGAAAAGAGCTCCTGGGAGGGGTCAATGGTGGGATGACTCTGTTGGCCAGGTGTGGAGGAAGGAGGGTCAGAGTGAGACTGTGTGGATGACTGGCTGGTGGACAACTGTGTGGAAGCGCTATCGGCTATCCATTGCACCACCTGTTCAACCTGCTCAGGCCTCAACAGCGGTGTAACCCGCCCCCTGCTTAACTGTCCCATAAAGGCAGGGATTCTGGATGAGTGGGATCCTGGCTGACCCTCACCAGCACGCATTGTATCCCTACTGGCTTCAACAAGGCCCCCAACAGCATTTCCGCGCCCCCGTCCTCGTCCACGTCCGATTCCGCTAGCCCCCCTCCGCATTTTATTTTTTTTTGGTTACAATATTTTGCCTTCAGAGCCGTGTACTAACAGTTCAGACGGTGTGTATTAACACCACGTATATAAAATTATTTTGCAAGAGAACGCACAGTACAGGTGCCAATGAAAAGGCCTATTTTTTTTATATTTCTAGGTACACAGCCGTGTACTAACAGTTCAGACGGTGTGTATTAACACCAGGTATATAAAATTATTTTGCCAGAGAACGCACAGTACAGGTGCCAAAGAAAAGGCCTATTTTTTTTATATTTCTAGGTACACAGCCGTGTACTAACAGTTCAGACGGTGTGTATTAACACCACGTATATAAAATTATTTTGCAAGAGAACGCACAGTACAGATGCCAATGAAAAGGCCTATTTTTTTATATTTCTAGGTACACAGCCGTGTACTATCAGTTCAGACGGTGTGTATTAACACCACGTATATAAAATTATTTTGCAAGAGAACGCACAGTACAGGTGCCAATGAAAAGGCCTATTTTTTTATATTTCTAGGTACACAGCCGTGTACTAACAGTTCAGACGGTGTGTATTAACACCACGTATATAAAATTATTTTGCAAGAGAACGCACAGTACAGGTGCCAATGAAAAGGCCTATTTTTTAATATTTCTAGGTACACAGCCGTGTACTAACAGTTCAGACGGTGTATATTAACACAACGTATGTAAAATTATTTTGCAAGAGAACGCACAGTACAGGTGCCAATGAAAAGGCCTATTTTTTTTATATTTCTAGGTGCACAGCCGTGTACTAACAGTTCAGACGGTGTGTATTAACACCACGTATATAAAATTATTTTGCAAGAGAACGCACAGTACAGGTGCCAAAGAAAAGGCCTATTTTTTTAATATTTCTAGGTACACAGCCGTGTACTAACAGTTCAGACGGTGTGTATTAACACCACGTATATAAAATTATTTTGCAAGAGAACGCACAGTACAGGTGCCAAATAAACTGTATTTAAAAAAAAAAAAAAGTACACAGCCGTATACTGCCAGATCAGATGGTGCATATACACACTAGGTATATAACAGGG
This sequence comes from Rhinella marina, assembly GCA_900303285.1. Lineage (NCBI taxonomy): Eukaryota > Metazoa > Chordata > Amphibia > Anura > Bufonidae > Rhinella > Rhinella marina. Next base: position 8,011 of record ONZH01025092.1, on the reverse strand, counting down.
TTTTGCAGCCAAAAAGAACGCAGAACAGTAGTGCCAAATATAGTTTGGTATGTAGCAGAGCACCTAATACACCACTAATGCCTCTCTCTGTCCCTACTCCAGCAGCTATCCCTGAATACAGCAGCCGTTTTCTGCAGAGTGTATATAGTAGTAAAGCTATCACTGTACTGCACTATAGTAGCCCTGATAAGGGCTTTTAATCACGCTCCTGCCTGTCCAACAGCTAAAACCTATCTCTCCCTTCTCCAGCCTCTGTCCCTGACTAAGTTCACGCAGCATATGCGAACGAGCAGGAAGAGCTGAGTTTTTAATATTCGAGGTCACATGGTTTTTCCAGCCAATGCATGTAGACGCCGTTTTCGCGCTGCCAGCGTGCTCCGCGGGCCTGTCATACCCCCCCTGCATGGTGATTGGTGGAAAAAGAGCGCCAGGGAAGGTGGGAGGGGAAACGAATTCTAAGTGCGCCATCGCCGTTATACTCGATTGAAATCGAGTATGCCGAATAGCGTAGTATTCGATCGAATACCGGCTTCATCGAACACTACTCGCTCATCTCTAATGATTATATGTGTACAGTACAATAGAGAAATGATCAGATAGGAATTGACTAAATAATTTTGATGCAGTCAGTTCCAGTCAAGGGAGCCATGGTCAGTCCCAAAGACATGGTCTGTTTTTCCAAGACCAAGTGCCATCCTGTGAATCAGCCCTAACATAAATGTTGCTGTTCTGTTATTATGCTGTGATATTCTGGGATATTCTGCAAATTCCTGTAAAATTTTGTTTTATATGTTACTGGAAAAATGTCAATAACATTTTAGAAAAAACTGTAATGTTTTATGGTAGCATAATTGCAACAGCCCTTTCTTTACTTGTATCTCCTGTTAATTAGAGAAGTCATAAAAGTATAACATTTGGGGCTCTGACCTCATAAAACAATCCCTTTAAAAAATAGACCTAAAATAAAAAGTTAAAAAAGAAAATAAAGTCCCCTCTTCACACAGAGTGAGGCACAGACAATGGATCCAATTCAAAGGTAGAAAGGAATGTAAAAATTGTAGATATACAGCAATGCATGGATCCACAACAGCTGGAGAGCAAGTAGACTTCTAAGCTATAAAGAAGACAAATGGATATATAACAGTGAGATAGACGCTGGTTTCCTATTCAGTTCACTCTTATAGTAGCTCAATGGCAGCAGGTAACTGGAAATTGCAAATACAGAATACTTAGACAACATGTGGATTTCTCGTGTAGAACCTGGATTGCTTTTATGTGAGTACAGAAGGGCTTTGGGCACAGTATGGCTTTGGAGTATAAGTCTACAGCTAAAGATAATATATACGATATTCTCTTTTACAGCAATACAGATGCACATTTATTAAGCTTTAGAGGGTATTCTAGTTTCTAATAAAGATAGATATGTGAGCTGAGTGTAAGGCAGTGAAGGGGGATTGGAATTTACAGCCATGTGGAGCATAAACAGTAACAGTCCTTTTATGCTCAATTATATACTATGGTTGGCCATTGGGGCTTCCCCATAAATGGCTTAAGCTAGTCAATAATACTCACACCACAGTCCTCCAGCAACTCTCTTGCAGAGAGAATCTTCTTTTCATCTGCCTCTCAAGACATAGTCCTCATCCATAGTCTGCAATCATCACAGCTGTACCCCACTGCTCATTCTATATGTTTTCTATAATTCACTCCTAGTGTTATCAATCCTCAACACTCTCCATAGAAACTCTTTATCTGCTGTATCACTATATTAACTATTCATAATTAGGGTTGCTACCTTCGGCATCAAAGGCTGTTACTAATATACTCCCATGTCTCCATGAAATGTCAGGGTGTATCATCTGCATACCTCAATTATCTTGATGGTCACAGATTGGCCAACATACTACAAAAACTGCTCGGGGACCGGCACAGAATAGTCATGTAACCACAGATCCTACACATATATAACCCACAGCAAGCCAAAGCTGCCATACACTAGCTAATATGTTTATAGAATATAATACAGTAAATATATAAACAACATTCCTAACTAAAATGAAAGGGTAAATGGCAAGCCTTAAAACAAAACAATTAGTTACTATAATTAATATTTAAAGTCACAGTGCACGCTACTGTATGTGAAACAGTCTTTCCTGCAAAGAACAGGGTCAACAAAAGGCATACAAACAGCAACTGTCCAACATGACAAAGATCTACCTAGTGGTGTATCTCACCGAAAGCTTTTCAGGTTTACTTTGGACGACTCTAGTAAAAGGGTAAGCAGCACCATTCTGATGCACATGTAGGCAGGCAAAGCCATGAGGGAGGAAGCAGTAGGCTGCCCACATGACACTTGGAAGAAGTGGGGGGAGGGCTTGCCCTGATTTGCTCAAAGGCTGACAGACAGCCTGGATCAGCAAATTAGTAGGGCAGCAGGCAAAAAAGCACAATGTCATTCTGTGTTGAGCCGTTAATGAGGGTGGATGGGTGTGTGTAGTGACTGACAGAAAACGATCATAGACAGTATACAGAGTCACAAGCAATCATCTCTTCTAGTGTAACAGACAGTATAGGGAAAAGGAAATAAATACATAATTGTGTAGAATACTAGGGACTTTGGTCGGGGAAAGAAGATTTAGGAAGTAAGGGGCTGGGGCACAGTGGTTAATAGATCTGTTGCAGAACCTCATTCTTGCTCTTCTGAGCTACAAAACCAGCCACCTGCAAGAAATAAAAAATATCCTTTCTCATTTGAACATAGACATATGTTTTTTTCCCCAAAACCTCATGTTTCTACATGTTATAAATGCCAGCACAGCACCCCAATAGCATTCTGCTACTGAGCAATTACACTTTTTCAGTGTCCGGTGTTATTTTGCATTTTAGGGCAATAACACAATTTTTATACCAGTGAACACAATTACACCGTAGACAGAAATATTACTGCCTTTCCTACACTGTTGTTTTGGTGGTGTATGGGGGGGAGAATGATCACATTACAAGTTTGCAACTTGTGTGTTATACTAGAGAAAGGTATTTTATTAACTGCATTTTTAAACGCAAATACCACAATAGGCGGAAATCTTACTGGTGCCAATACTACATTATTCCAAATGTAAACTGTCAATAGCAGTATTCACTGTGTTTGTGGAAGAGGAAGGCATTTAATTGCGCCTCTGTCTTCGAGTTACAGAAAACATTACTGCAATTTTGCTATAACGGTTCCATAATTTGTAAGACTGTAACAAACCCGTGACTTTTCAATTAGGAAAATCATGAGTTTACATTAGGCCTCATTATAAAATATCTGGAATATGGAACAGTTCAAAACAAAAAGAACCAAATTCAGGTATATAAAATATAACAAATTCTACCAATTATATGCAAATCTCAGATGTAAACATAGAAGTCAGGAATAAACTTTCAGAATTCAGGTAATTAATAGACTACATTTTATACACCATATGATGTATTGTTGTACATGCAAGTCTACCAGTGTATATTAAAATTTTCCTTCCTGTTAACACCTAAAATAAATAAATTAATAATAAAATGTTAATAAAATGTCAAACAATTCTACCTGCAAAGACCTATGGAACTCAAAAGATAATAATATTAGGAGGCCAATGGAGATAAAGTCAGTAAGGATGTACTGTAATTGAATAAGCCATGGCTATAACAAATTGAAGAATTTGTTGGTACTTGCTATTATGAATTTCAGTTAATCTTTGACACAGTGTAGTGTAGCGGGTCTGCTCTAGAAATCTCAACCTGAACACATTTAGAGATAATTGAACTTCTTGAAATTAATTTTGTGTCCGATTAGTCAAATTTTTTGAACAATTTGATTTGTGGCCAAATCAGTTCCACACAGTCTGTTATTTTAAGTATATTTTTATATTCATTCTTGTCATTTTCTCTTTTTAACATATATTTTTTTACAAACTTTTGCTCTTTCTCACCCCCTTCCCTTTTAAGCTCTATAATGCAATGACAGCAATAGCAAGTAATGTCAGAATGACACTAGCATATATAGCTACTCGTAAACGCATGGTTGATGATGTTAACAAACAGCATTTTTAACGGGAATCTGTCATCAGGATTGACACAGAGTTGATTAAATATTCTTACTGCCTTATTCTTACGCCTTACATGTACGGCGCTGGGGCGATGCGGACACATGGCGCCCGCTCGCACGTGCGGTGGGCGTCATGGCCGGCAAGTCTCTGCTGTTTCTAAGCAGAGACTTGCGGGCACTTACCGCCATCGACGGCATCTAGTTGCGTCTTGCGTACGCTTCCGGGTGGTGTACAGACACCCCGTGTGGCTAATCGGGGTGTCTGTACACGATCTGAAAGCTGTAAACCTCGCTGATGAGGTTTACAGCTTTCAAAGTGCAATTCTTATTCTGGCCACTAGATGGAAGGCCAGGATAAGAAATGAGCAAATTTGGTCATTAAATCAAAAATAAAAGACCCTCATTGCTCATAAAGAAAAAATAAAAAACACAATCTATTTGCTCATATTTCAGCTTTAAAATAATCACAAAAATTTTTTTAAAAAATGTTAAAAAATATATAAAAAATAAAAAAATATAAAAGTTCAAATCACCCCCCTTTCCGTATAATTAAAAAATAAATACCTAAATAACAATAAATATAGACATCATGGGTACCACCGTGACCGAAAACACCCAAACTTTTAAAATATAAATAAAAAATTCCAATACGGCGAATTGTGTGGCAGAAAAAAGCGTCCAAATGGCGATTCACTGTTTTTTGTCGCTTTTTTTTTTCTAAAAAAAATTAAATAAAAAGTGATCAAAAAGTCATACACACCCCAGAATGGTATCAATAAAAACTTCAGATCGCCCCGCAAAAAATGAGCCCCCATACAGCTCCGTACACATGAATACCAAAAAGTTATAGGGGTCAAGATATGACAAAAAAAAAGGCCAACTTTATAATTATTTTATCAAAACGCAGGAAAAACTATACATATTAGGAATCGCTGGATTCATACTGACCAGTAGAATGAAAGTAACTGATCAGTTTTAATAAACATTGAACGTTGTAAATAAGAAACCTGTAGAACTGTAGCGGAATAGCGTTTTTTTTGCAATTTCACCCGATTTGGAATTTTTTTCCCGCTTCCCACTACACCATATGCAATATTAAATGGTGGCGTTGGAAAGTACAACTTGTCCCGCAAAAAACAAGCCCTCATACAGCTATGTGGACAGAAAAATAAAACAGTTATGGCTGTTTGAAGGCAGGGAGCGCAAAACGAAAACGCATAACCGAAAAAACCTCCGGTACTAGAAGGGTTAAAGGGATTGGCCACCCTAAGTATCAAAAATCCAAAGTGCCCCAGACAATAGCCAACACTATGAAGTATTTCTATCAGGTGACATGTACTGGCTGTATGTCATTTATCTAACCTGTTCACCATGACACTTCCCTAGAGGAGCTCCCTCGGACAGGCTGTGTGGGAGGAGCAGCTGCAAAGTGAAAGTAAATATCCCAGCGTGCATTGCAGCAAGTGTGTTCAGAGGAGCAGTCACATGACCTCCCTGCCCACCTGTGTTCCCATAGAGACAAGAGCCCCTTAGATAATATCAATAACTCAGTTATCAGTAAATAACTGCTGTACAGACATAGCAATAGAAAGAACGCCCCAGTCCAAACAGTAAAGGGGAAGGGGGTTACCCTGTTCATAAATTTGCTGTGTGGCCTAGTCATTTCTAGTTGTGCCACTGGCTTTAAGACATGAACAGAATGAGAGGGAGATTTATCATTTCCCTTGTTCCTAAAAAGTGGCGTTAAAAAGTTGCAAACTATGTGTTAGCAAATTTTTAACTGCGCTTTTTTTTTTTTAAAGGGCACGACAATGGCAGAGAGAGGGCGTGACCAGTCACTAGAGATGAGCGAATCATGCAAAAAATTATTCGCCGAACATTCGCCAAACTTTCCCTAAAATTCGTATATTCAACGAATAGATTTGTTGTATTTGCGTACAAAATATACGTTATTATCGCTATTTGCGAATATTCGCTCACTAATAACGAACGTTCATTTTTCAAAAAGGTACGCAACTTTATACGCTTTTAATCTATACACTGTTGCGTACGAATATAAGTCTTGCGAATGCACGCACAACGCTAGGTCGTGGCGCTGAAGAGCTAAAGTACATGGTCCAGAAGATGGACAAGCTGGGCTATGATGGCAGTGGCACCCATCAACACCCGTACCAAGAAAAAAATAAAATAGTGGAGCGGGTGATACAAGGCCTGCGTCATCACTGTCAGAGTGAGCGGACCCCGGGCCAGGTCCAGAGGAAGTGGTCGGACCTCAAATTGAAGTGCCCAGAGTGGCTAAGGCAGATCCGGGATGAGATACGAGAGGGTGAGTAATCCAAAATATTTGATAAGTAACATGTTAAAAAATTAAATTAATGTCTGTATTGTATATGTACCAGTGCCATTAAAGAAAACCGTATAGGACAACGTGAGGGTGCGTAGTGCGCTGCAGCAATTTTCTTTCATGCTAGGCCACGCCTCTAACTCCACTCAAAGGCTAGGGCTACACGATGACATTTGTCACGCGACAATTTTTATAATGGAAGTCTATGGTGTCGCACTGCGACATGTGACATGCTGCGACTGCGACACGACAGTCGCAGAAAAGTCCATCCAGGATGGGTTTTTCTGCAACTGTCGTGTCGCAGTCACAGCATGTCGCATGTCGCAGTCAACAACATAGACTTCCATTGTAAAAATTGTCGCGAACACTGTCGCGAGTGTAGTTGTGCACTATGTGTCGCGCGACCTACTGTCGCGTGACACATGTCGTCATGTAGCCCTAGCCAAACAAGTGAAGGTATTCTCAGATACGTGCCCCTTCCCAGTAATTTGCCTTAGGCTACATTCACATATGTGGCATTGATCTGGCAGGCTGTTCCACGGTATTTGTTCTGCCAATTCCCGGCGTTCTTGCGGATAGCGGTCGGATCAGCGCCGTCCCCCATTATTGTTAATGGTGCTGGCCATTCTCCCTTTTGTGTCAGGCAAATGCCGGATCCGGACAGATCCGGTGGGCTGTTCCCGGCCATAACAGACCGCCGGATCTCTAGCGCTAGTGTGAAAGTACCCTTATATGCCCCTTCATAGTTAGCGCTTCCTCCTCCTACACATAGACTCAAAGATGTGCTCATGCTGCAGCTAATGTGTCTGGAGTGGGTGATTTAAAATATATTCCCACGATAACGATATTAAGAAATTTATCACAATAAATACCCATTTAGAAGAAAAAAACACTTGGGGCCACAAGGAGAAGACATTATACTGTATGGGGGCAACCACAAGGAGACATTATATTGGACGTCGGGGAAGGTGAAGGGACTGCTCCCTGCTTACCGTCACCAGTCTCTGCTTCCTATGGATGCAAAGACAGCTGACGACGGGACATAGCCACCCGTTCCCGGACATAGCCGCTAAAATCCTGACTGTCCTGCCGAATCCGGAACGGTTGTGACTGGAGCTATGGTATACTAGTGCATTGTATGTGCTGTATTTCTATTTGTTATGTTTGTACCTGCAGAATGTGACACACAGACATCTTTTATTCATTCATTCAACCCCCCACCCCTCCCAACAAATGCCCCCTCCATCAAATATGCACCCCAGATATTCTATGTTCCCTTCACTCCCCATCATATCGCCCTCCTCTCACCCATAATATCTTCATAGTAGTATACAGTGTTAGTATTAAAACGGTCATCATAACAATTGTGTATGGATTTATGTTGCAGAGCAACGTCAGCGACGTCGACAGCAGGGACGTGCCCGGACGGCCCCTGAAGGACCTTCTAGAAAGTGTAAACATATTTAATTTATTTTTAATCCAGGCTATGTGGGAGTGCAGCAGCAGTGATATAAGAGCACTAGTGGTTAGGAATGGGATCCAGCCCCAAACTATTCAGATGTATCAACATCAGAAGTTACAACTGTTCA
>ONZH01025091.1:5000-51520 GCA_900303285.1 Rhinella marina | reverse complement strand
TGTTTCTCTTTAACTGATCTATACTAAACGTCACTTTTAAAAATACGTCTTTTTCCTCTCTTTCTATCTCTCCAAACTATTTTTCCGGATAGGTGACGTATACGGTATTAAACTGAAAAGAATACATACAACATATGCCCCACTTGATCAATTTCATAGTTGACAACCGTACCTAAATTGACAGCCACAGCCATACAGGGCCACGCTAAATTTTTCCTGTGCTCTACCTGCTACCGTCGTGTAGCTCGGTCAATGTGTAGTCACAGCTATACAGGGCCACGCTAAAATTTTCCTGTGCTCTACCTGCTACCGTCATGTAGCTCGGTCAATGTGTAGTCACAGCCATACAGGGCGACACTAAATTTTTTATGTGCTCTACCTGCTACCGTCGTGTAGCTCAGTCACTCTGACCGAGTCTGACCCTGGGGCCGCTCATGTACTGCCCACTTGGAGGATCGCGGGGCCTACCTCGGTCACGGTTTCTCAGACTTACTATGCCTTTTCCTCCACCCCCTCCTCCTCCTCCTTCGAATTACCATCCGTGCTTCACCTCCTGCTACCTTAGTCTAACTCTGTCACTCCATGCTGTGTCAGGCTAAATTTTTGGGTGGCTCACCTGCTACCTCATCTAACTTGGTCACTTGTTGGTGTCACCGCCATGCTGTGTCAGGCTTATGCCTGCATCGTGTGGCTGGGGATAGGAGAGCAGTGCCAGCATGGGTGATGGACCTTCGTTGCACCTAGTTGGGTGTTTCCCTAACATGTAATGGGCAATTGCCTCGCCTTTCTTGATCTGGGTGAGCACAATTGCCATGAGGGTAACCACCAGGCTGTTGCAGGAGAATTTGAGGTAATGGTGGGATTAGGCAGCCTCAGAGGCATCCATGCATGCTGCCCCTGCTGTTTCCTGTCCATTTCCGTGGTGTTTCCATCATTTTCTGATGTTTCCAGGTTTTCACCCAGCCTTCCCTAGGCAGAGCCTTGGTCCCCTACAAAAAATGCTCGAGTCTCCCATTGACTTCAATGGGGTTCGTTACTGGAAACGAGCATCCGGAAAAGTTTGTCTCGAATAACGAGCACCCGAGCATTTTAGTGCTCGCTCATCTCTATCAACGACCCATCTCTAGTAACTATAACTTGTAATATTATTACCCTCAAAAAATATATCCAGGCCTCTCTTGAACTCTTTTAGTGAACTTACCATCACCACCTGCTCAGAGTTCCATAGTCTTACTGCTCTTACCATAAAGAATCCTCTTCTATGTTTGTGTACAAACCTTCTTTCCTCCAGACGCAGAGGATGTCCCCTCTTCACAGTAACAGTCCTGGGGATGAATAGATCATGGGAGAGATCCCTGTACTGACCTCTGATATATTTATACATAGTTATTAGATCTCCCCTCAGTCGTCTTTTTTTCTAAAGTAAATAACCCTAATTTTGATAATCTTTCTGGGTACTGTAGTCCACCCATTCCACTTTTTACTTTAGTTGCCCTCTTCTGAACCCTCTCCAGCTCTTCTATGTCTGCCTTGTTCGCAGGAGCCCAGAGCTGTACACAGTACTCCATGTGTGGTCTGACTAGTGATTTGTAAAGTGGCAGGACTATGTTCTCATTATGGCATCTATGCCTCTTTTGATGCAACCCATTATCTTATTGGCCTTGGCAGCAGCTGTCTGACACTGGTTTCTACAGCTTAGTTTGCTGTTTACTAAAATTCCTAAGTCCTTTTCCATGTCAGAGTTACCGAAAGTTTTACCATTTAGTATGTACTGGTGACTTGGATTATTCCTTCCCATATGCATAACCTTACATTTGTCAGTGTTAAACCTCATCTGCCACTTCTCTGCCCAAGCCTCCAGTCTATCCAGATCCATCTGTAGCAGTGTACTGTCCTCTTCTGTGTTAATTACTTTACACAGTTTAGTGTCATCTGCAAAAATTGATATTTTACTGTGCAAGCCTTCTACAAGATCATTAATAAATATATTGAAGAGAATAGGGCCCAATACTGACCCCTGTGGTACCCCACTAGTGACAGTGACCCAATCTGAGTATGTGCTGTTAAAATCCACCCTCTGTTTTCACTGAGCCAGTTACTTACCCACATACAGACATGTTCCCCCAGTCCAAGCATTCTCATTTTATATACTAACCTTTTATGCAGTACAGTGTCAAATGCTTTGGAGAAGTGGAGATATAGGACATCCATTGATTTGCCGCGGTCCAGTCTAGAACTTACCTCCTCATAGAAACTGATTAAATTGATTTGACATGACCGATCCCTCATGAAATCATGCTGATATGGAGTTATTTGCTTATTTTCATTGAGGTACTCCAAGATAGCATCTCTTAGAAAACCCTCAAACAGTTTACCCACAACAGATGTTAAACTTACCGGTCTATAGTTCCCGGGCTCTGTTTTTGAACCCTTTTTGAATATTGGCATCACATTTGCTATGCGCCAATCCTGTGGAACACTCCCAGTCAGTATAGAGTCCTTAAATATCAGAAACAAGGGTCTGGCGATGACATTACTTCATTCTCTTAGGATACGGAGGTGTATGCCATCCGGTCCTGACGATTTGTCTATCTTAATCTTGTTACGACGTCACTGTACTTCTTCCTGGGTCAGACAGGGCACTTTTAAAGGGAAATTTACTTTTACATTCTGCAATTCATTTGACAGTTTATTTTCCTCAGTGAATACAGTGGAGAAAAAAATATTTAGTAGCTTTGCTTTCTCCTCATCGCTCTCTGCAACTCCCCCCTCATTACTCTGTAAGGGGCCGACACCTTCAGGTTTATACTTTTTACCATTTATATAATTAAAGAACATTTAGGGTTAGTTTTACTCTCTTTGGCAATTAATCTCTTGGTCTCTAGTTTGGCTGTTTTTATTTGTCTTTTACATATTCTATTTTTTTCCTTATAGTTTTTCAGTGCTTCCTCGCTCCCCTCCTGTTTTAGTGATTTATATGCTTTCTTTTTGTCATTTATGCATGGGATAATTGGTTTTGAGTATATAGCAATATATAATGTTATATTGCAATCAAACAAAATAGAGTCTGTGTGCTTTATGGGGTCCTAATTGTGTTTGTATATGGCTTTATACAATTGTTATGGTTCCTTCCTATTCACCAGTAGAATGCTGCCAAGGAATAAGAAGGCATAAAAGTCAAATAAAGCCATTGAGTAAGGACAAACAGTATTATGATGCCATCAAATAGCTCACTGACTCTATAAGGTGAGACCACTGTGACATAATCACAAAAGAACACAGCAAACAAAAGGGACACACACTATCGTGACATCATCAAATACCTCACTGACTCCATAAAGTGAGACTTTTGTGACCAGAGGTCGTGATAACACCTATACAAGCATCATAGACACCTCTACCAGCACATTTATGCTTTGAAAAAGAGGTTTAAAGCAGCTCCACTTCCAGAGCTGACGCTTCCTTCTCCCGTACATGTGACTTGCCACATGATGCAAAGGTCCTTCAGCTCTCTGGATGTAGCGTCTTCTGTGGGGTAAATTTGCTATTTGGGGGGGGGGGCAGATCAACATTGTAGGGCTGTATACAGCTGTGAGTTGCGCTTCTGTGTAACCTCCGCCCCTCTGGTACATGTAGGTTGTCAGGGTGCTTTTATCTGGTGTGACTGTGCTATCCTACTATGCCATTGCACATGCCTGTATCCTTCATTTTAACAGTACAGTGGGGAAAAAAAGTATTTAGTCAGCCACCAATTGTGAAGTTCTCCCACTTAAAAAGATGAGAGAGGCCTGTAATTGACATCATAGGTAGACCTCAACTATGAGAGACAAAATGAGTAAACAAATCCAGAAAATCACATTGTCTGATTTTTAAAGAATTTATTTGCAAATTATGGTGGAAAATAAGTATTTGGTCAATAACAAAAGTTCATCTCAATACTTTGTTATATATCCTTTGTTGGCAATGACAGAGGTCAAACCTTTTCTGTAAGTCTTCACAAGGTTGGCACACACTGTTGCTGGTGTTTTGGCCCATTCCTCCATGCAGATCTCCTCTAGAGCAGTGATGTTTTGGGGCTGTCTCTGGGCAACACAGACTTTCAACTGCCTCCAAAGGTTTTCTATGGGGTTGAGATCTGGATACTGGCTAGGCCACTCCAGGACCTTGAAATGCTTCTTACGAAGCCACTCCTTTGTTGCCCTTGCGATGTGCTTGGGATCATTGTCATGCTGAAAGACCTAGCCACGTTTCATCGTCATTGCCCTTGCTGATGGAAGGAGGTTTGCACTCAAAATCTCACGATACATGGCCCCATTCACTCTTTCATGTACACGGGTCAGTTGTCCTGGTCCCTTTGCAGAGAAACAGCCCCAAAGCATGATGTTGCCACCCCCATGCTTCACAGTAGGTATGGTGTTCTTTGGATACAACTCAGCATTCACTCTCCTCCAAACACGACGAGTTGTGTTTCTACCAAACAGTTCTACTTTTGTTTCATCTGACCATATGACATTCTCCCAATACTCTTCTGGAACATCCAAATGCTCTCTAGCAAACTTCAGACGGGCCCAGATATGTACTGGCTTAAAGAGGCTCTGTCACTACTTTTCAACCTATGTATTTTTTTTTTACCTCACAAATAAATGAAATGGAACACAGAGTGTGCCTGATAGAAGAGGAGCAGGAAAAGGCTCATACCCAGGTAAGTGAGGTCCTCCGTAGTAACCAGGCCCTAAAAGATAAAGTGGAAGACTTGGAAAATCGCTCCAGAAGGAGCAACCTAAGGATTGTGGGTCTGCCAGAGTCGGTAGCAGCTAATCAACTAATCCAGATATTTGCAGTTGAACTACCACAGGCCCTGGGGTTACAAGGAACTTTCACTGTGGAAAGGTCACACAGAATTGGACCTCCAAGAACGGAAGACTAAGGCCCACTCAATAATAGGCCAAGGACCACTATTGCGAAGTACCTGAATTATGCAGCAAAAGAAGCAATCCTAAGTAAATATAGAAGCATAGCCCAGCCATTTCAGATACGAGGTCATAAAGTGCTCTTGTTTAGCGATTACTCGGCAGAAGTGGCAAAGCAGAGAAGAGCTTTTTCAAATATACCAGAGACCCATATGATAGTGAGCAAGCTATTGATCTCCTATGAAAAATAAAACTCCCCCGATTGTCAGAAGACTCTTTAACTGTCATCAATTCTGATATTATGGTGGAAGAATTAACCACCACCATTAAAGCACTTCCTAATGGAAAGGCCCCCGGCCCCAATGGGTTCCCGGCAGAATTTTATAAAGCCATAGGGGGGGAGATTGCACCAACACTTAGTACCCTATATAATAACATGTTAAAAGGTGGGAGACTTTTGCCCTCAGGTGAAATGGCCTACATAAAAGTTCTCCCAAAACAGGGGAAAGATCTAGCCTATCCGGAGTCTTATCGCCCTATATCTTTGACAAACCAAGATATAAAATTATTAACCAAGATCTTGGCAAACAGACTTGCCCTCTATCTACCATCTCTCATAGGGGATCATCAAGTTGGTTTTCTGAAAGGCTGTTCAGCAGTTACAAACATCAGAAGAGTATTGGTGAGCGAGATAGGGAGAGATCGTCAACTAGCATTATTGGCAATAGACGCCAAAAAAGGAAACAATAAACCTCGAGAAGGGCACAAGAAGGGCCCTTTTTTAGCCCTAGAACCTTTAGCCCAATAATTTTTGCAATCTGATATTTATGAGGGAATTAAAATAGGGAGTCGTGAGATTAAATTAGCCTGTTTTGCAGACGATTTTTTGCTATACCTTCAGGCCCCTGATAAACTTCTCAACGGGATATTAGATACATTTAATACTATGGCTCGGTTACGGGCTACAAAATAAATGTCAAGAAGAGCCAAATGATGTTCCTAGGTGGACATAGTCTGATTGCTAAAGTCTGCTTTGCAGTGGAAGTATCACAGGCCCACTTAACCTATTCAGGAGTTAAGATAGGGAGATCTACATCTCTTTACGCATTAAACTACCCACCTTTAATACAGAAGATAATAAGGGAACTGGAAAATTGGGAAGATTTACCTTTGTCCCTGAGTGGTAGAGCCCATTTTATTAAAATGATCAGTTTTTCCAGGTTACTCTATTCTTTACAGATGATACCAATGCTTTTAAAATATACTGATACCATGAGATTACAATCTGCATTTACCACTTTTCTATGGAAAAGAAAGAGGCAACGTATAGAGTACCAAAAATGATGTATGTTGAAGTGGGAGGGAGGATTACAACTGCCAAATATTAGACACTATAATTTGGCAGCTCTTTTCAGACATGTGAAGGATTGGTCTTGGGGAACTTCTTATTTCTCAGATTATCAACTAGAACAAGAATTAGCGCGTCCATGGGATCTGTCGGCTCTTTTACACACTAAATGGAAAGACATCCCATCAAGGATTAAACACAGTGTTCTGTTAAGAGATACGGTGATAACCTGGAAGACACTGAGGAAAATATATAAACTTCCAATATATTTATCCCCAAGAACGCCTCTGTGGACTTTACCAGCTTTCCCACAAGGCAGCACAAATAAAATGTATGGTAGATGGAAACAATTAGGGATCAACAACCTAAAAGATATTTTAGACACTTCCGGACAAAAACTTATGTCCTGGGATGACTTTCGGCATAAATATCAATTAACAACTGCCCATTACCTCCCATATCATCAGTTACGCTCTTACTGTCAGGCACTATCAAAATGTATGGGGGACTCAAATAGATTAGCTTGGTTCACTGCTCTATTGGGATCTGACAAAACATCGATGCCACTATCTGATTTATATTGCAGAATCCACAGTATACAGTCAATTGGTTTGGTGACAGATGTCTTTAAACACTGGACTAGGGAGTTGGGAGAGGAGGACCTAACAAAAAAAACTAAGGGAAGGCATGGAATGTGTCAGACAAGCAATATCAGTTGAATATTGGAGGGAAACCCAACTGAAGATTTTACATAAAGCCACTTACACTTTTGATTTGTCCTACAAAGATGCCCCAGCGCACTATATTAGGGAATGTCCTAAATGTGGAAAACAGAAAGCAAATTTATTGCACTGTCTATGGGAATGTGTCAAATTGCTAAATATTTGGACGCAGGCTATTCAGTATATAAAACTACTCTGGAATGTGGAAGTATTACCAGCGTCCATTCAGTGTATATTTCATTACATCCCAAAAAATCAAGATGACACAGCCTCATCGATAGTAACAGAGAGGCGAATACATATATTGCTAATGGCGGTTAAGAAATGTCTGCTGAAGCATAGGTTGGACAAATCTGTCCCAGCATGGGAAGAAATATTAGGTACAATGAAGCACTTTTTGTATATGGAAAGTTTTGATACTGAAACTAACAAAGAAAAAGCAATAGGCAAATTCATTAAAAAATGGAGGAAGTTTATTGAAGCTGCATTATCAGACATCGAAATTCGGGATTTGATGAGTCCTTTTGTTCATACAAAATGGTACCTGGAGGCCCAGATGAGTAACAAATTAGGCAAATTAAATATATGACATATAACTCACTCCTCTAATGATAGAGTTGAGGGAGGCAGAGATATTGCGGAGCTTCTATGGAAGTTTAAGTTGGGTTAGGGATACGTTGGGGGGAGGAAGGGAGGGAAGGGATGTTGGGGTGAAGGGTGAAAAATAAATATAAAAATGGTCAGGATTGCTTTCATTATATTCCTGTATAATCATGTAACAGTCTGACACTGTATTGTAATGTGTACTGTATGCTTGTCATGACTCCTGATTTCAAATAAAAATATATTTAAAAAACAAAAAACAAATACACAGTCGAGTCACATTATTATGACCACCAGCTAATATCCAGGGTAGCTGCCATGTGCGGCACTGATAGCAGCTAGATGGGCTGGGAATGACTCAAGGTCCTGGTAGGTTGTCACAGGTAGCAGGAACCATGCTGACTTACAGTGCATCTGACAGCTGCTGGAGGGTGCATGGGGAGGATCCATAGGGCGAACACTATTATCGAGGGGGTCCCACAAATGTTTAATTGGGTCTGGGGAATTAGGGGTCCAGGATAGTACTTGGAAGTCTTGGTCATGCTCTTCCAACCCATTCTGGACATTTAGCCGTGTGACATTTCGCATTGTCTTGCTGGAAAATCCCATCCATCCCAGGTAAGACAATCAGCATGTATGGGTGTCCATGATGTGCCTAGATGGATTCATACCCAAATCGGTTGAGAGTTCCTTCCACATGGATGAGTGGACCAAGAGAATGCCACGAAGATCTTAGCGCTGCCATCACCAGCTTGCATCCTTCCAACAGTGGTTGCAGGGTGTTTGTTCTCTAATGTTTCTCTCAAGAAATGCCAACATCCATCCGCTTGATGAAGCAGACAACATGACTCATCGGAGCAGGCAGCCTTTTGCCAATCAGTGGATGTCCAATTCCAATACTGCCATGAAAAGTGAAGCTTTTTCTGCCGGTGCAACTTCATTAGCAGAGGTGCAATGACCATCCGTCTGCTTTGGGGGCCCATATGCAGCATGGTTCTCTGAGCTGTTTTAGACACGTCTGGTAGGCCGTTGCTCATTTTGGCAATGAGCTGCTCCACTGCAGAGTGTCACTCCACCCTCATGCATCGTCGTAGCTGATGTTCACCTCTCACATCCATGGTGCTCGGCGGTTACCACATTGCTTTTTTGCAACAGGGCCATTTATCCACTCACAATATACTTTCACCACAACAACATAAGAACAGTTAACAAGCTGCACAATTCCAGAAAGGCTGCCACTCTTGGCCCGAAAACCAATAATCATCCCTTGTTGCAACTGATAAATCTCCTCTTTTTCCCATGACTGCAACGAGGGATATGTGTGCAGACAGGTCATTATAATGTGACTCGACTGTAAATCCCACAGCACCTTGAAAGAGGCATTTTCTGATCGCAACAGGTTGTATGATTATTTACACTGTTAACAACTTCATGCATTTGCACTGGTACTTTATTTGTTTCTGTTCTTTTGATGCCACATTACATTGAGTTCTTTTTTGTCTTATTTATTTGCACATGGAGCTAAATAATATTTATTTTGTTTGCTATCCTTGTAAATCCATTTGTAGCTTGTATATGAAATTTTCTTAGGAAAGATTTTTTTATTTGGCAAGATTTATCTGACTTCTTACCTTGGTTTTATTGTAAACTGCGCTATGGGTGGAGGTTTTGACTAAATACACTTTTGAGACCTTTAAGCTCTTATGGTGTTTTTGTTTTCAAATTGTCCAATAAAGTTTTGTTATTTTTACTTCACGGTGCACATCAGTTTTGGCAAGTACTGTTTTGAATTTACCACTTACCCAGTAGTATATGGGAGAAGCAATCTAATAATTGCACATAATAAATTAATAATACAATAAAGATCATATGCCCTGCCGCATCATAAAATGGCCAAAATGTAACGTATTTATCCTACACAGTGAACACAATAACAGAAAAAATATCAAAATGGACGATTTGCAGTTTTTTGTATCGCTTTACCTCCCCCCAATTGAAAAAAAAATGATCAAAAAGTCTTAAAGAGGACCTTTCACCACTCCTGGCATGCCTGTTTTAATAGCTCCATGCATTCCCCACGTACTAACAATTCTGGAACATCTATTCTTATGGCTCTATGTTGTGCCATTCCTTTATTATTTGCACTAGAAGTTATGAATGAATTGCTATTTGTCTTCAGTAAGGGTACAGAGGGGAGGTAACCAGTTGGGGGTGTGTACCTGCACAGACTGACTCTATCCAATCAGTGCTGTCATGTTCAGACTGTGCAGGTACACACCCCCAACTTGTTACCTCCCCTCTGTTCCCTTACTGAAGACAAATAGCAATTCATTCATAAATTCTAGTGCAAATAATAAAGGAATGGCACAACATAGAGCCATAAGAATAGATGTTCCAGAATTGTTATTACATGGGGAATGCATGAAGCTATTAAAATAGGCATGTCAGGAGTGGTGAAAGGTCCTCTTTAAGCACTCCAAAATGGTATCAAAAAAGGGACAGATCACTCTGCAACAAATGAGCTCTCACACAGCTCCAAGATGGAAATATAAAAAAAGTGATTGGGGTCAGAATTTGGTGATGCAAAGAAAGAAATATTTTTTTTTGCAAAGTTTTTATTTTTTCCAGTATTAAAACAGAAGAAAACTATATAAATGTGGTATTAATTATACTGAACTGTAGAATGAAGGGAACATGTCAGTTTTACCGCATAGGGAACACCATCAAAATGAAACCCATAAAACTATGGCAGAATTACGTTTTTTTCCAATTCCACCCCATTTGGAATTTTTGCCAGCTCCCCACTACATCATATGTAATATTAAGTGGTGACATAGAAAGTGCAACTTGTCCTGCAAAAAACAAGCTCTCATACGGCTATGTGAAAGGAAAAAATAAATAAGTTATGGCTGTGGGAAGGCAGGGGTTAAAAAAACGAAAATGAAAAAATGGAAATTCACCATGTCCTCAAAGTGTTAAACAGTAGGTCATTTTCTGATGACACATTCCCTGTAAGGCCAATATAACAATAAAACACAGTCAAAGCATAAAGACACAATCACAGTAGAATATAACCATGGTACTGATGAACTCACAACAGCATTCAGCCAAAGTGTAAAAATAAACAATATTATAGCATAATTAAAGAATACATCAAAGGAATATGGACTGACACTGTTAGAATACAGCCTCCATAAAGAGAGATTACAATATTGTGATATAATCATAACACAATACATACAAGGAAAAATAGAAATAAGGGTCTAGATTTACTAATATTATGTCTGAATCTGTCTAAAAAGTGGCACAAATTGGTGCAACTAGGGTTTCTACATTTTTTTCCAACTTGCTTGGGGGCAAGTTGCTCCAAAACTGTGATACAATTCTGGAGAAAAATTATGCCTCAAACTAAGCCAACCAATAGAGTTAGGCCCCATTCACACGACCGTATATTTGCGGGCCCGCATTACCAAGCGCTGCGGAACACACGCCGTGCGGCCCTATTGAAAATGCCTATACTTGTCCATGCGCACAGACAAGTATAGGACATGCCTCAAACGAGCTAGCTCTGTGCCATGGCTCGCGGCCCCAAAGAGGTGAATGGGGCCGCATCTATTCCCGCATTTTTGCGGATAGATACGGCCCCATTCATAAGGTCATGTGAATGGGGCCTAAGGCCCCATTCACACGACCGTATGTTCATTTCCGTATCTTATCTGCATTTTTGCGGATAAGATGTGGAACCATACGGTCCCATTCATTTTTCCATAGGAGAGATTAAAGTCAATGGGTCCACAAAATTACAGAACACTACGGAAGACTTTCCGTATGTCTTCCGTTCCGTTTTTGTACGGACACGGAATACATATGGTCGTGTGAATGGAGCCTTAGACAGAAGTGTCTATCCCTGCACCACGTTTATCATCCAGCCAGAGCCACAGGTCTAGACAGCCTATCTAAGCATTAGTTGATCTACAGGATTAGTACCATAAATCTGGGCCACCGGGTCTCATCATCACAATAGAACAGAGATTGACATTAATATGATAGAACCTTTCCATAGCAGTGGTCTGGCACTTCCGCTACCTGGCTCATGTGCCCCAGTGCTCCAGGTCCCAACAGAACCGAACCTCCTCCTACTATCCATACCCTCCCAGCAGGCCCATTTACCAGGGTAGTTCTTTCCCTCCAAGCAGCCTGCGAGCTGTTTGCCAGCCAATCCTCTCTCACTCTTCCTTTAGCGTCAAAGGGACAAAGTATTCCTCTGTACTATACATACTAATCTATATCCCTGCTACCTATATACACAAGTGGACACAATTGTTGGTATCCTTCTATTAACGAAAGAAAAACCCACAATGTTCACTGAAATAACTTGAAACTGACAAAACTAATAATAAATAAAAATTTACTGAAAATCAACTAATGAAAATCAGACATTGCTTTTAAATTATGGTTCAACAGAATGATTGATAAAAAAACCAATGGAACTGGCCTGGATAAAAATGGTGGTACCCTCAACTTAATATTTTGTTTCACAACCTTTTGAGGCAATACTGCAATCAAGCAATTTCAGTAACTGAGACTTCAGACTTCTGCACCTGCCCACAGGTATTTTGGCCTACTCCTCATGAGCAAACTGCTCCAGCTGTCTCAGGTTTGGAGGGTGCCTTCTCCAGACTGCATGTTTCCGCTCATTCCACAAATGTTCAATAGGGTTTAGATCAGGGCTCACAGAAGACCACTTCAGAATAGTCCAATGCTTTGCCCTTAGCCATAGCGTCAATGTGACTTGCCAAAAAGCTCCAATTTTGTCTCATCTGTCCAAACAACATTCTCCTAGAAGCTTTGTGGCTTGTCAATATGCAATTTTGCAGATTCCAGTCTTGCTTTGTTATGATTTCCTGGTCGCTGGTCTTCCATTAAGTCAACTTTGGCTAAGACAGATGGTGTGATCTGACACTGATGCACCTTGACCTTGGAGCACTAGTCTCTTTCGAAGTTGTTCTGGGCTCTTGGATTACCATTGATATTATCCATCTCGTCAATTTGTCATCAATTTTCCTCTTGCAACCACGTCCAGGAGACCTTAGACTTCTGAATAATATATGCGACTATAGTAACAGGAACATCAGGCTGTTTGCAGATGGTCTTATAGCCTTTACCTTTAACAATTTTGTTTATAATCTCCTGAGACAACTCCCTCCTTAGCTTTCTTTAGTCCATGTTCAGTGTAGTACAGACCACAATACCAAACAGCACAGTGGCTACTAATCACCCTTTAAATAGGCAGACTGATTACAAGTTTTAAGACACCTGTGATGTTAATTACAGGACACAGTTTAACATGTCCCTATGGTCACATTATTTTCAAGCTTTTTTAGGGGTACCATCATTTTTGTCCAGAACAGCTTCATTAGTTTTTTTTTTAAATGATTCTGTTGAACCACCATTCCGAAGCAATGTCTGATTTTTATTACCTAAGTTTCAGTAAATTTTTATTTATCATTGCTTATATCAATTTCAAGTTATTTCAGTGACCATTGTGGGTTTTTCTTTCTGTAATGGAAGGGTACCAACAATTTTGGCCACGTGTGTATAGCTATGCTGTGGACTATATTAGATCTTGTGTAAATATGTAGTATGTTTCTATCCTCCCTTTCCATTGATGGTTTACGGATTGACTATTTGGCATATCAAATCTATTTCCCCACCTAATATCAAAGTATATGCAGAAGACTGTTATGAGAATCACAATAATTAACCTTCTCGCTGACTTGAGAAATGTGAAAAAAGTCAAGGAAATAATTACTGTAATCACCGTAGGGGCTTTTCACTTGGCAGAGTGATGGATCAATGAAACATGGAACAATGCTAAAATTATAGGATATTGTATCTTGTGCCTGCAAGACTATTTAATCATGGTGGTAATGTAGCATGAGCCTCAGAAATACTTGATATAAATATTCCCAATGACATCTCTATGGGGCACCTAAGTCAAAGCCAATATTACTTCTGAGTTAAAGGGGTTCTCCAGGAATTAAGAAAATAGAATGACTGAAAATACTTAAATATTACTGTATTATAAATATATTTCCAAATACTTTTCATCAGCTATAGTGGCTTGTTT
The DNA here is from genome assembly GCA_900303285.1 of Rhinella marina. NCBI lineage: Eukaryota > Metazoa > Chordata > Amphibia > Anura > Bufonidae > Rhinella > Rhinella marina. The sequence goes on along the minus strand of ONZH01025091.1, from coordinate 37,807 downwards.
TGTCTGGGGAGCAATCATCAGGAGAAATAAAATGGGCGCCATCCTATAAGTACTCACAAAACCTCACACAGCAACCTCACAAAAATAAAGTAAAAGGCTGCCTCATTCTCCTCTCTGCTCTGCTTGTCAGGGATTGTGATCCTGAATGCAGATGAGAAGATCTTCAGCTGAATCTCTGTAGGAAGGGAGTTCATGAGGAGACATGAAGTACATAGAGGAGGGTGGAGGTGTGGCTGATGAGCAGCAGCACCAGTATGCAGTCATTACCACAGCCCCACATTACCACAGTCTGTCCTGTCCTTCTTCTGTGTACTTCATGTCTCCTCATGAACTCCATTCCTACAGAGATTCAGCTGAAGATCTTATCAGCTGTATTCAGAATCATAATCCGTGACAAGTAGAGCAGAGAGAAAGATGAGGAAGCTCTTTAGCTCAGTGTTGTGAAGTAACTTGTCCTGTGTGATTAGGACAGGTTGTGTTTTATTTTTCCTAACGATTGCTCCCCAGCCAAAACAAGACATTATAACTAATGAAAGATATTTGGGAATATATGTATAATAAAAGTAATATTTAAGTATTTTCATTTTCTTAATTCCCAGAGGACCCCTTTAAATTTGTCCAGAAATATCTTAATCCAGCTAAAGATCCTTACTCTGCTCTCAGAAGAATTGTGGGTCCATTTGGACCTATAACATGGCAAGCTAATCACCACTAAGGGTCACCATTCAATTTGGTCATGCTTACAAGAAATGTCCCAAAGCTTTTGACATTTGTCTTTGCATCATGTATGTACACAGAAATGTCATTACAATAAAGGGTACGTCCACACGGTCAGGTTTCTGCAAGCGGTTTTAGAGGCCAAATTCATGAGTGGATCATAAAAGGAGAGAAAATAAAAAGCAGTGTTCCTCAACTGTAGTCCTCAGGGCCCACCTGCCGATCACATTTTCAGAATTTCCTTAGTATTGAGCAGGTGATATATTTGGTGTCAATACATCAGGACTTACCACAGGTATTCATTCTGTGAAATATTCTCAGGGCCCTGAGGACTGGAGTTGGGGAAAATTGGTATCAAGGACAGATACTGCTGCTCTTCTTTTTTGAGTTCACTCCTGCTTTTGCTTTCCAAAACTGTATCAGAAAATCTGATTGTGTGGCTGTACCCTAATTGTTCCACACACACCAAGATGAAAGAACTCAGACTGAGTGTTTAAAAAGTGTGTTAAGCAAGTGGTTAGGTTGAAGTACAAAAGGGGGAGAGGAAGGGGCAATGGTAGTCAGGCTTTGCCTTTGGGACGTAATGATGCATCTTCAAAACCCTAGTTTTGATCAAATGTAGGCAATGTATCAGTCAACTTGGCACATTCACCAAGGCTGTTATTACAAATCTATCGCAAATGGGTCAAATTACCATATTTTTCGCTTTATAAGACACACCTGATGATAAGATGCACCCCAGATTTTAGAGTAGGAAAATAAGAAAAAAATATTTTTCATCACACCTCATATCAGACCCCCCCTAAATTTCAGGACATCACATCAGACCCCCATATCAGCCCTCCATGTCAGAACCCCATCAGACCTCAGATCAGCCCACTGTGGCCCCATATCAGCCCACTGTGCCCCCATCAGACCTCAGATCAGCCCACTGTGCCCCCATCAGACCTCAGATCAGCAGAATGTGTCCCCATCAGACCTCAGATCAGCAGAATGTGCCCCCATCAGACCTCAGATCAGCAGAATGTGTCCCCATCAGACCTCATATCAACAGAATGTGCCCCCATCAGACCTCAGATCAGCAGAATGTGCCCCCATCAGACCTCATATCAACAGAATGTGCCCGTATCCGACCTCAGATCATCAGAATGTGCCCCCATTAGACCTCAGATCAGCCCACCCAGCCACATAAGGTTAAAATAAAAACCTCTCTTACCTCTCCTGCGCCGCGGCTCTGCTCCGGGTCCGGCACTCCTCTGCCTTCTCTGGCCAGCGCTGCACTGTCACCTGACGGCGTGCAGCGTCAGGTCATAGTGCATGCACTACGTCCTGACGCTGTACGCTGTACAAAAGGGGGAGAGGAAGGGGCAATGGTAGTCAGGCTTTGCCTTTGGGACGTAATGATGCATCTTCAAAACCCTAGTTTTGATCAAATGTAGGCAATGTATCAGTCAACTTGGCACATTCACCAAGGCTGTTATTACAAATCTATCGCAAATGGGTCAAATTACCATATTTTTCGCTTTATAAGACACACCTGATGATAAGATGCACCCCAGATTTTAGAGTAGGAAAATAAGAAAAAAATATTTTTCATCACACCTCATATCAGACCCCCCCTAAATTTCAGGACATCACATCAGACCCCCATATCAGCCCTCCATGTCAGAACCCCATCAGACCTCAGATCAGCCCACTATAGCCCCATATCAGCCCACTGTGCCCCCATCAGACCTCAGATCAGCCCACTGTGCCCCCATCAGACCTCAGATCAGCAGAATATGCCCCCATCAGACCTCAGATCAGCAGAATGTGCCCCCATCAGACCTCAGATCAGCAGAATGTGTCCCCATCAGACCTCATATCAACAGAATGTGCCCCCATCAGACCTCAGATCAGCAGAATGTGCCCCCATCAGACCTCATATCAACAGAATGTGCCCATATCCGACCTCAGATCATCAGAATGTGCCCCCATTAGACCTCAGATCAGCCCACCCAGCCACATAAGGTTAAAATAAAAACCTCTCTTACCTCTCCTGCGCCGCGGCTCTGCTCCGGGTCCAGCACTCCTCTGCCTTCTCTGGCCAGCGCTGCATTGTCACCAGACCCAGAGCAGAGCCGCGGCGCAGGAAAGGTAAGAGAGGTTTTTATTTTAACCTTATGTGGCTGGGTGGGCCGATCTGAGGTCTGATGGGAAGTCCTGGCACCTTATACATACAAGTGAGCGCTTCAATAATGGAATTTTATAAGACGCACCGCAATTTTCCCCCTACTTTTCGTCTTATAAAGCGAAAAATACGGTATATACTCCATTTTTTAGGAATATCCAAATCATGACCAGCTTTACCCTCAACTACTGTGACCTTCCTCCATACTTTTTAGATTGTAAGCTCTTGCCGGCAGTGCCCTCCCTCCTTCTGCACCAGCCTGTAACTCATCTTGTTCATGCTTAGTGCAATTGTCTGTATTATGTATGTATACCCCTAATCATATGTACAGCGCAATGGAATGAATGGCGCTTTAATAATAAATAATAATAATCTAATATTGAGAAAAGATAAGTATAAATGACATAGCATAAATAGACAGTACACATGGGCAATTTTTCCCAGTCCTCACCCAATGCCCCTGGTAGTGGTAGTAGTGTATGCACCGCTCACCTCTGCTGCATGCTTTGTTTTCTGATAGACAGATGACATCACAACTGATCCCATAAAAAACAATAAGAATTTTGGTATTAGTTTCCTTCCAGCATTTCATTAGCACAGCAGCCCTAAGGCAGTTGGTGACATGACACCATTGCTCGTATAGCATACCTCCCAACTTTTTAGTTGTCCTTTAGGCTAGGGCTACAAAGTGAGACTGGTTGCAAGACAGCTGTCATGGCAAGGATTGTTTAATTGCTGTGATCCCAAAGAAATTAATGGGATCGCTGCGACTGTCGCAAGGAATCCAAGTTGCCGAGAAGCCCTAGCCTTATGGTTCATTGTGTGAAAGTCCATTTTTCCTGTATATTTATAAACTTTTAACAGTTTTCTTAGCGCACAATTGCGCAAAAATTATCTGAATATAGAAATTTCTAAAATCCAAATTGCATCAAATAATGAAATAATATACAAGGTGGGGTCAAATATACAGATAGGGACTAGACAAACACTTACTTGATCAATATTGTAAATGTAACAATGCAAATCTATACCTCAGATCAAAAAGAGAGACTGGGGTCCAAAATAGGGACTGTCCCTCCAAAAGAGGGACACTTGGGAGGTCTGCCTATAGACTATAGCAGAGAGGGCCATTCATTTGTGTTGCCATATGGCTGATCGGCTGTGATAGGGAGTGAGGCTGGGTTCTACAGGTAGAACGGGAACCCCCCATCCACCTTAATCTGGCCCTGAATAAATGTGTTGCTTGGTTTGGATGTAAAGGAATCCATACCCTTCCCTTTTGCTAACAGCAATTTGCAATACTGTTGGTTTTGTCATGCCCCGGTGAGAGGAGATTGTAATATAAAAAAGAGGGCAAAGAAAGGTCCAGTCAAATATTACTTTTCATAGTGTTCAGTAATTTGCTGAAGTTGCATTAGCTGAAAGAATCTATAAATCTGCAGTGCATATGTTTGTTGCTAGATGGCAGTGTTGGTATTTTTTTTATACTCACTATGTATTTACTCAGTCCTGTTATCTTCAAAATGATCCATGTTTGTGATGAGGGGAAGTGTTCTATAATCAAATATGTCATTCAGTAATTGTACAGTATGCAGTATACGTTCAAGAAATTGATGTTAGTGATGACGTTTAGATGATTAGGTAGATAACTTAAAGGGGATTTCTGAGGATAAAACCACTGTTCACAAAGGGAACCTGTCACCAGATTGTTGTGACTAAACGTATTGCATAATGCCGTATTACTTGTTAGCAGCATTTTAAAAATGTTCTTGTTGCAATTGTAACTGTATCATTCGGCAGAAAAATAAGTTTTATATCAGCATACATTATACGTAAAAAAAAAGCATACCTACATGCTATACAAAGCCATACAGATTCACTTTAGTTCTGACATCCATTCCTTTGTGATTAATATCCAGTGGGGCATGCTAGTGCTGACATCTGACGCCCAGAGTAATGTCAATGAACCTGCATCACGGGACCCTACCCTAAGTTCTTCAACAGATTCACTAGTTACACTGGCTAGAGAAGTTGGGCTTGTGGATGTGGGGGTGAGGAGAAGGAAGGAAGGGGTTATTTTCTAGTTTCCAGGGCACCTGTATCTGGAGAGCAAATGTGCTTTACTAGAAGCAGACAGTTCTCGCATATACCACTTGCTTCCAAGCGTTCTTACTCAGCTAAGTGAATAGAGAGAGCAGTGCATGTGTGGCCACCACTGTTCCCAGTGGTGTCAGATGGGGTCCTGTCCTTTAAATAGACTTAGACCCCAAAAGTGGATTTCCAGATAGGGATAACTTTTTAAAGAGACTGTGTCAGGAAACATATTCTACATTTTTCAAACCAGCACCTGGATCTGAATACTTTTGTAATTGCATGTAATTAAAAATTTAGTATAGCCACTGAGTTATTCAATAAAATGTATCTGTATAACGCCACCTGCTGTTTGTTCTTTTCCTTATTTTTTGTTCATCTCACTGAACTGGTTCAACTGCCACCAGACATATGTTCTATTAGAAGCTGTGGCAGTTACAGTCAGAGAGATACGGCAGAAATGCCATGCCCCCTGAGCTGCCAGGGTGAAGATAATCTAGCATAACAATTGGAGTAGAGAATGGGGAGATCTCTGGATCCATGTGAGGTGCAAGGCTGGTTCTAGCTTTCTTAGATAGGTATTGTCATATACTACATGATGTCTGATATTTTTTTACATCAATTAAGTCACAACCCCTTTAAGTAACAGACAACAAATGAGTAATACTAACTGTGGGAGAAGTATACACTTACTTTACCACACTACTCCCAAGGAATGGAAATGAAGAGATATTGCATGACTACATACCAAGTCTATATAAGGCTGGTACTATGTATATCTAAAGGCTCCAATACATAGGCCAACAAAGCAGGTAATTATCGAGAATGAATTGTTTCTCATAATTGCCTGCTTATCAGAGGTGGTGAGAGTGGAATTTACATGCAGCAGTCATCTCTGTATGTTGACCAGCAATTGAAACCCCCATAAACGGTAAAGAAGTCTGCACATACCAAAATTGGATGTTTCGCTTGCCTTGACTATTCACAAGGAGTGATTACCTATAAGTCCATAAACATTTACAAACCAATATGACTATATGCTGAAGTCCCCAGACATGCGTGGATGAGAATCTCCAAGTACTAAAGATTTTATAAATTTTAACACATGCGCAATAAAATAATGAAAACCCTTCAAAGAGCAGAGCGTCCCTGTTTGGTCTAAAGCTGTGGTGCTTAATGAATTGTCTCCTATTGGCTGTTAGTCATTTGACACATGAGATCACCACTAGAGATGAGCGAACGTGCTCGAAACGAGCACTGTACCGCTCGGCTCCCATGCGCTCACATGGGCGCAGGCAGCCGCTTACGTCCTCCTGAGGAGGACGAAACCGGCTGCCTGCGCCCATGCGACCGCAGGGGAGCCGAGCGGTACAGTGCTCGTTTCGAGCACATTCGCTCATCTCTAATCACCACCAAGAATGACCTGACTGGCTGATTGAGAAGTTGATCTAGAGGAGGATCGGATGCAGAGGCTTCAGTCATTGGTTCCTAGCACTATTGGAGTATTTAGGTAGTATATAACTGTCGTTTTACAGTGTCCCCTTACCAAAGCCCAGCTCTACCCCTGAGGATGCCGTAGTAATACCGAACAATTTTGTTACATCGGAGGCCCATGTCTGATGCTGCCCCGCTAATTCTATTAGGAACATTATTCATTGAACTACTATTACTCCCATTTTTACCATCACTACCACTCCACTCTCCTCTGTATGCAATTGCACGGTAGCTTCTAATTGCTTCTGCTCTAAATAAACTAGTTCACTAGTTTACCAGTGAAGGTGCTCTATTCTGATTGTCTGCCTGTGTACCGAACTTCTCTATTCTGATTGTCTGCCTGTTTATTGACTGTGATACTCCGCTGCCTTCTCTGACCTTAGCCAGTCTACCATACTGACCCTTTGCTGCCTGCCCTGACTTTGGATTGTTTAATGGATTTGCTCAAACATGACTTGACCTCTACCTGTTTACTGACTATGAGTATTGCCTGACCCCTTGGTGCATTGCATTGGTGTCTCAGACCTCCGTGGATCAGCTGCCAACACTGGGACTATTCCAAGAGGCAGTTGCCTGATGGGTCCCCTGCAGCGAAGACCAGATCCCTGTGTAGGGGTTACATTAAGAAAACCAGGGTATCGTCCTGGCCATGAATATAACTACCTAATGGCCAGGATTGTTAACAATTTTTTTTTTATATTTAGCTGTGAGGGTATTGGCACTAGTTTTATATTAATATAGCACTGATAGTTGAAGTGGTAAAGGGATATTATTTGCTTTGAGGCAATTTGGAAGCTGGTATTGAAATTTATCCCACTTCTCACCATAGTTCCAACCATGTTTAGTACCACAGGCATATCCTAAACCATAAGTGTGTCAAAAGCATCCCCATGTATCCATACTAAACGTCTCGGCGCATCTCGTCATCACCCTCCATGTTTACAGCACTATTGACCCGCCTCCAGCAACATGGATTAGAGGCAATGCCATAAAGCTGTGAAGGCTAACCTTCTGCACTCCAGCTGTGGTAATACTCCAACTCCCAAGATGAACTCTTGCTTAGCTGTTCTCAGAACTCCATAGAAATGAATGGAGCATGCTGGGAGTTGTAGTTTTAACACAGCTGGAGTGCCGGAGGTTAGCCATCACTGCATAAAGTAACTCAGTTTAAAAATCATTATACATGCTGTCAACATTCATTACTGTGATAAAGAAACAGCTAAAAGCATGTCAAACACAAAATAAAACAATGTACACCCCTGAGGACCCACCACCGTACAAATTCACAGGATACACTACTGCTTGGCAGGACACTGTAATAAAATCTGACAATTAAATGCTGTTTGTAAACACGAGCAACATTAAATGACTGTGAAATATTTGTAATTTGTAAGGTGATACAGCTAACAACCATTTCTTGTCACGGGGCTACCGAATGGTGGTTTAATCTGAAAAATATTTCATTGAAAATGCCATTAGCAGTGGAATCAAGACTGAAAAGCATGCAATACCTCTCGTTTGCCTGACACCCAGGTGCATTAACATTCAGAGAGACAGGATATGCAGGAATTAGTGTCTCAAGCTATCCCATTAGTTCTGCTGGCGCAGGATTCACGTTGTGTAATGTAACTGTTTAAATGAAAGCATTCTTTCCTGTAATGAGTTATAAACAATATGCAATACTGACCTACTGACAGCCGAATATGAAACGTTACATTCTCCAGCCATGCGGCGGTAATAGCAAATACCAACTTTTAACAAGCTCCCCAAAGTACCATAAAAAGAGTAAGTTGTGAAGTTCTAAGAATAAGAAAAGATTACAGTATGGAGTAGTAAGTGCCACAATAGAAGGAGGAAGAATTGGAGCACATGAGTGGTGGTGGCTCTGGCAATAATATTTGTGCACAATGAACACAATGGCAATCCTCACAACGTAATTGGAGGGCACTCCCTTTCTTCCCTCAGATTACACTCTGGGGTTGTTAAGTGTTTTGGTAGAGTACAAGGCAGGAGTGGATGCAGGATGCAGTGAATCCAGGTAATGGAGTCAGTTATCAGGCTAGCTGTAGTCAGTAAATAAGTCTCTCTTTACTAAAGTGCAGAATAGGAGTAGTAGTTCAACCAACAATATCAAGAGAAAGTTCGAAGCAAATCACAGTGCAATTCTTCCTCAATAGTAATGTATGGATAGCAGCAGTGATGGGGTTTGTGGTACTCCTTCTCTCTATCTCTCTGTCTGCAGAACCTTAGGCATGCAATGAGGGGGTACAGAAGATAAAGCTGGCCAAATCATCTTAAAGTGTGGAAGGGTGCGTTGACAATATTCCCTCTCACAGCGACAAAGTCTACAATTCACGGCCTTGCAGATTCTGGACCTTCTAATCTACCTTCTTTCTTTACCTGAAGCACTTTGGATACATCTGATTTCTTAGCTGTTACTGTCTCAGATAATGCTTCTTGGGGACTCAGGCCTAGTCCTGAGTAGCACGCACTTGTATGTCCTCTCTCTTCCTAGGGGCAGAACCAGGTCTATCTCCTAGCCACCTAAAGAGGCTGAGTCAAGGTTGTCAACTCTGACTTATCCATACAATACTATTGAGTAGGAAAATACAATGAATTAGAACATTTCAATTAACCAAATAACAGTATAACAATCAAACCTTTTCAGTTACCCTATTCTGGGGTACTGCACTAGCTCAGATGAATGTTATGATACTTTTCATGTAGCAATCTATTTCTTAATTCTGGACTATGAAGGTTCCTACCTAGTCATGCCATTTGGCACTGTCAATCCAAAAGGAGAGGGTGGGACTGTCAGAGAAAGAAGGAGAAGCAAGAGTGTACAGAGTGGCTTGGGCCCGCCCTCAGTGCACTTAACTACTCATTTGCATATAGATACAAAATATTTTTTCTCCAGAATGAAGCAAAGGATTGGTAACTGAAAGTGTGCCTGGTGCCAGCGTGCATTATCCCTTGCGGTACTACAGAGTAGAGATACAAAGAACTTTGTCCCTAATTCACACACAGGAAGCTGGTGCCTGTGCACATGGGACAACGGTAGCATAAACTGCCACTGTAACAATAATTCAGTGTTTATGGTGGTGGTGAAATTTAGGTCATGTGACACTGAAACCACTGAGGTGGTAATGAGCATTAGTGCTGTATTTTCAGGGAATGTGAGGCTTTTTTTAAAAGTAGTTCTGTGTGATGTATTGTGTGTGTTAGGGTTTGACTTAGTTTTAGGTTATTAACGTGGTTGACATGGTTCCTGAGGATTATTTGAGGGAGAATTGGATTCTCCTAGGAGCCTCTAAATTCTAGGCAAAACATTGTATTCACTGCAACTGTTATTGCAGTTGTTGTACGTACAGTATTTGTTGCTGGCTTCCATTGATACCGTAGCTGCTGCAGCTCTTATGCTCTGAATGCTCCATTGCTATGCATACAAGGGTCATCGGCTTTCCATTTTATGCTACTAATTAGAATAATATTTTTATAATGATAATAATAAGCGTTCTGAAGAATACAGTAAGTATAACTTTGTCAGGTGATGAATGGCAGGACAATATCATGTGACTCCACTAGATGGCAGAATGTATCTGGAGGATAGTGTATATTGGGTTTGCACATTCTCAGCACTTGTAAAAAGAAAAATGAAAATCCAGTTTGACCACCGATCACATATTAAGTAATAATTTCATCATTGTGTAGATTTTAGTCAGCTCTACTGACTAGTAGCATGTTTTGACCCCTCTTTTTAATTCAGACCCATACAATTAGTGCACATATTATCTTTTAGACCTAAGGATAATAAATACTAATTGTACTAAAAGCGTAGTATGGCGGTGATGGCTTTATAATTAATTCTATGCTCCGGGCTGACCTATGTCTTGGGTAATTCATAAACAGCGGAGCACTTGCTATTTTTACATTTGTTCTGCTGCCAAGTACAAAGGGTCAGATAGACATATAAAATATCACTATAAAACTATGTTTAATTGCCAAAATAGGAAAATAAAAACTTTAGGTTCGTAAAAATGTAAGACTTCTCTATGTCAGATGTGATCAGTTTTAGCTTGAGGTACCTTTAGAGAAATGTACTATGAAACTCGAAGTTTCTGGGCCCCAAGGCAATATCTGTAACAGAGCTCCCACTTAGTTATGATGTGCCATTTACAATCCATATATTTTCTTATGTGGCAGTGGCAGCAGTGCATTGGGGCTTCTCAGGCACCAGGGGCTATTTGCATCTTCTATCTATGCACTGCCTAAATCTATGCCTTTTCTGCTTTAGTTGTAGTCCTCTTATACAGAGTGATTACTCATACTTGCCAACTCCTCACAGACTCCCAGAAGAGTTGGCCAATCTCCCTGATACCAAACAAGCCTCCTGGCACCTCTTGGTAATCAGCCATAATTGTGCATGGCACCAGGATAGGGGCGGACTGGGAACTTAAAGCGGCCCTGGAAAAAGAACCCATAAAAGTGGCCCCAAGTTGTAGGCAAGTCCAAATTGACAGAAGGCAGGGCAACACAAGTAGGTAGGACCAACATAAGGTACAAGTAGACAGGGACAACAGAAGTGGGAAGGACCATCAATACCATAGTACAGCACAAAATTCTGCCCCAGCAAAACCAAATACCACAGTTCAGCATAAAATACTGCCCTATCCCCATACTGAGGATGGTGATACAGTTGAGTTCAGGAGGGCACCTGCGGATGCTGGCCAGGTGCATAAGTACCTGATTCTCCTAGCATTAGTTAATGCTGAAAGCACTAGATTGTTATTTATTTGGCCAGTGGCCATGTGGAGGGCTTGGGTACTCCCCCGGGCATCGGGCCACCAAGAAATTTCCCTGCAAGTCTGCTCCTAATTAGGTATAGCACTGGCATGCAAATACACTGTGAGGGGGTGGCAACACCTCATGTAAAGGGGCACAGTCTGCCTTCAAATGGGAGTGGCTTGTAAAAAGGGGTGTGTCTATCCTGGCCTCCTAGGACCCAGATACAAAAATTTGTAAGTAAGTAAGTGATACATACAGGGCCGGAACGAGGCCAATTGCGCACCTCCTTCCCTCCCAAAAAAAAAAACTATTTAAAGTGACCTAACTTACTAATAAAGATATTAAAACACATTTGAAAATAAGCAGTCAAGGGCAAATACAGTGACTTACAGGTGACGTCTCCATGGATTTGAGTTCTCCACTTTCCTTTTCTTCTCCATTTGGTCCAGACCATCACGGGCAGATGTCTTTGGTCAGGGGTGTGCAGCCCCCTCTGCCACATAAGAAGACACCAGTATTACTATATGGCACATGGTAGATGGGGACTGTTACAGATTATGCAAATCAGCCCCCAAATTTATACAGACGACTATCATCCTGCTGCTCTTTGCAATACTTCTTCCGCTGTACTCCCCCCATGCCCACAAACACTACACTTTTAGAAATAACAGTGCCATACACATAGTCCCACCATAGTAATAATGCTTTCAGACTACCCCTTATTAGTAGTAGTGCCCCCAGTAGTGATAATACTCCCTAACAGTGCCCACATTTATAGTAATGCCCTCCATAATGTGCTCAATAATAATGCCCCTACAGTACCCCAGTAGTAATAATATAACTATGGTGCCCCAGTAAAAAGCCCCTCCTGCCTCCTAATGCCCCCTTGTAGTTTCAGTACATATTTACATCTATAATGCCCCCCTCATAGTTCCAGTATAAAATGCTCCTCTGCCTTCCCCCGCCCACAGTACCTATATATATATATATATATATATATATATATATATATATATATATGCCACCCAAAGTGGCAGTTATTTTGACCCAAGTCACTCTGTCCCTCTTTGATCCCTAAATGTCCCTCTTTTTGACCCAGAGAATTAATACTTCAATGTACATTAATAAATGTACTAAATTGCTCTTTAATAAAGTGTCTGTATGGTTTCTACCTGTATTATATATAACTTCATTATTTGGTGCAATTTGGACCTTAAAAATATCTATAATCTGATGATTTGTATGCTAACATTTAAATGAATATTGAAGTGCAAGAGAAAAAAGTGTCCCAGGGGCTCTACATGCTGTAAAAAAATAAAGGAACTTTAGTTATAGGCATGGCCTAGTGTGAAAAAAATTGCTGCGTTGCGTGTTGGCATATATTGTTTCCCTTTGCGATTTTCAAAAGTTGGGAGGTATGTACCTGACATTACCCCAACTGTCTGCGTTGGATCTTGTGTCATGACATGGTCACGCGAGCCCCGGCGCAGGAGGTCATGGTGATATTATCACGACCTCTTGTGCCCATGTACTACCTCATAGGCTAGAACCTGCGGACTATGTGGCTGAGTGGCCACAAGCAGGGTTGCCAACCGTCCGTAAATTCACGGACAGTCCGCAAAAAGTGGTTGTTTTTCTCTGCCGTCCGTAGCGTCCGGCAGAAAAAAACAACGTCCGTAATTTTTGGGTGGAAACGTCCGAAGTCTGTTCTACGCATTCGTACGCTTGTCTGGCAGCCGCGGGTAATACAAGCGTACGCAAGACAAGCGTCAGCGTACGCAAACACAAGCAAGAGTGGGAAGGAGGAGGAGAGGGAAGGAGGAGGCGTTCCCCAGTCACGTTACCACTGCCCACCAATGAAACAGCAGCTTATTCCTGCGCCGGCAGTTGAAGATGGACCTGACTGAAAGTATGATGGGGGCAGAGTGGGCTGCTCTGAGGTCTGATGGGGGCAGAGTGGGCTGCTCTGAGGTCTGATGGGGGCAGAGTGGGCTGCTCTGAGGTCTGATGGGGGCAGAGTGGGCTGCTCTGATGGGGGCAGAGTGGGCTGCTCTGAGGTCTGATGGGGGCAGAGTGGGCTGCTCTGAGGTCTGATGGGGGCAGAGTGGGCTGCTCTGAGGTCTGATGGGGGCACAGTGGGCTGCTCTGAGGTCTGATGGGGGCACAGTGGGCTGCTCTGAGGTCTGATGGGGGCACAGTGGGCTGCTCTGAGGTCTGATGGGGGCACAGTGGGCTGCTCTGAGGTCTGATGGGGGCAAAGTGGGCTGCTCTGAGGTCAGATGGGGGCACAGTGGGCTGCTTTGAGGTCTGATGGGGGCACAGTGGACTGATCTGAGGTCTGATGGGGGCACAATGGGCTGATCTGAGGTCTGATGGGGCACAATGGACTGATCTGAGGTCTGATGGGGGCACAGTGGGCTGATCTGAGGTCTGATGGGGGCACAGTGGGCTGCTCTGAGGTCTGATGGGGGCACAGTAGGCTGCTCTGAGGTCTGATGGGGGCACAGTGGGCTGCTCTGAGGTCAGATGGGGGCACAGTGGGCTGCTATGAGGTCTGATGGGGGCACAGTGGACTGATCTGAGGTCTGATGGGGGCACAATGGGCTGATCTAAGGTCTGATGGAGGCACAATGGGCTGATCTAAGGTCTGAAGGGGGCACAATGGACTGATCTGAGGTCTGATGGGGGCACAGTGGGCTGCTCTGAGGTCTGATGGGGGCACAGTAGGCTGCTCTGAGGTCTGATGGGGGCACAGTGGGCTGCTCTGAGGTCAGATGGGGGCACAGTGGGCTGCTATGAGGTCTGATGGGGGCACAGTGGGCTGCTCTGAGGTCAGATGGGGGCACAGTGGGCTGCTATGAGGTCTGAGGGGGGCCCAGTAGGCTGCTCTGAGGTCTGATGGGGGCACAGTGGGCTGCTCTGAGGTCAGATGGGGGCACAGTGGGCTGCTATGAGGTCAGATGGGGGCACAATGGACTGCTATGAGGTCTGATGGGGGCACAGTGGACTCATCTGAGGTCTGATGGGGGCACAATGGGCTGATCTAAGGTCTGATGGGGGCACAATGGGCTGATCTAAGGTCTGAAGGGGGCACAATGGACTGATCTGAGGTCTGATGGGGGCACGATGGGCTAATCTAAGGTCTGATGGGGGCACAATGGGCTGATCTAAGGTCTGAAGGGGGCACAATGGACTGATCTGAGGTCTGATGGGGGCACAGTGGACTGATCTGAGGTCTGATGGGGGCAAAATGGGCTGATCTAAGGTCTGATGGGGGCACAATGGGCTGATCTAAGGTCTGAAGGGGGCACAATGGACTGATCTGAGGTCTGATGGAGGCACAATGGGCTGATCTGAGGTCTGATGGGGGCACAGTGGGCTGATCTGAGGTCTGATGGGGGCACAATAAGCTGCTCTGAGGTCTGATGGGGGCACAGTGGGCTGATCTGAGGTCTGATGGGGGCACAATAAGCTGCTCTGAGGTCTGATGGGGGCACAGTGGGCTGCTCTGAGGACCATTACAGAGGGTCCTTATTATTTCTGGGAACACTACTGGAGGCACTGTGGGAAAAATGATTTCTATTATGGGAAATTATTACTACTACAGGGGTACTATTGGGGGTGTTACTATTATTAGTACAATATTGAGGGCACTACTGCTAAAAGGGCTACTTGTAGAGCATTATTGGGGCACTATTGGCTGCTTGGTGATTGGCTGATTGGTGATTGGCTGCAGCCAATCAGGGCACTCTGGGAGAGAATTATTAGTATCAGTGGGACTTTGGGGAGCTATGTAACTATATGGGGTCCTACCTATATGGGACTGTTATATCTACAGTATAGTATTTAGGGACATTGGGGAGCACATTATTTTGGGCAGCAGCAGGATAACAGAAAAGTGGGTAATCTAAGGTGTCTTTGTGGCAAACTCTGCAGAGAGAAGATGGGGCTGAAAGAAGTGTCATGGCGGTCTGGGCCAAATAGAGAAGATGAGAAAAGAGAAGATCTACATCAGGGAGACGTCACTGGACTTGACAGGTATGTGGTGATGTATTATCTTGTATGTTTGGTATTGGTGAATGTAATGTCCATCCAAATATGTGTCACCTATTTCTTCAGCAAGGACTTGCCGGTACATGGTACATTACTGCTGCAGCCAATCACCAATCAGTGATCTAATGCTGAGGACTGGCTGCAGTGGGCACATGCCATACACCTGGACATCAGTTTGCAGAACACCAACATTGTGACACTTGCCCGTTACGTCCCTGTCAGTCTTTGTTTACATGGCAGCAGCAATGATGCCAGAAAGTCCAGCGTGTCACAGGCATCATCACTGTAGCCATATAAACAAAGCACTCAAAGGCAGGGATGTAACAGCTGAAAATGGTTGATTTTGTTTCCATATGCTATATTTTATTTTTAACTACTGAACAATCCTCTTTATTCTGGGGGTGTGAAAGGGGGCGTGTCCTCTAAAAAGAGGGTGTGGCATATGTCCGTAAAAATTTTGGGCCGTCCGTAAATTTTGGTTCAGTTGTCCAGAAAAATTTGAAAGGAAGGTTGGCAACCCTGGCCACAAGTGTGGCCATCATTGCGCCCCCCCATCATGGGTAGGGTGGTGGAGCCCTAGGTGGGCACCTGCCTTCGCCTACCCATCATCCTGGTCCTGGATACATATATACAGAGTAATCTTTGTAGAGCGCTGGGATGCCATGGGGAGGATAAATTATCCTTAACTGTGTCTAGAGTCTGCCAATAATCTATAGACTACTGCTTACGGTTTGTAGTTTTATAGGGGGAATAGGATTAACAGTGTATGGAATAGTGATGAGTTTTATGAGATCCATGAAATGTAATTTCCTTATGATTGGCTTGCTCTGCATTCTACAGAAAGTAATTCTGATATATGGGCGAGTGGTAAGTGATGGGATAGTTGATGAAAGACTCCTTGGCAGAAACCAACGTCTCTGTGTATCAAGTAGCCTTCCCACAAAATCCCTAGGTCCCTTCTCTACTTCAATCATTACAAATAATGATATTGGCATTATAGAGTAGTCCTGACACCATCTGGTAAGTAACTTATATATATGCAAAGCTGAGATAATTCAGGTACCCCTCTTACACAACGCTGTATGATCTGCTAGCATACAAAGAGTAACGTAACCATGACAGGAACTACTAGAGCTCCAAGATCATTATCTATGTCAAGATCTCCATGTACTGTGCGTGTGTTATTAATTGGAGAGGTTCCTTGAGGAGCATATGTCACAGTTGTATGAGCTGGAATCAATGCTAGCTCATTAAATATGCTCTCTTGAGATTATTCAATGAACTGATGTCTCATTTTCAGCCTCATGTTGTAATTATTAATTAGTTTGGAAAAAAGTTGAAGGAGTTTGGTCATTGTGAAGAGATCTATGAAGACTTGTTCATAGAGGTCTTTGAGCAAACACATACATTATTGGATCACACATGAGATTACACTCATAGTCATCTGTCAGCATTATGAGGATACTATAATAGTGAGTGCTACGTAGATGAATTTCATCGGTCACTATTTTTACTAAGATAAATGGCTGAATGTATTTATTGTATTGTATTGTTATACAGTATACGTCAACGTTTCTAATTGTTAGTATATCGGGTACCTCCTACCTAAATAAATTATCCATATTTTTAATAAGTAATACTGCAAGGATTGAAAAAAAACCCAACTAGCATATCGCATGCATGGAGGTCCCATGCATCTCCATACCCAAATAATACCAATATACTCAAATGTGAGTCAAGCTGAATGGCCACAGCTTTATTACAGAAAAACATATCAAAACAACTTTTTTTGCATATTAAAACATTTCTTTTTTTCTTATTTTCATCTTCAGCTCTTTGCTTGAATGCTGATCCATTGAGAGGCAGCGGGCATGTGGATGAAAACTTCCTTTGTAATCCGTGCCTCAAACCACCAAAAATGTGACATCTGAAAAGCAGACAATTCTGCAAAAACATTCGAAGAAAAGGGAAAAAAAGGGGGCACCACTTCCCCCCTTCATTTTGTTTCCTCAAGCCACACTCTTAATACTCCGCCTTAATGTCCTGCATTCTTTAATAACCTGCCAAGTCATTGTAACCCCTTACAGTTTTTGTCCCTTTCATTAGTTGCTTTAGGGTCTGCTAGACATACCTATAGGACTAGTGTTGGGCAGCATGCTCGGCCGAACACTGTATTCGCTCGAGCATGGCTATCCTCGGCACATCGTGGTGTTCGGCCAAACACCGCGTGTGTTCAAACGCCATGCTCGAGTCCCCTCCCCCGCACAATCAGTGTGTGGGGAAGTACTGGCATTCACTGTAATGCTGTAGCCATGTTGGCTACTGGCATTACAGTGATTGGCTGGCCGGGAACACGTCATCATGTGACATGTGACCCGGCTCAGTCTTAGTCAGGGAGAGCTGCTGCAAAGAGGGACAGATAGTGTAGGGATAGGATTTGGCTAGGCAGGTTTAGTTTTTCTTTTCAAAAGACCCAAAAGTCCTTTTAAGGACTATTATTTTATCTGGCTGCAATATATATTTTTGTGGGGGCAAAATTTGACCTTAACAGCACCTGTGCTGCGTGTGCTGTATAACGTTTGTGTATCTTAAATACCTGACATTCAGTGTTTTTTTTTTCTGCCGCTAATCAAGGTGACATTACCTGCGCAGCGTCTGCTGTATATCATTTGCGCATTCTAAATATTTCTGACATTCGGTGTAATTTTTTCTGCTGTTAGTGACGGCGATATTCCCTGCGCTATGTCTGCTGTATAATGTTTGAACCTCCTAAATACCTGTGACATTCAGTGTAATTTTTTCTGCCGTTGGTAACGGCGATATTACCTGCGCTACATCTGCTGTATAGCATTTGAACATCCTAAATACCTTTGGCATTCAGTGTAATTTCCTTACAATTTTTCCTCTAAAATCGATTTTATCTTCAGTTTTGGGCATATTATTGTCATTCTGTAAAAGTGGCATAAAACTCGGGCAACATCATTCCCAGCAGCGACTTGGGAGTCCAAGATGCATCCAGACATCCTCCCCATGCTGTTCCCAAACCATTTCAGTGGTGTTTCCATCATTTTCTGACCTTTTCCTGAGAACCAGACACCCTCCCCTCTTCAGAGCAGGGGGTGCCTGGTTTAGTGCTCTGGTTCTCCCATTGACTTCCATTGTGCTCGGGTGCTCTGTAGAGCACTCGAGCATCACCAAGTGTTCTACCCGACAACCAGAGCACCAGAGCACTTTGGTGCTCGATCAACACTATATAGGACACAACCAGGTTTAAATAACAGAAAATTGAAAAGAATCAATTTCATCAATATCATGCTAATGAAAAATTGGTCTAAGGAACAGTAGATTTGTAACTTTGGTTATTTAATTGTAGTAGTAGTAATAATAATATTACAGGTGTTGTCTCATCTCAGACAATGGGGGCATATCGCTAGGAGTAGTGGAAGGCGCATGCACAGCCGCTCTCCATTCATTTTTTATGGCGCTGCCAAAAATAGCTGAGCACTGGCTCAGCTATTTCCATCAGGCCCATAGAAGTGAATGGGAGCGGTGGCCGGTCATGCGCAGTGCGCTCCCATTCACTTCTAAGGGGAGAACGCTTGATGCTGGCTTGACCAGAGTCCTCCAGCCACCACTTTGCAGGGCTCCGTTTCCAATATAGGTACGGGTCTCAACGGTTACGGTCCAGAGTAGGTGCAGCCTCCTGGTGATTGAGGACAGAGGAAAGCTCAGGATGGCCTTAGACATCTGTGTAGCAAGCTCGCCTACAGAGCAGGGGCCCCGGATAAGGAGGTTGGGGAATCTCTGTAGGTGGCAGTGACTGGGTGACTCCTAAGAAAATACTTTATTCTAGGCTCAATTGTGATGTACTAAAATATGGTTAATTGCGCATTTACAGTAGAAAAATTGCAATAGGTTTTTGGATAAAGGCACAATTATGCAGCAAATGCAGCAAAATATATAATGCTGGTGATCGTGGGGAAATGTGACTGTTGCACACTTGAACTGTAGAAGCTTTGCAACAGGTTTTTGGACAAAAAAGACCAGCTACGTAATACACAGAAAAAAATAATACTGTCTCTTTAAAAGTTCATGTGTCTTGTCTTGTACAGTGTAACACATGAACTTATTGCAGTACCCCAGAACAGGTTACTACATAGGGTTAATTTATGTTGTATTGCAAAGTTAAATGTTGTGAATTACTATATTTATGTACCTAATGGCACTGTATGGATAGTTAAGGGTTAAACCTGTGCTTACAGGTTAGATTGCTGGGGAGTCTGAGTGCCCTTCCCCCACAGAGGAGTTTAATCTAAATGGAGGAAGGGGATAGACATGTGTAAGAAAGCTCTGCAGAAATGGCTTCAAGTCCCAGAGAACCACCTTCTCTGAGACTTCTACAGCTAAAAAATATCTGCTACATTACAATACTCCAAAGAGAGGGGAAAATAAGTTGGAAAGTCTTGAATCTACAAGGCTGTGCATTGGAGTCAGTCAGCAAGGTACTGTGCACATTTATGGCAGAGAGACCTTACTTCTGTGAGAGGGAACATTGCTAGCACACCCTTCCACATCCAGACCAACACCTAAAATCAAGGACACCTGAATTAGCACAAAGCAGGAGCCCCAACATGAAGGTGTGCCCTGAGGGAAGAAAGGGTGCACCCTCTAGTCACTCCCAAGCACCAGGGAGCGCCAGAGGATGAGATTGCCACTGTAAACTGTATTACTACTACTCTCAAAGCCACAACTACCACTCTCATTCTCCTCTGCTCCCCTTCCTGAACACGCTGCATTATGAACTGCTCCAGATGCCCTGTCTAAGACACATCGTACACTAACTGCCCCTATCCTGTCCCTAATGATAAAACATGGATTTCTACCTAGTCATTCAATCCACCTACAGTGGGGAAAAAAGTATTTAATCAGCCACCAATTGTGCAAGTTCCCGCTTAAAAAGATGAGAGAGGCCTGTAATTGACATCATAGGTAGACCTCAACTATGAGAGACAAAATGAGAAAACAAATCCAGAAAATCACATTGTCTGATTTTTAAAGAATTTATTTGCAAATTATGGTGGAAAATAGGTATTTGGTCAATAACAAAAGTTCATCTCAATACTTTGTTATATATCCTTTGTTGGCAATGACCGAGGTTAAACCTTTTCTGTAAGTCTTCACAAGGTTGGCACACACTGTTGCTGGTATTTTGGCCCATTCCTCCATGCAGATCTCCTCTAGAGCAGTGATGTTTTGGGGCTGTCGCTGGGTAACACGGACTTTCAACTCCCTCCAAAGTTTTTCTATGGGGTTGAGATCTGGAGACTAGCTAGGCCACTCCATGACCTTGAAATGCTTCTTATGAAGCCACTACTTCTTTGCCCTGGCGGTGTGCTTGGGATCATTGTCATGCGGAAAGACCCAACCACGTTTCATCTTCAATGCCCTTGCTGATGGAAGGAGGTTTGCATTCAAAATCTCACGATACATGGCCCCATTCATTCTTTCATGTACATGGATCAGTCCTCCTGGTCCCTTTGCAGAGAAACAGCCCCAAAGCATGATGTTGCCACCCCCATGCTTCACAGTAGGTATGGTGTTCTTCGGATGCAACTCAGCATTCATTCTCCTTCAAACACGACGAGTTGTGTTTCTACCAAACAGTTCTACTTTGGTTTCATCTGACCATATGACATTCTCCCAATACTCTTCTGGAACATCCAAATCCTCTCTAGCAAACTTCAGACGGGCCCAGATATGTACTGGCTTAAGCAGGGGGACATGTCTGGCACTGCAGGATCTGAGTCCCTGGCGGCGTAATGTGTTACTGACGGTAGCCTTTGTTACGTTGGTCCAAGCTTTCTGCAGGTCATTCACTAGGTGTGGTTCTGGGATTTTTGCTCACAGTTCTTGTGATCATTTTGACCCCATGGAGTGAGATCTTGCGTGGAGCCCCTGATCGAGGGAGATTATCAGTGGTCTTGTATGTCTTCCATTTTCTAATTATTGCTCCCACAGATTTCTTCACACCAAGCTGCTTGCCTATTGCAGATTCAGTCTTCTCAGCCTGGTGCTGGTCTACAATTTTGTTTCTGGTGTCCTTCCTTTGGTCTTCACCATAGTGGAGTTTGGAGTGTGACTGTTTGAGGTTGTGGACAGGTGTCTTTTATACTGATAACAAGTTCAAACAGGTGCCATTACTACAGGTAATGAGTGGAGGACAGAGGAGGAAGAAGAAGTTACAGGTCTGTGAGAGCCACAAATCTTGCTTGTTTGTAGGTGGCCAAATACTTATTTTCCACCATAATTTGCAAATAAATTCTTTAAAAATCAGACAATGTGATTTTCTGGATTTGTTTTCTCATTTTGTCTCTCATAGTTGAGGTCTACCTATGATGTCAATTACTGGCTTCTCTCATCTTTTTAAGTGGGAGAACATGCACAATTGGTGGTTGACTAAATACTTTTTTCCCCACTGTAACTACATATATATTCTTCACAATCACCACAATATCCCTGCAAGACCCTAAAATGTGTCTAATTGTTACATAAGACCAAATCTAGCCTACAAAAACTTATTTTATATTGTATATTGAACTCTCAGTCATAGCACACTGCAGTTGAAGCAGACCACTGTATAGAAATATGTTTAAAGGAAACTATTGCTTCATCTTTATTTTATTTTGCAGTTACTGATTGACAATTTTTGGAACTAATGCCGCTGGGTGTAGAAACCTTTTGATTCATGAATTGTTTTCTTGCCACAAATGGACTGACAAGCAAACATTGCCAACTATGTTAAGAAGTCTGAGCATTGAACTCTGAAGTATTGGCAGGGAATCTGTTTTCCAAAGTTGTCCATTAGGCCACTCAGTATCAGTTTTAATGGGCATTAATTTGTAGAATGAAATATTGTCCTCTATGTTTTTCTTAGGTTGTACAATGATATAATCACTTCTCATCTTGTAGCTAGAACTTGGGAACAAATGCATTTTTTAAGTATATCTGCGGGAGACATCCTTATTTGTATAGTGTAGTCTATATAATTTAAAAGGGTTATTCCATGAATTTAAAAAAAATATCTGCAGTAATTCACAACATTACTTTAACTATATCTATGCAAAACATTTTTTTTCTCTCTGTAGCTCTGCAAACTTCATTTTCTGTGGGTGGGCAGCAGCTCCTCAAAAGTTATCAAAGATCAGCATCCCTCAGGAGTACATTACTGTCACCTCTTGCTAACACCCTCCTCTCTAACACAGAAAATAGTTCCTCACTGTAACTGAGTGGGTGTGGACCTACTGTGCCTACTGAACAGATTTAGCTTTGGGGCTACTCCTGAGGATGTTAAGGTGGCCCATAGTTTTTAGGATTTTATCCTAGTACAGGGGTCTGAACTTTGCAGGCAAGAGCATGGTCAGTGGACAAGCTGAGGTCAGGTCAGTGCAGTATAGTAGAAAGGCAATAGGTCAAGTAGAGGGTCAATATGGTGATCAAGGCAGAGGTCAGGATTGGCAGCACAGGGTTAATCAGCTACCATTCAAACAACGCACTGCTATAATATTCCAGTTAGTACAACGTTGGGTTTCCTGCAAATCTTCACCAAAGGACAGGTGATGTGTTGGGTCTTTGGAACCCTCCCCAATCTCTAGTATGAGAGTCTCTTACAGTACTTCCTGAGTCTCTTACTTCTTCTCACATGCATGGTGAGGAGTAGTGTGTATTTCATGAAGGTCAATTATTAACATCATGAAAACAGTTATCTGTGGAAAAACCATTTTAAAGTGTACCTTCAGCTTCAACATTATTTTTATGTTTGTATAGTTTACTTCTTTTATTTTTTCAGAGCCCCAAATTACTTTCACATATAATTTGCAGTACTTTGGTACCTGCTACCTGTAGACAGTCCCTGTAGACTTTATAGAAGTTATGTTGAGTTCACACTTCAGTTATTTGGTTAGTTATTTCCTCAGTAAGAGCTCATGCACACTACCGTATGTGTTTTGCGGTCCGCAAACACGGATACAGGCCATGTGCATTCCATATTTTGTGGAATGGAACAGCTGGCCCCTAATAGAACAGTCCTATCCTTGTCCGTAATGTGGACAATATTAGGACATGTTCTTTTTTTTTTGCGGAAGAGACATGCAGTTATACAGAAATGGAATGAACATGGAGTCATTGATGTTTTTTTTGCGGCCCCATTGAAGTGAATGGGCTGCAAAAAAAAACGTAACAGACACAGAAAAAAATTTGTTTGTGTGCACGAGCCTTTATTGTGAGCCAAAACCAGTAATGAAGCCTCTTTAAGATGTAATGGAAAGATCTGCACCTCTTCTGTGTTTCTGACCCGCACCTAGTTTTGGCTCACAATAACTGATGGAAATAACTGAAGTGTGAACTCAGTCTTACATAGAATTCTCCTATTGTTGTCTATAGGGATATAACATACTGTATAATTGTCAAAATGTTGCTGTTTACATGTAAGTAGAATGGAGCTCCTAATAAAATGTATAAAGTATTGGTAGCTGGACGTATGCTTTAAATAATTGTTATAATGTACCCTTACCACGCAGTTATAAACCACCATCACAGGTTCACTTTTAAGATTAGAGAGCTGGAGGCTCAGCCTCTGTTGCTGGCATTTTCAGACATTTCAGTGGTTTAATTAGAATAACATTTGGGTTTGGTTAACCTACTTTATCTTTCCCAATGTATTTCATGGAGATTTGCAATATGTCACATCTTGTAGTGACCCAATTTCTAGTTTGTCCGAGCTCTGATGCAGTCTACAGTAATAGAAATAGCATTTACATACTTCTTCAGGTCACACGCAGTAAATGTTTTGCCATGTGAACTCCACTTTATAATTACTGCATACACAGAAATGAAGAAACTATTATAAAAGAGATAAGACGGAATAGCTGAGAGTCTTAAAGATTAAAGGGGTTGTTTCACTTCAGCAAATGGCATTCATCATGTGGACAAAATTAATACAAGACACTAATTTAATGTAATTGTCCATATCGCCTCCTTTGGTGGCTATAATTATTATACATTTTAATACTGTACGGAGATGGATCTCTGTACAGCATTAATCCAAAGTTTTGAACGAAGCGACTTCGGATATAGCATCAGGAGCTCACTTTGCTCATCACTACTCCTGACCAATCAGGTAGAACGGAAAACTAAACAGTGTTGAGAACCCGGCCTAAGGGTGCTTTCACATGTAGGTTTTAGCTGTTGTTTTTCTGAACTTTTGCATTTTTAGTGGCACCTGTGTTTTTATAGACATTTTTGGAGGTGAAAATACCGGCTCCAGATGTTAGCTGGGGGTCTATGGAAAATATGAAACGCAGGACACATAGACAGTTTTTGCTACTGGTGTTTTTCATAATTAGTTGGTGGTTTTTGTCTTTCTAGTTTCTTTTCAACCCAGCATGATGGAGCTCTTGCTGTTTTTTCAGGCGTTTTTGACAACACCTTCTCTATCGGAGAAAAAGGTCACAAGGTTGGAGAATTTATCAGTGTATTTATGCCTGTCGTCTGACGAAAATACATTAAGAAATTTGCTGTTCAGGAAGAGCACCATATTTTTGATGCACTTGCTCCACTTTTTCACAGAAGTCAGATAAGGTGGGTGAGGCTGAGGGTGACTTTGTTTAATTATAATTTTTTTTAAATAAAAATTTTCACACAAGCGAGTTTTCCGCGTGGTTGCAATGCGTGACGTAACGTTTTTTCACGCATCAGTTCTGCGTTGTGTGAAAATCACAGCATGTTCTATATTCTGCGTTTTTCACGCAGCCCTGGCCCCATGAATGGGACTGCGTGAACAATGCATTTTTCACTGAAGAAATGTTGTTTGTGAACATTCAGTTTTTTATCAAGCACCATCAAATTTTGCATCAATTTTTGTTTAATACCCTTGCACCATACATCATGGGCTTAGCAACAAGTAAAGAATGGAAACATCTGTATTTCATTTTACTTAACAATGTGCACAAATGGATGTGCATTATATGGGCTTATTCCTTATTTTGCAGCATTGGACGCACAGTATTTTTTCTCTCTAAGTGTATGCCTCTTTTAATCTCATCCAATACTTTTAATGGGATGCATTTTTTTAAATAATCAATTAGCACTTTGGCAGATGGTCCATATGAGCCATTTTAGATGCCAAACTCATCCAATATTTATAAAAATTAGAACATTTCCTTGGAAAACATGTTGGATTAATAGATGATTGGATTTTTGATGTTATCCACAGTAGTGTTATATAGTACACCACACCAGATCCTTTCTTTTTGGATACTATTGAAATGAACACACAGAATATAAATCACCTATGGTAATAAAACAGGCAGTCTATATTGTTTCAGTTAAGCTGATTTCAGTGACTGTTCAGTGTTTGATCAGTGATTGTGAGATAAAACCCGGAGCAGGTCAAAAACACAGAACAGGAACAAATCTTTCCAATATACCTTTTCTCTGTGTAGACTTCACTTCACATACATCATCATGGACAAACCACTGACCATGTTGTCACTGACGTCATCACGGACATGGATGTGTGTAGGAAGCCTCAATGTGTGATTTGTGGAGACCTCAATTAAAATAGCTGTCAGAGCAGCTGAACTGATCATTATGATTTCCAAACATATTGAGACTGTCGTTAAGTAATAATGAACAAATTCAAGAGGATAAATCTCTATCACTCTCTAAAAACTCCAATGATTAAAAACCAAACCTATGTGTTTCGAACATAGTATGACGTCCTTAATCAGCCAAGTACAAGTCAAACTATGTCCGAAATACATAGGTCTGGCTTTTAATCAATGTACAAGATATTTTTAAGGATTTTCCAATAAAGAAGTGCTGGAGATTTATCGTTTTGAACTTGTCCATTGTGGATACACCTGTTTCCGGCTCATGACATCTCTTAACACCTGATATTTGGACATCCAACACAGACAAGGCGGGGTTCATAATCAGTTTTTTTTTGCTCTGTATTTTATGAAATAATAATTCACACTTTATTATTAATACTTATAATAATAATTCACAAATGACCTGAAGTTGAAATCTTTGCCATAGCCGGTGTGTAGGGTGCAGAGTGCAGTGATGTACTTCAAAATCAATGGAGTTCAGTAACGATTTTATGCAAAAGTCAGATCTTTACAACTATATATATAACGCTGGTCATTATGCTGAAAGGAAGGCCTGGAGCACTGGGTTTATATATATCAGATACTGCGGCCATTTACCATGTGTGTCAAGGTCAGCTCTAGTGAAGCAGTAAATAATCACACCAATAATATAACCGCTGTGAGCAAGTGTCAATCTTCTCCATTCTCACTCCTCGTAATACTACATCCCAGTATGGCCAAAAGCTGAAAGGTAGAGAGCTCCAAAATTAACTGACCTGCAGGCCTGACCTGCAATCACATCGTTCATGTTGCACTGCAGTAATTCCGTGTGTAATGAATAAGAAAAAACATTTATATTTTTATGCATTTATATGTCTGATTTGCCTATAAAGGGATATTTTGGTCAATCCAAAATCATGAAAGTGCATTTATTAGACTAGTATTAGTGTTTTTAAATTCATGTAGAAAGGTGCATCTGTATGAAAACTGAACCAACATACAATAATTAAGAATCCTCTTGTCCTAAAGGGACTTGGGATGACATCACCTGAGGCTGATACTGTATACATATGGCCACGGGGTTTTCCCTGCTGAGAACTGGTGGGGAGAGAATAGTACATTGATTGATTAAACCAGGTTTTTATCTTAAACATATTTTGTAAAGATTTTGGGTGATGCTATTTTTTTTAACTTCCCATGTCACTATCTATATTTAAAGAGGATCCTAAAATCCTGCAGATTTCACACTTATGGTCCATTCACACGTCCTGTTTTTCTTTCCTGATCCGATCCGCAAATCATGCGGATAGGATGCGGATCCATTCATTTCAATGGGTCCTGAAAAAATGCGGACAGCACTCCGTATACTGTCCACATCCGTTGTTCCGTTCCGTTATGCGGATCCGCAAATAAGATAGGGCTTGTCCTACTTTTGTCCGCATATGCGGTCCATGGTCCCATTATAGTCAATGGGTCCGCGAAAAATGCGGATGATATGCGAAATGCATCAATATGTCATCCGCATATCATCCGTTTCCAGGAAATAGAAAGAAATACCCTACCAACATATATTCCTCCTTCCCTTTTTTTTGCGGAAAAACGGAACGGACGCGGATGTACAATTGGTAAAAACGGAAGGTTTTTGCGGAAACATGGATCCGAAAATCTTGAAAAGAAAAATACGGACGTGTGAATGGAGCCTAAGGCTAATTATAGGCTGATAATTCCTGTTCTGTAGAAATTACTTTTCAGCAGTCATCTCATCATCACAGGCAGGATTACAATGGAAGATAACATTATTCACAATAGATGATGGTGACTGCTTATCTGCTTCGCCTCCCTGCACAGTGACCACTGTACAGGTCACATGTCATGTCATGTCAGAGCATGTCTAGAAAACCCCTCCCATAGAAGTCAATGGGCATCTCATGTCCACTGTGACCTATAGTCCATGTGCCCTCAATAAAGCAGATGTCAAATTGCTGTTAACAGCAGCTCCGGCAAAATGACATCTCCTCCTTCTATGTAGTAAAAACACATAGGTCAGGGATACTCAAGCTGCCGCCCTCCAGCTGTTGCAAAACTAGCATGCCCTAATAGATGTAGGCTGTTCAGGAATGTTGGGAATTGTAGTTTTGCCACAGCTGGAGGACGCAGGTTGGGCATCCCTGACATAGGTGATACCTTCACTTTAACTGCTGCATAATGCTAAGTGGTTTAATTTTCACCCTTTAACATATATATTTTCCCAAATTAAAAAGAAAAAAATAGAAAAAAAAATCACTTACCTTATGATTAACCATTTCAGAATCAGGATCATTTCAGTTTTCAAGACTAGATGCAATTTAATCTTTTTGTTTGTTGGGCTAGAGGTGTGTTTTTTTTTTCCAGCATTTTTTTTAGAATAATTTAGGTTACTTTTCATGTCATTTTTAAACATAAAATATATGCTTTTAAGAATTTTTCAATTGAACAATAAAAGTAATGGTAATAGTATCATATTATTCTATCATATTATTCTAAAATGACCTTCCCAACATCAGGTCACAGTGCAGCATGGAGCTTATTTTTTTGTGGGACACACTGTAATGATCTGGCATTGTTTTTTTTAATTTTTTTTTTCACTGTACATCATACATAATTGAGACTAGGTCATTATACCATTTTTTTGTCCCACTAGAGGACTTGAACATCCAATGTTCTGCCCACTGGTATAATACACTAACAACGACAGATAGCTTTTGGCAGGATCTAATCAGCTTCCATAGATGGCAGACTTGGAGGCCATTATTAAGCCTCTGGCTGACATGGCAGCCATTGACACCTTGTGCCATGTCACAGGATAGATGGAGTACAGAGAAATCCCTGTCTCTGTCAATCACTTAGATGCTACAATTACTAGTGACTGTGGCATCTAAGGGCGTTAAACAGTTGCAGGAGTCCGGCTGTGTATTACAGCCAGCTCCTGCTGTATATTGTATGTGCTCAACTCCTGAACCTGTGCCTTGCCATTTTTTTACATGTACAGCACTGTGGGTTAAGTACCTTCCCAATGTGTCATACATGTACAGAGTAGTGAGGGAAGGGGTTGAATATTGATAACCTAACCTATTGGGATGCTATTAAATTGCTGGTTGGTGGAGGTGTTGGGAGTCAGACCTCTACCATCCAATCTGATATTACCAATCCTGGGAATAAGCCATCAATATTTAATGTCTGGAAAAACCCTTTAAACTTCTCTCAGTTGATTACCTCTTACCAGTGAGGGTGCTAGTTCACATTCACGTCTAAGCTGCATGTAGTGCAAGCAAATTACCGCTAATTACCTCCATCTATACTTATCTTGATCATCTGTTTCTACCTATAATTAACCTGGACTGACTGATTATTTTTCATCTGTGCCCCTCAGTACCTTCTATGTTTGCTGATCATGGCAATATTTTCTGACTAGTACTTGTTCTGCGTCTTGACTGCTGACTACCCCTGATTGACATCAGCTACCCTTCAGACCACCAAATGCTCCTTTTATCCTCTCCATCCTGTTTTATCACTCAGAAAATGAATTTATGAACAACCAAACATACACAGAAGTTCCTGGTCGATAGAGCACCAAGACTCTAAAAGAAGTCACAAGAGGGTGCTATACGTGAAATATGTAGGCCAGTATAATCATTTTTCCAAATATTTTTCTGAGAACTCAAAATCAGACTGATTGCAAATACCTTTATTCTGAGTCTTAAAGGGGTATTCCCATCTTAGACAATGGGGGCATATCGCTAGGATATGCCTCCATTGTCTGATAGGGACCCGCACCTATATCGAGAATGGAGCGGGGAGCGCTGCGCCTGGAGGACCCCGGGTTTCCCGGGGTCCGGCCACCACCAGGCATAGCTCCCCGCTGCTCTCATATAAATGAATGGGAGTGCACCACTCATGCGTGGCCACCGCTCCCATTAATTTCTATGTAGCCGATGGAAAAGCGCTGGCTCGGCTATTTTCGGCGGACTCATAGAATGGAGGGCGGCTGCGCATGCGCAGTGTGCCCTCTTTCACTTTGGGGGCTCCGTTCTCGATATGGGTGTGGGTCCCAGCGGTGGGATATGCCCCCATTGTCCAAGATGGGAATAACCCTTTAAATAAGAAAGTAATGGATGAAATAAATGACAAGATCAAATTCTAAAGAAATACCGGTTGAACCATTATTTGCTTTCCAGTTGTAGGTTATTTGAAGGATACAATTGATTACATATCACGCAGAGAGCAGGTCAAAGGCAGGGAAATCCAGGGAATTGACTGTTAAGAGCTTAGGTTATCTCTAATATTCCTCTATTTCAAGGTTTAATGCTGCCAAGTGTCTTACTCTCAGTGGTTAGCCAATGGAGGTTAACAGTCTTCATTTGGTGCATTTATTTCAAAACAACATAAAAGAGAAAGGTTTTAAAATATGTCCATAAAGAAGCAAAGAGGCTTGAAACAATTGCTATCCAGCCAGGAATTCATTATAGGGTTTACTGATCAAGGCTGGAAGATCAAGGTGATCTAAACATTGATTAAATTCATTGATGAGAGTTCAAAAACAACAATTGTTAAGCGAGATAAGAAAACATGAAGACAAAATAATTTTAAAGGAAAAAACATCAGTTCGTAATAATCCGTCCCCTGGGAGGGCATCTCCAAAGGATCAGGATTATTTTCTCCAATACAACAGATTATGTTTTAAAGAGAAGTAATCATGTCCTTAGATAGAGGTCATAGCTAGGTAAAGGAGTCTTTTTTGGGCAACATAGAAATTAGTCATAAAGATTTAACAATATGATGTAACATAATATAACTGATCTAATTCATCTGACCACGGGTATTTTGGTCCACTCCTCGCGAACATATTGCTCCAGCTGTCTAAGTTTTGAAGGGTTCCTTCTCCAGACTGCATGTTTCAGCTCCTTCCACAGATGTTCAATAGGATTTAGATAAGGGTTCACAGTAGCCACTTCAGAACAGTCAATGTTTTGCTCTTAGCGATACTCCCGCCTTGAGGTTGCCCCGGAACCACTCGGGGCCCGAAGTTCCTCATTGAAGTCCATCTTGTAGCGGTCCCTGATCGACCGCCACCACACCATGATTGTTGCCCCTGAAAAACATAAACAGACAAAAAAAAAAATTAAGTGAAATATGCAATATTTTATAATAAATGATTTACTTTTTAATTCATGTTGCCACAACAAGAATGTAAAGACATTTGTTGTTTAACTATTGGTGGGAGGTACATAAAGCAACTGAAAAGTAAACCAATTCATAGTTTATCAAGGTAACATATATAATAAACTTTGAAATACTTACGGCACTAGTCCCGTTTCCCCTCGTTGAGGTCCTCCCAATTTGGCACAAATGTTTTGCCTATCTCACACCAGAGGTGCCGGGTATGCGAATGGTCAGAATGGCGGCGGTCGGTGTGGTCCCATAATGGTGGTCGTGCCTCCACCATTTGGATGAGGAGGTCATTATCAATATAAAAACCAATATCCTCCTCATCCGTCCTGGTGGAGGCTCTAGAACCCTGTAAAAGAGGAAAAAAATTTTTTTATAACAATATGTACATTTTTTTTTATTACATTCACAGTAAAAATATACAAACTACTCACACGACCCTGACCGCCCCGTGCAACACCCTGACTCCCTCTGGTGGAGCCACAAGGACCTCTTTGTGAGGCAACAGGACGAGATGGCTGAAATAGAAATAATAAGTTATTAGTTGCATGCAAAGTATTGTCTGAAATAAAAAAAAAAAAAGAAAAATCAATATAAACCTACCATATCCTGTTCTCCACCCCTGGATTCCTCCACTCCTCCAATGTCTTGGCCGGGAGTCACCTCCTCAGAAGATGAAGACCGAAAGAAAATGAAAAAAAAAAAAGAAAATTACACATAATGAATAAACATTAACGTGGGTACTGCACTTGACATACCGAAACATCCTCTCGGCGTCTGCGTCGAGGAGGGCTCCTGGCATCACTTGAACTAGACATGTCTGTAACACAAGAACAAAAAAATGTAGTATTTTAATGTAAGCAAAGTGTACAAAACACATAAGAATTTTACTTACATTTTGTACAAAAAAAGCTAATGCCAGGAAGTGAGAATCTTTCGTGGGTGCTGTGTTTATTTTTTGTTTTTTCCAAATATATTGCCTTAAAAAAAAAATTGAAATGCAGAAGTATGCAGGCAAAACTACTCCTAGTATCCTCAATGTTGCACCACTACAAGTAGCCCCTGTTAGCAATTGTAAATTGGCTTGTTGTGGTACAACTAGTTGGATGGTAGGAGTACTAATATCTAAGTTCTACTGGATCTTGCATCCACTATGTACTAGACACCATGCAGCCCCTTTTGGGGACATAGGCGCTGCATGTTATGTCAGTACAAGAAGGATGTTACACACACATATATATATATATATATATATATATATATATATATATATACACACACACTACAGAGCAAAAGTTTAGACGCACCTCCTTGTTCAAAGGGTTTTCTGTATTGTCATTACTATAAAACCGTTTAAAAAAAAAGTGTGAAACAACTGAAAATATGTCTTATATTCTAGGTTATTCAATAGTTGCCACCTTTTGCTTTGATTACTGCTTTGCACACTTGTGGCAAAGAGTCATGATGGCCACTCGTTTTTCTTGACTTTGCTGTTTATTTTTTGCCATAATATGAAAATACATGAAAATACATAAAACTCTTTGAATGAGAAGGTGTGTCCAAACTTTTGATCTGTACTGTACACTAGGGTTGTCACGGGTATCGAAAATTTCTATACTTTTATACCAGTATTGCTTCCGTAC
>ONZH01025090.1:0-125738 GCA_900303285.1 Rhinella marina | reverse complement strand
TAAGGGACCTCCCTCTATATATATTCCGATAAGTGCGTAACCTATACAACAGCTGGAATACCCACTTATAGATGCTAAAAACAATATACAAGAAGACGCTAAAAAGATAATATGCCCATTTTTTAGTAACACCGGTCCTACAGATTAGGACAGCAGAATGTTATACAATATAAATATGAAATTAGCAAACAAAGTCCCCTAATACAGACGCACCCATCGGGGCATAGCGAGAGACTCCAAGAAAAGCACCACAGCGCAGCACTTACCCCGATAGGAGAAGTCCCACCGTAGACCACAGCGCAGCACTTACCCCGATAGGAGAAGTCCCACCGTAGACACAGACTGCCAAGCGGAGGGTACGGACGTAATACCGCTGGCATGGGATGCCGAGTGGAGTACCCGGCATAGTATGGTCAGTATAGGACACCTAACGGAGCGTCTAAATACAGACCCTAAGAGTAGCCGCATGAGATTAGAACTCAGCAAGCGCGCTACGGGGAGAACAAAAAATCTGATACATGTATAAGAAAGAGAAACTTATGTATTGAGACATCTTGAGGATACTAAGACAGACAATATTAAATATTATACAAGGAAAGTATGTTTTATTCTAGCAAAATGCTTTTATCTTTTATTTTATTTTATGTACTGATAAATATGTGCTCATTATGCAAAACACACACAGCTCCGAAAACTCCACCTCTAGGAGAAGGAGCGCGCAAGAATTGTGTTTAAAATGCCTACAATGTATCATGCGGCTTATACTGATTTTATTGTCCTGAGGAAGAGGGCTGTGCGCCCTTGAAACGCGTAGACCAATAAACAGGAACCTTTCATTTATTATTTTCCATCTCATTATACTGCCATTTGATGCTGACAGCGCCGTTACAAGTTGTTTCCGAAAAAGCCCGCTTTTTGGCTGTGATTTTGAATCCTGAAGGGTCTGTAAAGTTGTGATTTTGCGGATCGCACTTTGCTGAAGATTCTTGGAAGCAGTGTTCTGGATTCTGGCAATTTCCTTGGAGTAAGGATATCACTGGAGAATCGGATACAGTCTCTTGAGGACTTGCACAGGCATGGTCATGTGACCTAGGTCCCTCTTACATATCAACAGTGCCACAAAGCATTATTTAACAGTGTCACTTGAGCAATAAATAGTCCTGTTTACTTCCTAGCCTCTGCTACACTTGTACATCTTAAAGTGTTCCTTGTATATAATAAAGTAACCACTTTTTTATCATGGTGAACCTGTGAAGCAGGACAAACATATAACACTGTCCATAATATGTATCCAGATGGGGATACTCCACCATCATACAAATACATTACAGTGCTTGGTCAGTGGCAATTTGGGTTAAAAAAGGGGATAAATCAATATACATTGTTAAGTCTCATTATTATTACCTTTTACTTTCAATGTTGGCAGCGCGTAGCTCATGGAGGTAGTCACTAGTAATGAACTGGCTTGGTGGATATATAAAATGTGTGGGAGGCTATCTGCACACAAAGCCCTCATTATTTTCATAGGTAAAAGGGGCAATTTAGCAGACTTGCAAAAACAGATAATAATTAGCTTTTGGGTCAAGGGTGGCAGTACTTCTAAAAACTGAACAATTTTTGAACTGTTCACATGCTATAATGAAAGTGTATAGTGAGTAGACAAATGGCACAAATGCAAACAATGGAGGTGAAAACTTCTGAGCACCACATGCCATTAATGTGAGAGGTGAACATCGGCTACGAAGGTGCGTGAGAGCACCTAGGGCCCACCAGTAAAATTCATTCTGGAGGCCCACAGTAAAGCTACATGCATAGCCTACCTGCCCACACTATCCAGTTTTTTATATGGAAATAGGCAATGTACTTTATAGCATCCCAATCAGTCTATCTATAAGTCATTCTACTGTGTCATGTGCCACTTCAACAGGGGGTAGGGCACTAGGGGCCCACCTTGCCCTTCATCTGCTCGCCTGTGGGCCAGTCTGAGCCTGGTGGAGCAGCTCCCCACTAAAATGAACCAGGGGGCTACCAGACATGTCTAAAACAACAGTTCATTGAACCCTACTGTGTGTGGGGCTCTGAAGCAGGTAGATGGTTGCTGTCCCTCTGCTAAAGATGTTACATCAACAGAGAAGGCTTTAATTTCCATCAGAATTGGACCTCCTGGTTGGCAAAGGGTTGCCTTCTCCAATAAGTCATGTTTTCTGCTTCATCAAACAGATGATCATTGGCAGGGGAGCACCCAGGAATTTTTTCTAGGGGGGGTCCGAAAAGAAAAAGGGGTGTGGTGTCTTGTGGGTGGGGCTATTTTTCTCCACACCCACATACATTAAAGACATAATAGCAGAGTAAAGGCGAAAAATAGGCCCCGCCCATTATTAAAAGCCCCTCCCATATCTAATAGTAACATAGTAACATAGTAACATAGTTTATAAGGCCGAAAAAAGACATCTGTCCATCCAGTTCGACCTGTTTTCCTACAAGTTGATCCAGAGGAAGGCAAAAAACCCCTGTGCGGTAGAAGCCAATTTTCCTCACTTTAGGGGAAAAAATTCCTTCCCGACTCCAATCAGGCAATCAGAATTACTCCCTGGATCAACAACAACCCATATCTAGTAACTATAACCTGTAATATTATTACCCTCCAGAAATACATCCAGGCCCCTCTTGAACTCTTTTACTGAACTTACCATCACCACCTCCTCGGGCAGAGAGTTCCATAGTCTCACTGCTCTTACCGTAAAGAATCCTCTTCTATTTTTGTGAACAAACCTTCTTTCCTCCAGGCGCAGAGGATGTCCCCTCGTCATGGTTACTGTCCTTGGGATAAAGAGATCATGGGAGAGATCTCTGTACTGACCCCTGATATATTTATACATAGTTATTAGATCTCCCCTCAGTCGTCTTTTTTCTAAAGTGAATAACCCTAATTTTGATAATCTTTCTGGGTACTGTAGTCCACCCATTCCAGCTATGACTTTAGTTGCCCTCCTCTGAACCCTCTCCAGCTCTGCTCTGTCTGCCTTGTTCACAGGAGCCCAGAACTGTACACAGTACTCCATGTGTGGTCTGACTAGTGATTTGTAAAGTGGCAGGACTATGTTCTCATCACGGGCATCTATGCCCCTTTTGATGCAACCCATTATCTTATTGGCCTTGGCAGCAGCTGTCTAACACTGGTTTCTGCAGCTTAGTTTGCTGTTCACTAAAATTCCTAGGTCCTTTTCCATGTCAGAGTTACCCAATGTTTTACCATTTAGTATGTACTGGTGACTTGCATTATTCCTTCCCATATGCATAACCTTACATTTGTCAGTGTTAAACCTCATCTGCCACTTCTCTGCCCAAGCCTCCAGTCTATCCAGATCCATCTGTAGCAGTGTAGACCACTCGCAACAAACACTACAGCTGAAACGATATGGTTGAGGCCCAGTTCTATACATCATATGGAGAGGGGAGGACGTGTCCTGGCTGCACTGCCTGCTTCACATTATACAATATACAACAGCAGGCTACACACAGCCAGGAAGATCCTCCACTCTCCTCCCTCCCCAGATCCTGCTCCAGGCCTGAGCGTCCCCCCCCCACCATCTGCCACCTGCCTGTGCCCTGCTGACCCCCTTTGGTCATCCTCACCCAGCTCTGAATCCTCCTTCTGTAAATGGCAGAGGGAGGAGCCGGAGCATCGCCTCTGCTACACAGCGCCCCATACCTGTTACATCCAGTGGTGTCTGCTCTGTTGTAGACGTTCTCTTTCCTCATCTTCTCCATTCGGACCAGACCGCCATGAAGATTTTTCAGCCATCTCTCGTCTCTACAGAGATACAAACAGACATTAGTTTCCCACATTTCCATCATCTTTACATCTTCTGAACACCTCATCCTGCCACCCCCAATACTATACTGCAGAAACTGTCCCTTGAAAAATACTACTACCACACAGATAGTGCCCCCTTTATTAATTATTGGCACACAGTGTTCTAAAAAATAACTGCGCCTAGACTAATGATATTATGCCAGGGTGCCCCCCAAAAGTAACAGTGCTCCCCAAAATCCCACCAATAGAAATAATTATCTGCTAGACCACACTTAGTAGTAATAATGTCCCCATAGTGCCCATACTAGACATCATGTTCCTCATAGCCCCCCAGTAGTAGTAAAGCTCACAATAATACCACAGCTTAGTGCCCGCAGTTGAGCTAATATCCCAATAATGTATACCAGTATAAAATACCCCTATATAGTGCCCCAGTAAATGCCCACATAGTGCTCCTCTCCCCCATAGTGTTCCCCATAATATGCCAGTAAAAAATGCCCCTTCTTACTGCCCCATCACATGCCCCTATAGTGCTCCTCTCCCCCATAATGTGCCAGTAAAAATTGCCCACTTAGTGCCAGATGCCATAGTGCCCCCTATAAAGTACCAGTATAAAATGCCCCTTTAGAGCCACCAGATGACCCCATAGTGCCTGCAAATGATGCCCCTATAGTGCTGCTCTGCCCTATAGTACCTCCCATAATGTGACAGAAAAAAATTACCCCTTAGTGCCAGATGCCATAGTGCCCCCCATAATGTGGCAGTAAAAAAGTGACTCTTTAGAGCCACCAGATGCCCCCAAATGAGGCCCCTATAGTGCCACCACATGCCCCATAGTGCCAATCTCCTCTATCGTGCCCCCTATAATGTGCCAGTAAACAAAATGCCCCTTTAGAGCCACCAGATGCCCCCATAGTGCCCCCAAATTATGCCAATATAGTGCCAAATGCCAGTAAGGAAATGGCACAGTACAGGGCAGGGAGGCACAGTACAGGACAGGGGGGCACGGTACAGGGCAGGAGGCAAGGTACAGGGCAGAAGGCATGGTACAGGGCAGAAGGCATGGTACAGGGCAGGAGGCAAGGTACAGGGCAGGAGGCATGGTACAGGGCAGGGCGGTACGGTACAGGGCAGGAGGCATGGTACAGGGCAGGAGGCATGGTACAGGGCAGGAGGCACGGTACAGGGCAGGGCGGCACGGTACAGGGCAGGGCGGTACGGTACAGGGCAGGGCGGTACGGTACAGGGCAGGGAGGCACGGTACAGGGCAGGGAGGCACGGTACAGGGCAGGAGGCATGGTACAGGGCAGGAGGCACGGTACAGGGCAGGAGGCACGGTACAGGGCAGGAGGCACGGTACAGGGCAGGAGGCACGGTACTGGGCAGAAAGCATGGTACAGGGCAGGAGGCAAGGTACTGGGCAGAAAGCATGGTACAGGGCAGGGTTGTCACGATACCAGAATTTTGAGTTCGATACCGATACGATACCGCGCCAAAATAAAGAAGAACCTGAGGTCTGATGGGGCACGAGACGCCGATCCTAAACATCACTGTGTTTATTATTCCTGTACGGTGACATCACTGTGTGTATTATCTCTGTACTGTGACATCACTGTGTTTATTATCCCTGTACTGTGACATCACTGTGTTTATTATCCCTGTACTGTGACATCACTATGTTTATTATCCCTGTACGGTGACATCACTGTGTTTATTATCCCTGTACTGTGACATCACTGTGTGTATTATCCCAGTACTGTGACATCACTGTGTTTATTATCCCTGTACTGTGACATCACTGTGTTTATTATCCCTGTACTGTGACATCACTGTGTTTATTATCCCTGTACGGTGACATCACTGTGTTTATTATCCCTGTACTGTGACATCACTGTGTTTATTATCCCTGTACAGTGACATCACTGTGTTTATTATCCCTGGACTGTGACATCACTGTGTTTATTATCCCTGTACTGTGACATCACTGTGTTTATTATCTCTGTACTGTGACATCACTGTGTTTATTATCCCTGTACTGTGACATCACTGTGTTTATTATCCCTGTACTGTGACATCACTGTGTTTATTATCCCTGTACTGTGACATCACTGTGTTTATTATCTTTGTACTGTGACATCACAGTGTTTATTATCTCTGTACTGTGACATCACTGTGTTTATTATCCCTGTACAGTGACATCGCTGTGTTTATTATCCCTGTACTGTGACATCACTGTGTTTATTATCCCTGTACAGTGACATCACTGTGTTTATTATCCCTGTACAGTGACATCACTGTGTTTATTATCCCTGTACAGTGACATCGCTGTGTGTATTATCCCAGTGCAGGAAGAGGTAAGTGGTCTGTGTTTGTGTGTTTGTTTTCTATTTTTCAGGGTCGTGAATGCAGAGGACTACGTCGGATTCGGTGGACTACGTCGGACCAGCTTTTTTTTTTTTTTTAAAAATGGTCAAACAGGGGTCTGGGGGAGTGTTT
The DNA here is from genome assembly GCA_900303285.1 of Rhinella marina. NCBI lineage: Eukaryota > Metazoa > Chordata > Amphibia > Anura > Bufonidae > Rhinella > Rhinella marina. The sequence continues at coordinate 119,425 of ONZH01025090.1, read as the reverse complement.
ATTTCAATAAAATGTTTTATACTTGTGTGTGTGTATTTTTTTTTACAATACTACAGTTTTAGTAATTATGGCTATCTACAGACGGCCCTGATTACTAATACCGGGCTTAGTGCTTGCCGGTATGGCAGGCCAGCACTAACCCCAACATCTATTACCTCGGCACCCACCACCACCAGGGGTGCCGGGAAGAGCCGGGTACCCGCAGGACCGGACCTTCTAAATTGAGGGTCTGGCTCTGGGGCGGCTGCAGGCTGGTACCATTAGGCTGGGAAGGGCCAATAACCGTGTCCCTTCCCACCCTGGTAGTGCCAGGCTGCAGCTGCTGGTTGTATCTGGCTGGTGAAGGAAAAAAGGGGGGGACCCCACGCCATTTTTTTTTTTAAGTAATGAAATTTTTGAAAAAAAAATGGCATGGGGTCCCCCCCTTTTTTCCTTCACCAGCCAGATACAACCAGCAGCTGCAGCCTGGCACTACCAGGGTGGGAAGGGACACGGTTATTGGCCCTTCCCAGCCTAATGGTACCAGCCTGCAGCCGCCCCAGAGCCAGACCCTCAATTTAGAAGGTCCGGTCCTGCAGGTACCCGGCTCTTCCCGGCACCCCTGGTGGCGGTGGGTGCCGAGGTAATAGATGTTGGGGTTAGTGCTGGCCTGCCATACCGGCAAGCACTAAGCCCGGTATTAGTAATCAGGGCCGTCTGTAGATAGCCGTAATTACTAAAACTGTAGTATTGTAAAAAAAAAATACACACACACACAAGTATAAAACATTTTATTGAAATAAACACTCCCCCAGACCCCTGTTTGACCATTTTATTAAAAAAAAAAAAAAAAAAAAAGCTGGTCCGACGTAGTCCACCGAATCCGACGTAGTCCTCTGCATTCACGACCCTGAAAAATAGAAAACAAACACACAAACACAGACCACTTACCTCTTCCTGCAGTGGGATAATACACACAGCGATGTCACTGTACAGGGATAATAAACACAGTGATGTCACTGTACAGGGATAATAAACACTGATGTCACCGTACAGGGATAATAAATCTCAGATCAACACATTGTGCCCCCATCAGACCTCAGATCAGCGTCTTGCGCCCCCATCAGACCTCAGATCAACACAATGTGCCCCCATCAGAGCTCAGGTCAGCGCCTTGTGCCCCCATCAGACCTCAGATCAGCGTCTTGTGTCCCCATCAGACCTCAGATCAGCGTCTTGTGCCCCCATCAGACCTCAGATCAACAAAATGTGCCCCATCAAAGCTCAGGTCAGCGTCTTGTGGCTCTATCCGACCTCAGGTCAGCGTCTTGTGCCCCCATCAGAGCTCAGGTCAACGTCTTGTGCCCCCATCAGACCTCAGGTCAGCGTCTTGTGCCCCCATCAGACCAGCGTCTTGTGCCCCCATCAGACCTCAGATTAACACAATGTGCCCCCATGTGCCCCCATCAGACCTCAGGTCAGCGTCTTGTGGCTCCCCCTCAGATCAACACAATGTGCCCCCCTCAGACCAGCCCACCCAGCCACTTTAAAAAATCATACTTACCTGTTCTGGCCGCCGCTGTCCTCAGGTTCCCCGCTCCACTCTCTTGCCTGCCGGCGCTCACTATGACCTGACGCTGCGTCAGGTCATAGCGTCAGGTCATAGTGCGCGCCAGGGAAGAAGGTGGAGCGCGGAACCAGTGAGGACAGCGGCGGCCAGAACAGGCAAGTATGATTTTTTTTTTTAAGTGGCTGGGACCTGGGTGGGCTGATCTGAGGGGGGCGCGGGGCCCCTGGCAGTGCGGCAGATATTAGAACATGGCAACCGCATCAAAGTGATGCGCACGCCATGTTCTAAGTATCGGACGGCAAGAAAACTCGGTATCGAGCTTCGGTACCACACTAGGTACCGAAACCGTACCGAGTTTTCGATATATCGTGCAACCCTAGTACAGGGCACGGTACAGGAGGCATGGTAAAAGACAAGGGCACAGTACAGGGCAGGGCGGCACGGTACAGGGCAGGGGGGGCACAATACAGGGCCGGGGCGACACGGTACAGAGCAGCACAGTACAGGGCAGGGGGGGCACAATACAGGGCAGGGGGTACGGTACAGGGCAGGGGGGGCACAATACAGGGCAGGGGGGGCACAATACAGGGCGGGGGGGCACAATACAGGGCAGGGGGGCACAATACAGGGCAGGGGGGGCACAATACAGGGCAGGGGGGCACAATACAGGGCAGGGGGCACAATACAAGGCAGGGGGGGCACAATACAAGGCAGGGAGGGGGCACAGACTCACCATTTTCGGCTGGCCAGATGGCTGTTCTGGCGGGAGCGAAGTCCGGCTGAATGGCTGTTCTGCCCGGTGGAAGGACTGGCCGGGCAGCCAGTCACATGGGGCTCTGGAGCGGGGGCTTGAAATGATTGGTGGAGAAGCAGCTTCCGCCCTCTGCTTCTCCACCAATCAGATACGACATTACAGCAGCGCAGAGGAGAGGTAGGAGAAAAACCTCTCTCCCCTCTCCTCTTTAGCGCTGCTGCCGCCCGCAAAACGAACCAGGGCCGCGCCGCCTGTGGCGATTGCGGTGCGGCCCTGAGGTATTAAAAAAAAAAAAAATTTCTTTATGGTTCTAGGGGGGTCCAGACCCGCTGGACCCCCCCTGTAGGTGCGCCCCTGATCATTGGTGTGTCAGGTGAGAAACATCAGAGATTAAAAACCCTGCAACCATTGCTGGAAGAATGCAAGCTGGTGGAGACAGCATTTGAGGAGTGTTTTTGTGGCATTCTTTGGGTCTGCTCATTCATGTGGAAGGCAATCTTAACAGATTTGTGTATGAACTGAAGCTGAACTCCATCCTTGCAGATCACATACACCCATACATGCTAACTGCCTTCCCTGGGGTGGATGGGATCTTCCAGCGAGACAATGCTACATGTCACATGGCTAGAAATGTCTTACATTGGATGGAAGACCATGACCAAGACTTCCAAGTACTACCCTGGCTCCCTAATTCATTAAACTTGAACCCAATTGAGCATCTGTGGGACCACCTCGTCTTGTTTGCTCTATGGAACCTCTCCTACTCACCCTCCAGCAGCTGGGGGATGCACTGCAGTCAGCATGGCCCCATATACCTGTGACAACCTACCAGGACCTTACTGAGTCACTCTCAGCCCATCTACCTGCAGTCCATGGTAAAAAAAACGGTGGTTACTCTGGATATTAACTGGTGGTCATAATAATGTGACTTGACTGTGTAGTTTTAATTTAGTATTATGTGAGATTTTACAGTAAGAAATCATGATCTTCTTTTAATTGACCTGCTGCAACATTCTGAATGAAACCAAATAATGATAGCATGTCCACCAATCCAGACATCCTTGTTATAAGTATTTATATGCCTAGATCCTAAGGCTCTAGATATTCACAGTTGCCTTGTTTTGCCCATTGTGTAAATGCTGCCACGGCTGCTGGACACTTTTGACATATTAATCTTAACATCAGTTTCGATCACTTGAGAAAGCTGCTTATGAACACAGCGCCACATTCCAGAGGGCTGTGATTAAATCATGTATATTCTGTTCATTGGATCTGCAAGTCCACTGGGGTATTTAAGTCAGAGCTGTTATTCGCAGGAAGAAAACAAGAGCGCAACCTCTCACCTGAGTGGTACAGACAGCCGTACGATTCTGATGTAAAGTGTCATCTACATTCTGTCCATGCAAACTCATTTCCTGTAATCATCTTTTTGCATGCACAACTGCTGCCTGTTGTGTTCAGGCTCCCAGAAAAGGTGATTACCGGCCTCCTTGGGGGTTTGCCAATCATATCCCATAGCAAGAAGCATAGATCCTTACCAGCCAGTGTCATTTACTGCTTTAACAAACATTCTGTGCTACAGACACATCCTTTTTATTTATCAGCTGCTAGGCGTGCAGAGATTTCATATATTACTTGTCTTGTCCATACAGACATAAAGATGTGCAAGATTGTCAGGGTGGGGACCGGAGACAGCTCCATTTATTGTGACTGAGCATATTGAAAAACAATTACACATGACAGGGCAGGAATCAATCAGCCTTGGACAGACAGGTAAGGAAACAGTGTGAATGAAGTCTTAGATATTAAGGTTTTAATCTGAGGTAGTAGCATTATTGAATGTTGCCTATTAATATTGAAAATATCCGGGAACTGGTTCCTTGTATTTACTACGGTTATGTAAGTCTTCTGAAGATCTGATGTGACCAACCGCACGAATGGCAATACCTCCTTTTTATAATGCAGGAGGACAGCATGTTATTTTCCTACTATCAGTCCCTACTTCCAGAGGTCATTTGATATATCTATATATATATATATATATATATATATATATATATATATATATATATATATATTTGCTCTTTTTTCCCTTCTAATTACAGATGAGCGAATCATTCAAAAAATTATTTGCCGAACATTCGCCGAACTTTTCCTAAAATTCGTATATTCGACGAATAGATTTGTTGTATTTGCGTACAAAATATACGTTATTATGTGCTATTAGCGAACATTCGCTCACTAATAACGAACGTTCATTTACAAAATGTACGCAACTTCTTAGAACACGTACGCATGAGTGTACAAATAGCTTACGAATCTCAGCGTACTATTGTCTAAGTGATTACGCAATATGCAGGCACATACGAGGAGAGGCCGCGGCGTGCACTCCTCAGAGGCAGAGCGAATATTCGAGACAAATATATGGTAAAGTGCAAATACATTATTATAGGTATAATATAAAAATTTTAAATATCACCTACCTAGTATGCTCACGGACACATTTAAGTCTCTTTTCTTCTGACGCTTGTCATAGAACTGGAGCAGAGTCCCAAACTCGGTCGCAATTTGTAATCCACATAGGTAAAATTGTAATCCAAATGGGTAAAAAAAAAGCAGCAAAGGTTCCTTAAAAAACCCACTTTCAAGGGGCTCCCCAAATAACCTGAAAAAGGGATGAGGCGCACAAATACGCAACTTAATTTCCTGAGTTGCCTCGTCATCCTCCCGCGCTGGCGAAAGGGGCGGAACTACCAGGGAGGAGTCTGCATCGCTGAATTAAATTCGTACGCAACAGCGTATAGAGTAACTACCAGGGAAAAGTCTGCATCGCTGAATTGAATTCGTACGTGACAGCGTATAGAGTAACTAAATTATATGTAGAATAGCATATAATTTATAGGACACACTACGTAGCAAATGCATACAAAAGCGAATGATCTAATATTCGGATTCGCTTCGCAGCTGAAAAATCCCAAGATTCGACACGAATCTACGAAGCGGCGAATAGATTCGCTCATCTCTACTTCTAATGTATGAATCATGGGGTAAATCAAAGTCTGAAAAAAAACAATAAGGGGGCCATTTTATGTGATTCCCTCTGTGCTGCCGGAGAATGCAACAAATTTATGTTGAGGTGCTGGCCTCTCATGAATTTGTTGCATTCTTTGGCAGTCCGTGCAACACACTAAAAAGGGTTTTCTGAGATATTTTTACTGATGACCTATCCTCTGGATAGGTCATCAGTATCTGATGGGGATCCAACACCTAGGATCCCCATCGATCAGCTGTTTGAGAAGGCACGGCACTCACAGTAGTGCTGTGGCCTTCTCTCTTCTTGCCAACAGGGCTGTGGAGTTGGAGTTGTGGAGTCGGAGTCGGTGACCAATTTGGTGGAGTCGGAGTCGGTATAAAAAATAAAATATATAATAAATTGGTACATTTAGTTCAATGCAGTATGTGCTGAATATATTTTCATAAGAATTTGGGAACATGATGAAATGTCCTATAAATGTCTGTTCTATTCCTGAACTAAGGATCTAGGCTTTCAGTTGAGATGACTGTGTGCTGCCCTTTATGTAGATGCTCAGAAGTGAAACTCCTCTGCTACAGATCAGAGGAAAAAGGCACTGGGAAGGAATGGCTGCTCTCATCTCAGATCTGCTGGAGAAAGCAGGATTAAAGGCGTTTTCTCACTAGTTACAAAGATTAGCTTTCAACATAAAGGGACAGTTAAAAGAAGACATTTTCTAAATACAGTGGTCAGTAGATTTTACTTTAGTCATGAACTATAGACAGTTCAGCAGGTTTCTCACTGTACACAGGTTTCTATGGTAACCTGCAGACCAGAAAGACTGTTATATGATTGGCTGAGAGCAGGAGTGACCTCAGTAAGCAAAATGTGTTGAGGACTGAGAAGGACGGCTTTACCTGTAATTGTGTTAGAGATCACAACCTCCTGCTCTGTTAGAGTAAGTTAATATATGTGAATAACTGCTGGAGACACCCCCCCCCCACAGCCTAAGGAGACAGAGTGAGTGCAAACTGCCTGTCAGCCAGTGAATCAATGTGCTGAAAAAAACCCTTTAAGGCAAGTACTTCTTAGTATATTTAAACTTTCAATAAACTGTGCATAAATCAGTTGTCTAGTGCATGTTCTCTCTGTATGCTTTATGTTTTAGTTTGCTTTTCCTCTGAGCTCATGTTTGGAGAGGTTAGCTGCTCTCATGGCTTCTATATGCTGCTGATGCAAAACACCTAGTGCCTTATGTATGAAAACTGTCTAGGTGTAGAAGTTCCTTTGTTGCCCATAGAAACTAATCAGAGTTCCCCTTTCATTTTATATGGTGCTCTAGAGAAATGAAAGGGGAGCTCTGATTGGTTGCTATGGGCAACAAAGAAAGTCTTAAACCTAGACAGTTTTCATACATCAGGCCCTTAGTGAGCTGTACCCAGAGAAGCCTGATACTGAAAGTTCAGAGTAAAGATATCTAGTAAAACATATATTACAAACTTTTTTGTCATGACATATCTGTACTAGGGATGAGCGAACTTTTGAAAAGTTCGGTTCGGTTCGCTTCGGCGAACTTTCTTGAAGTTCGGATTCGTACGAACCGAACCTAAAACGAACCTTGCTATAACGGCTGAATAATTGCTTCTACAATAATGGGAGTCAGATAGGGTACAGTTTCGTTTATTTGCAGTTGCTATTACAATGAAAAAAGTGGAAAAAATCCAAGTGACTTCAACAACGGCGACGCAAAATCTACGCATATTTTAGAATCTACACTAATGCGTACGCTAATGCGAACATTCCCGCACAAATAACGAACATACAGTCTAGCGTTGTCAAAGGTACGCTACTTAACTAAATGAATATGTACGCATTAGCGTACGCATGCACTGCGTCCGCAAACATTCCTACACAAGTAACGAACATACAGTCTAGCGTTGTCAAAGGTACGCTACTTAACTGAATATGTACGCATTAGCGTACTCATATACTACGTCTGCGAACATTCCTACTCAAGTAACGAACATACAGTGTAGCGTTGTTAAAAGTACGCTACTTAATGGAATACGTACGCATTAGCGTACATTCTCAATAAATATGCGTATATTTTGCGTCGCCGTTATTTTAACCAGATTCGTTACGAACTTTGTCAAAATTCGGTTCGGTGACGAACCGAACTTTTGGGAAAGTTCGTAACGAATCTGGTTCGTTACGGTTCGGTTCGCTCATCCCTAATCTGTACTATTGATTTATGCAAAGTTTGTTTAAAGTTATCACTTAAACATGCGCAGTGTATGAGGGAGTCGGAGTCGGATTGGGAGTCGGAGTCAGGGAAAATTGAGGAGTCGGAGTTGGAGTCAGGGCTTTGGCTTACCGGCTCCACAGCCCTGCTCACCAAGCACAGGGTGCGCAACGCAAGTCTTGATAAGGTCTGCACTGTCTTGATAAGGTCTGCAGTACATGTGCTAGAATGAAATCTACAGCAGCTCAGAGCTGATGTAGATTTCAGTCATTATTTACACCGATTTCTGTCATAAATAATGATGAATGTGCCGGAACCGTTGGCCCCATCCACACCACCCCAATCATGCCCCCTTTTTGTGAACCTGGCGAGGGTGGCGCAATGTTGCAATGACATTGAAAAAGTTGCAGACTGAGGTTAATCCAAAAAAAAGTGTAAGGGGAATAATAAATTCCCACTAAGTTTTTTGGAACTCAACCCTTGCATTTAATTTTTGCATGTTCAAATTCATGATTGAAAATCTTTACCTAAATAAATCACCAAACATAACGTTAACGATTATTTTAGTATTCAACCTTTACCAACCAAACTACCTCTTAATCAGCTAGCTGTAAGTGTAAACCTCAGTCTCAATGCCATCATGTGTGGTCATGGAGCCGTTGGGCCTCAGCAGTCACCAAGGCCTAGGAGCGATTGCAAATTCCCAACGCCCCTATTTTTACACCTTTGATTATCCAAAAATACTCACAGAGGACTTTATTACTTAAAGCTGAGTTACACTGCACAATTGTAGTGCCAATTATTGGAAATGTACGTTAGTACTAATGCTCGATAATCTGCCATGTAAAAGTACGACAGATCACAGATGAGTGAAATATTATTGGGGAAAATATTCTATCATGTGGACACCTCCATCATCATTTCTGGGCAGAAGATCATGCTGTATAAACAGTACTTTGCTGCCGAGAAACCATTAATCTGTACAAAGTCCAGCTATGGCAGTATTGCTCATACTGATACAGGGAAGGCTATTTCTGCATGGAAATGCAGCTCTTTCCTTCACTGACGAGCAGGCAATTATCAGGAAGGAACGATCACTTTCCGATAATTGCCTGCTTGGTCGGTGCATTTAAATGCACCTTTACTAGCTTGGCGGAAGATACTTGGCCCAATGGATATTTCCGAATACCTTCCAATCTTAAATTCTTCCATATATCCAGGTCCATTGTTTAAAATGGATTGTCTGATTAATGTGTTCAGATTGTAAATTTTAAGACATTAGCCTTGACTCCCATTTCCTCCATTGTTTTTCCCGTATCATTACTTGTGTTTATTTCTTTTATTCACCTAATGTGAACATGAATAATATAGCCATTTATATCGTTACACCTAAACTGCATTTATACACCGTGCTCGGGCTTCTTGTGTACTGTCTTCTATGAGAGATACCAATATTTGAAGTCCACAAAGAATGGCAGAGCTGTATTTTTGCTGCCTTTGTTATTTTTGAAGGTGTAAGTGAATGTGAATGTGAAACTGGGTGTTTGGCCCTGAAGCAGAAAATGCAAATGCTCCAAAAGGAATTCATGATCAGTCTGTGAATACAAATCAGCACAGAAGGCAAGAAGTAACCCACAGGGCTTCTAGGCTCCTGTGGAGTGAAAATGTATAGGATCTGCTTCTCGATACATGCACAAGAGACATCCGCGAAATTAATGTACTCAACTTCCATAGAGCTTATTGTTAGGTAGCATTAAAAGAATCAGGTTTAGATATATGATAATGCAGAGAAAGCCAAAATGCATATTTTTATGCAGTCTTTACATATTTGAAGGCTCGATAAACCTGCCCACTTATTACATATAAAAAGATTAATTATAACACAGTTATTATAATCCATTCAAATCTCCATGCCATTACAAAGCTGAATGTCTTTTAATATACTTACATAAACTGGTGGAAAGTCTTGGATGACATTCAAGGTCATCATCATGTCCATGAAATAACTGTTGTTGATGAACTGAAGTGAATTGTTCTTCTTAAAATACAAAAATATCACGTTCATGAATGACCTTGCAAAACTACTATTATACAACCATGAAGAGGCCTCCATCTACATTAGACTAAAGTTAATGAAAATTACTGTTTTAGCCAACCAAAATTGCCCAGCTCTGGAATTTTTGGCTGATAGTCAGCTGAAATATCTTTTGAGTCTTTGAAAGAAAGGTTCCCAGAATTATTCATTTTTCATTTGGTGTCAATAAACAGTTCTGGCCAACTGTAGTGCCAATATGGAACAATGGCAGAATGATCGTTCACCAGACAATCATTCACTCAGCAGTTGTTCAACCATCAGTCTACTTCTTTATAACGTATATAGCCCCTTTAATCATAATATCTCTCAAAAGATACCAAAATACAGTACATCCAACGTCATAGATATAGGAGACAACACAACTTGGTATTTTTGCCAGTGCTCAAAGACATGTGCTGCCAGGGTAGGCTGCAGGCATACCAGCTAAGGTGGGTACCAGCAACCATTGAAGCTCACTATAAAACAGTTATTTTATTTCAGTTTTTGGGACGTAAGGTGAGAAAAAATTGCAATTCTATTAGAGTTGTTTATTTTTTCACAATGCAGTATATATGATAAGATGACTTTATTCTACTGTTTGATATGATATGATTATGGTGATACCAGATTTATACAGTTTTTTATTCATGTTTTACTGTTTTTGCATCATAAAATTACTTTTGTATTAAAAATTATTTGCAATTTGCATCACCATATAACAGCATCCATAACATTTGTATTTTTCCAACAATATAGTTGTCTGAGGGCTTGTTTTTTGCGGTATGGACTGTAGTTTTAGTTGTACCAATTCGAAGTACATTTCTTTTTGATAGCTTTTATTTAATTTTTCTTTTTTTGGAAGCGAGGTGTGCAAAATAGTATTTCTGTCAGTGGTTTTTATTTTTATTTTTTATTTTTTTATGGAGTTCACCTTGTAATATATATGATATGATAACTTTATTCTTCAGGTCAATACAAGTATGATGATACCAAATGTATATAGGTTTATTAAATTCTTTTACTACTTTTTCATGTTTCATGTTTTTTACAGCATTCATCACACCGGATAAGTAATGAGATCTTTTTAGAGATCATGTCGTTAAAGATGCAGCAATACCAATTATGTGCAGTTTATTTATTTTTTTATTTTTTTAAACCAATTATAAATGAGTAGAGATGGGAAACGGGCAATTGTTTTAAACTTATTTACATTTTTAATTTTTAATTATTCTTTTTCATTTCTCACTTTTTTAAAATCCCACTTGGGGACTTAAACACACAACAATTCGATCACTGTCAGTTTTACACTTGGCCTGATCAGACCCTGCCTCTGCTTACATGGCACCCATTGCGATCGTGTTGCGTGGGCCCAATGGGGAAAAGATGGAGATGGCTCCCTCGGTAAACCTCTTAGATGCTGCTGTCACTATGGACTGCAGCATCGAAGGGGCTAAACGGCCACAGCTGTTGCAGCAGGGTGTTGGCTGACATCCACTGCTGATGGTTCTGTTAATGAGCCACTGCTGTCCTTATGCTGTAAATGTAGAGCATGGTGCATTAATGTTCAGCTTGCTATGCTGTATATTTACAGCATGGAGCAGGAAGGGTTTAAATCATGTGTTTATGTTAAACATTTTGTTTTTAGAAATTCTGATGTTGGTTGTTTTACATTTTATATATGACTAGATTTTAAAAAATCATAAAATCATGCAGTTTCTGTCTTGGCCATTAGGCCTGAAATATGTCCTGCTCTTTAAGAGCAACCATATGGGCCATAGGCACAATAGACTGGAGGGGACCTCATTGACGTATATGGGAGCGTATTCTAGGAATGCTTTGTGACCCATGCACAGTTCAGAAAGGAGCAGGAAAGCTACAATAATCTATTGTGAATTGAAGATCCTGCATTACCTATACATTCATGATATATTTCATTGTTATTATGTCTGTGATGATAATGTGATGATTGCTGAAAAGCTAGCTAGATATTTTATTTTTAAATATAGATAGTGCCATAGAAAATAAAAAAAGTCACCAAAATGTTTAACATAAAAAAAGATTTAAACAGTAGAACATTTTCTGATTCACGTTCACATTTTAAATTCCCTTTCATGGCATTGACTCCATTAAGGATTTTTTCATTGATTTTGGAACAGTATACATTTTTCTAACCTTAATGTTGCACTGGATTCCATATTTGCTAAACACAATGGAAAACAAATGAAATGTTTGTGATATAGCCATAAGCACAAAGACATAGCAGCAATTACGTGGAGCATGCAATATGTATTGGATATTTTGTGTCACTTTCATCTGGCCTGATCTCAGGCAGCGGTTACCTTCTCTGTGCAGAAGGAGAATTCTCATCCGTGCCCTGACACTCTGGATAATTAGGCCCTGTCAGAATGAGGAGGCAGATCCACAGTTTGCCTGGTCACCCTTGTGAGTGATAATGGAGCGGCACTGACAAGGAGGAATACATGATGGAGCAGCTTCACTGCAGGTTTAACATTAGGTCCAGCAACACTAGCATGAACATAGAAAGGGGGGTGGAGAACACTCCTTCTGAAAAATGTTGGGTTGCCTTACTAAATGTGTGCATATAATCTACACTGAATATGGCTCTGATGACAAGGAACAAGAACTCAATGCTAAGATATATGGGACTACTACTTCCATAGATTAATCTGCACATTCTTTTTTTGTTTGGGTTGTGTGGGTGTTGGAAACGTATACATTTGTGGGGCAAATGTAGGGAGGTTATATTTTCTTCTTGTAAAGACACATTTTCTTCTTAATGAGTGATTAATGGGTGAGCTTTAGCGTTGAATGAGGTAGATGTCTCCTCCATGCTGCTCACCATTCCGTATCCCCTCTTGCAGTCTCATACACAGGATAAGACAACCTCTTTCTCCACCCTCCCCTCTCACAGCATGAGTCTCACAGAGCTGCTGAGGAAGAGTTTCTGCTGCAGCTTCCCCTTCTCCTTGTTTAGTATGTACTGTATTCTTGACTCATTTCTTGGTGAATGAAGATTTACAGAGTTTACACACATGGAAATCAGTGCTAAAGACTGCTGGAATAATATTTAAGTACACATTTCATATGCTACCAATTTAGGCAAAAGGCTACTGTATATTGGTGCCATCAGCATTGCTAGTGATGTAATTATTAATATATTAGGGCAGATCTACTACTACTGTTACACTTTTAACTGTAACAATACAAATCACAGTGTTAACATTAGACAAATGTACTATTCTGGCACATGGACCTTTATACATTTGGAGCATTGTAAATCCTACACCAGATTTCTGCTAGAATTCTATCCATGTGCATAAAATTTGTCTGTGTGCCAGAATTTTGTCTGTGTGCCAGTCCATGCACCAAAAAATTGTCTTGTCTAACTTTACGCCACCTATAAGTTATCATATTTTTACTCCAACGCTGCATTTAGGCACAGTTTTTGACTCCCTCAGATACATAAAGCCACGCTCCCATGTCGGACAAAACGTAAAAAACTTAGAAAAATGTTTAAAATGGTTGGTAAGTATGATACAAAGCATACACACTAGATTTTTTAGGGCAAAATGTGGCAAAAAGCTGGTCCATTTTTGATCATGAGCCTATCCCAATATGTCTGTTTATGAAACATTGGACATTGGAAAATAATCACTGAATCAATGTAGAAATATTGGAGCTTTCTCAATGTCTTTCCCTTCTAAGAATACTGTGAGTTAGATTTAATCAATCACTGTCTTGCACTGAAAATCTTGCAATGTGTTATCTAATGTAGTAGCTGGGAAGCAGGCACATAAATGCATCACTAAAAAAGTAACAAAAGTTGTCAAAGTTGTCCAAGCTCCTCCTGACACTACACCTTCCCTTCCTGGTTTGAGGCTGCCTCTCCCGACAACCTGAGTACCAAGGACATAGTAGTCATAACGGGAAAGCATCCTCCCAAAGTTTGCGAATGTCTTAGTTCAGCTGAACACGCCACAGATGGACCATCATTCTCCTCTTGATGCACAACTGGTCCTTCCCTTCTTTCCAAGGGGACTGCTTCTTGTTGAAGTGGTATCCACCCTTCTTCTTACCCAGACGTCATTGCTGTCATGGAGGAGTTCTCTGGTATAGGCTCAGGAGCACTTCTCAGAAAAGTGCATGGTCTTAGTATATTTTGGTACACTGTGCACAAAGGCCTGGGAACATCCTCAGGTCTCACCTTGAATATTGGTATGCTTGAAATGGGTTGCTGGACTACCTCGTATGGGATGGTCTCCCACTGCCACTGCAGCTTCCCAGCCCCCCTGGCTGTCCGATGGCATACCATGACTCAATCTCCCACCTGCAACTGCAGCTCCCTTAATTTCTTGTTTGAAGGTAATGTGCAGGGGCCCAGGTGCTGGGGGACCAGGTCGTATATCTCTTGTACCTTATATTGATGGACTCCCATCCAAGTCTCGGGGGTCCATCTCCCACCTTCTTTGCTGGCTTGCATCATCATGTTTAGACGGCACCTTCCATTCCTCCTGAACATCAGCAACAAGAGTGAATAACTAGTGGCTGAGTATAATGTGTTGTACACCCACACAAGCTGTGCAATGTAGTCTGGCGATCTCTCCTTCTTCTGTTTCTCCAATGTTTGCAACAGCTGTAGTAGAGTTCTGTTAAGACACTCACATGCACAATTTCCCTGTGGACGGTAGGGTGTAGTGCGGGTCTTCTGAATCTGGTACAACCGACACAGCTCTCCTGGAACAAGTGGCACTTACTGGGTTTCAACTTCAGCCGATGCTTCTCTAGGCAGCTGAGGACCAAGTCCAATCTCTCTAGATGCAAAGCCGGGCAAAAAGATGATATCATCTAGGTAGATCAGCAGGCATTCATTGTTCAGGTAACTCAATTACAGCTCAATTAATCTCTAAAAGGTAGCCAGTGCATTGATCGGTCCAAAGGACGTCCAGAGGAACTCATAAAGCCCCATAGGTGTAAAAAAAGGCTGTCTTCTCTGTCTTTTTTTTCTGCCACCAGCACTTGCAAATACTTGCTTGCCAGGTCCAGGGCCGAGAAGAATTTGGCACGACCTAGGGCAGGTAAGGAGTCTTTGATCCAAGGTAGTGGGTAAGCATCATGGACTGTACATGCATTCAGTCAACACAAAAGCACAGGGTCCCATCCTTCTTCTTTACAAGTACAATTTGTGAGGCCAAGGGTCTCCTGCTAGGCTAGAGGACGCAACTTTACTGCATCTGCTACAGCAAGGTTGGTAGCGTTCCTGCACTGGCAGAGCACCTCCATCCCAAAGGTTCGTGATGGGAGAAAGCATTCAGGTGCGACCTCAGGACCCTAGCCAACTGCTCCCTCTGCTCTTCGGACATCTTGGCACCTTCCAAATGTACCTAATTCAGGAACTGTTCTCCAGTTGTTCTGACAGATTCAGTCCTCACTTGGCACAATGTGAGAATGGTGATGGCCATATCAGTTGACTTGATGCGCCAGTTAGGTTCCTGTAAGGCTTGCAACTCTTGAATGGGAAGCACATCTGCCACCAGTTCTTTGTATGCCAGGATCACACTGTGGTTATTAACATTCATGAATTTCATCAGTATTTAGCCATCCTGGACTGTGCACAAGGTTCATCCCACTGCTATCGCTTCTTTTATTGTCATTACTTGTGATACAGTGTCTACTAGACAAGACAGTTCTACTCCATTAAAATTGGCTGTAAAAACTGGGCTTTCTCCCACTAAGTCCATAGCTTCCAGCAGGGGGCATGATTCTGTACCTTCTTTTGAGATTTGCTCCTCAATCGCAGGTGGAACTAGTTTAAATCTCTATGGTTGCTGATAATATCACTGTTGGCGCAGTTCCTAGCTAAGTGCCCCTCCTGGTTACATGTCCAGCATCTTCTTGCAGGTTGAGCCCCTCTGTAGAGCTCCCTGGATGCGGGATAGGCTTGCCACTCTCTCCTTTCTCACAGTCAGCACCTCCTTTAGTTTAAACAGTTTATTTGCACTTTTTGCTCCCTTGGTGCACAAATCTGTCTGGTAGTTTGCTACAGTGTATCAGTTTGGAGTGTCCAGGTTGTTTAACTTACAGAGCATTACCTAGACTGGCTACAACTGAATCCACTTGCTGAGAGCAGGAGTATGTTGTATATAAGGAGATATTCTTATCTTATAAAGTTATGGCATATCTCTAGGAATTTAGGGGGTGCAGCACCTGGCCACCCACTGTGGACAGATCTGCAGCGCAGCCCCAATGCTGCTGCCAGTGGTGCTGAACTGTGGTATTTGGTCCTTCTTGGAAGGTATTTTGAGCTTCACTATGGTCTTTGTTTGGTGCTTCTGGGAAGGTATGTTGTTTTGCACTGTGGTGTTCGGTGGTGCTAGGGGGTATAATGTGTGCTGCATGGTGATAATCGGCTAGTGCTGATGATGGGTTGTTTGGTGCTGTGTCATCTAAGTCCCTAAGCAGTGGAGATACTGTAAAAACTACAAAGCACTGCAAGTTTTAAAGATTCTAGTGTGGGAAGGGAAAAGACAAAGTGAAAAAGGGGGCATAGTATTTTTGGGGTATAATGCACAGGTGGAGAGGCAAAGTTTGCTTTGGGGCTTATAGGACTCAAATTACACCACTGAATGGAGAAAATCCATTATGTTTTCCCAGATGGCAGCAGGGAGTCAAGGGTCTGCCAGGCCCTGTAGACATGATATTGTTGGTGAAGCCTGTCCAACAGTCAGTATCTGTCACTATAAAGCATACATCCATGGGTTGCAATACAAAGTGTGAATCAGAACTGATATGTAGGTAAGAATTCTGGTTACGGATCCTGATCAAGTCATCTGTTCGCAAGTTTCCGTTTTGTGTTCACGCGTTCCCGTCTCGCAGACGATGTGCTGTTTATGCTTCTCACTTAGTAAGCTCTGAAAGGGGATCTATCAGCCAGTTCCCATAAACAGATTTCTCTAAGTTTGCTCGACAGGAAGATTGCAGATTATAAATTATACAGCATTTATAATCATGAAAACATCTGTTGTAGGAGAATTCCAGTGTCTCAGGCCAGCTCAAGGCTCCAGGACACAGTGTGAAGGGACCGCTCCAATCAGCACCTGTCTGCTCCCATATTCTATTTGATTTTTATGATCTTTGACATCAGCCTTCACAACAGATGATCTATCTGCGCGTCTGCCGAGCTGCCTTTTTTTTTGGCTGACTGCTGCTGACTCAAACTTTGTCTCCCGGTAGTTGGAGAGACTCAAACTAAACTCTCGGGTTTTATAGTTTATGTTTTTGTCATATTCATATACTGTAGTTTAATATAATGGTAATCGTATTTAATAGTTAAACATAACTCACCAGAGGATACGTTGCACTCTGGGTTAAGACATGCATTCAGGTTTACTGTCATTGAAATAACATTGAACAGACAGAGAATTTGGTTATACAAGGGGTGTATCAGCAGCCAAGACAGATGATAGTGTAACAAGCCAGGTGTCTGTTCCATGCAATGAATCTGCAGATATAGCACACACTTAAAAGGGTTGCCCCACCATTAACTGCTGTTCTAATGTAATTCAGCATAAAAACAAATTAGTTTTGTAATTCACTTTCTGTTACAAAATTGCTCCAAATCCTATTCGCTTTCTTTCACTATAATAATGCCCCCTGAGGTTAAAGGGGTTGGCCCTTATATCGCTAAATTATGCTCCCGTTGTCTGATGGGTGTGAGTCCCACCTCTGGGACCCACACCTATCTTTATAATGGAGCCCGCAAAGTGAAGGAGGACGCACAGCACATGCACGGCTACCA
Organism: Rhinella marina; assembly: GCA_900303285.1. Lineage (NCBI taxonomy): Eukaryota > Metazoa > Chordata > Amphibia > Anura > Bufonidae > Rhinella > Rhinella marina. The sequence goes on along the minus strand of ONZH01025090.1, from coordinate 101,977 downwards.
TCCACTCATTTCTATGACTGTGGTTTTTGTCCCCATCCAATCTGCATTTTTTGCGGGTCACATGCAGACTCTTTTTCAATAGGACATCAAAAGATGTGAACAGGACAGTGTGCTGTCCACATCTGTATGTCCGTTCCGTGGCCCTACAAAAAAATAAAAATAAATAGAACGCCCTATTCTTCTCCAGTTTGTGGACAAGAATAGACAGTTCTAACAGAGGGCAGAACATACTGTTACTCAACTTGCGGAATGCACACGGCAGGTATCCATGTTTTGTGGATCTGCAATTTGCGGACATTGTGCATGAGGCCTAAGCTTCATATAATGGATCAGGCCACTTTTTTATACCTCCTCACTGAGAACACATGCATGATCAGCTGACCATATATGCATATGGCCTGGTTGGGAGGAATAGCTGCCAGTCATGGTATAGCTGACTACCTTTTGCATTTACTTCTCTTACACTTTCTACATCTTCACTAGGCTGGGCGTATAGAGTCCTTTGTCTACATCTGCCCCCACCCCACATCAGCTTCCAGACATCAGATGTTTATAATGTATAGCATGAAAAGCTGTTCGCATGACTTCCTTAAACCCAATTTCATGGGATTTGTGGCACAGCTGGCTCAATGCAATGGAAAAGTTGATGGATGGACTCTGACCAGCAAACAGTTATATATAAGAGGCATACAGGTGATTTCCTGAAGTTGTAACAACAGAGAATTGAAGAAGAAATCAAGAAGCGGTTCTCTGTAAGTTCACATATGACAAATCTAGTGTTTCAAGACAGTTCCATGCATCTGTATGGACATTTCGGTAGCATAGATGGGTCACGTGACATGGCCAGTGCTGGCTCATGGGCGTCGGCGCTCAGCTCCCCTGCTGCTTGTTATCCAGGGGGAGGACGCCGGCCACGATTGTGAAGCGTGCGTCGCCGGGTCCTCCCTTCCCCTGGGTTGCTAGGGATACGGAGACACCTGCTGCGTTCCTGTTCAGAGCTGAACATGAGAGACCGGCGACGCAGCAAGGATGGGGCACGTCGCTGGCTCACCGTGACAGGTAGACTTGCATTCAAACAACAATCTTGTGGCTTTGTCTTGGTCTCAGCAGGTTTTAGCATATAACTGGGAGGCAAACACACATCTACGCTATCACTGTTGCTCACTGCTGACAAGCTGGCTTGGAGCCTTTGCTCTACTCCTTTATGCTGCATTTCTCTCCTTGGTCGGACTTGTATTGTGCCAGGGAACTACCTCCTGGCTTCTGAGGCTTCAGAATCTTCCTCCATGCCCAGAAGAGCTGAAGGTGTTCTGGCTGGCATGGGCAAATCCAGCAGAGACGTGCCCCTGCACACCTTCCCCTAGCAGGGGTGTAAACCTGAACTGGTTCTAACTGTTCCTGCAGGAAATAGGACTCGCCCACTCCTCTCCAGAGGGGGGTCAGAATGCATGGAAAAGTCTATTCTGAGTAACTACAGCTCTGCCTTGTTTGCTGCCACCTGCTGGTACACCAGGAACATTACATATTATAAACGGTTGCATAACATTGCATTGCATTAAGTGCATATTTGTGTATGACCTGAAATAAAATACATAAGATGGTATTTAGGTTAGCATACATGGGTAGTAGCGGGGCATAAGTAATTCGTCACAAAGCGAATTTTTTTGTAAAATTCATTAAAGCAGCCGAATCGAATTTCGAATGCCTAATAGTCATAAGGATAACCTATCCTGATAGGTTATCATTATCATTTTCTGTACAACCTCTTTAAGACTACACAATTTATATCCATTCGTTCCTTTTTTCCAAAAAGAAGAATTTTGACTATCATTGGAATTGTCCAAAAAAACTAAACACATTACAGCCATGCTACTGCCTAATTAATTCCTATTTTTCTTCAGTAAAATCCAGTTCACAGGTAACTCATTAATGTCTTAATTAAATAACAAGACGAAGACAACATTTAGGTTGCTCATATTTAATGTGTCACATTAACCAGGAGTAATTACATATTTCATTTGAACTGTAAAATGGATATTTTCTGCACATTTACAATTTTTTTTATTTTTCTGTTATTTATGAGAAATTCACTTGGATCTGTCAAAGTGCATCATGCTGAAAGCAAATGTCTGCACTACTGTCAAGGAGCAGCTCCTAATGGTGGATTTACACAGCTGAGGAGCAGCCGTTTTTTGCAGCAATCACCTCCACATCATGAGGACCAGGGTTTGCTATTCCGACAAGTCTTACTCATACAGCTGCATTGTTTCTGGGCAGAAGAGAGTTCTTTATGATCTGTGGCCCAAAAATGAAACATCTATTCATTGGGTGATCAGCTTCACCTTTAGATGGGCAGATTATCGGGAACAGCCATTCATAGGAATACCCAACTGACGAGCAGTGTAAACCCATCTTTAGTGGTCATTACAGATTCATAGGATATTCATATGCCATTATTCATGGACCCTATTTGGATCTTGCTGAAATCCAAGGTCAGGGTAAGCGGAGATCAGAAAGCACACCATAAGACATCTACCAACCACTGGGAAGCTTGATGCTTAGAAAAGGTATTGGTTTAAATAGTTTGAGGTGCTCAGCCATAGGCAATTGCTGAGCAGCACCAACCTACTGACGATCTCCTGGCCCTTTCAAGGCCATACTACAAACGTGCAGCTGTATAGAGCCCAGCAGCGATGACATAGCAGAGAGAGAGGGACATCAGCTGCCCCGTTAGCTCCTGGTGTGATGGTATATGTATTTTGGCCTTTCATCTCATGTGTTTTTTCATCTCATGAATTTCTGAGCCATGCTGACTGCAGTACATCCAACAGCTGCTGGAGGTTGTGTGGGATAGGATCCCTAGAACGAACAAGACAATTGAGGTGGTCCGTCCCACAGATGCTCAATTGCCTAAGTCTGGGGAATTAGGGGCCAGGGTAGTACTTTAAAGTCTTTGTCATGCTCTACCAACCAATGTCAGACATTTCTAGCCATGTGACATGCCACATTGTCTAGCTGGAAGATCCCATCCAACCCACGCAAGACAATCACCATGTGTGGGTATACATGATCTGAAATTATGAATTCATACCCAAATCTGCTAAGGGTGCCTTCCATATGGATGAGTGGGCCCAGAGATTGACACAAAAACATTCCCTAGACCAGAATTCTGCCATCACCAGCTTGTGTACTTCCAGCAATGGTTGCAGGGTCTTTGTTCTCTGATGTTTCTTGCCTGACATGCCAATGCCCATCTGTTCAATGAAGAAGAAAACGTGGCTCATCAAGAAGGCAACACTTTGCCAATCAGCAGAGGTCCAATTACAATACTGCCTCAAAAATTGAAGCCTTTTCTGCTGATGCAACTTCGTTAGCAGAGGTGCAGTGACCATCCATTTGCTTTGAAGCCCCAAACACAGTACAGTTCACTGAATTGTTTTAGACACACGTCTGGTAGCCCCCTGGTTCATTTTGAGCTGCTCCAGTGTAGCATGTCGGTCCACCATCCCACACCTTTTTAGCCATCATTCACCTCTGACATCAATGGCATGTGATGCACGGCAGTTTCCAGTTCACCTATTCACAATGGTGCCATTTGTCCACTCACGATACACTTTCACCACATGATGATACACCACACCACAACATGATACACCACACCACAACAGAATGAGAACAGTTCAAACTGCACAGTTTCAGAAATACTGCCAGCCTTGGCCCAAAAGTCAAGAATCATCCCTTTTTGCAACTCTGATAAATCACCCCTTTCACCCATTACAGCAACAAGGGATTTGTGCCCAGACTATTGCCTATTGCACACCTTATATACCCACCAAGCCAGCTCATCACACCTGACTTCCTTCATGAGCTACGTGCTGCTGATATCAAGAGTAGGAAGTGGTTAGAATAATGTGACTCCACTCCACTATGAACATCTGAAAACGTTACTTCTCTTTGCGTCTTCATTTCTACTTATTGCACCTCATAAATCTGGTCACTGATGCACTGCTATACAGATTCTACATTTATACTGATCTTCAGGACTCGTCAGTAGATGTCATTCCGCTGTCTTAATTCTTGAAATGTAATCCTAGAAAGTGTCAGAATGGGAGTCAATAATATTCTCCTCAATTGAATCCAGCATTTATCTCGTATCTTTCTTTACTGCAGCATTTTATACATTTACTATAATAAATTATATTTATACTTAAATGTACATATCATATAACTATAATGTTTTGGCATCTCACTTCATCACCCATGCCCTGTGCAGGGCATTCCGGGATACTGAAGGTGAATTGTAACTCACCAGCGTATTAATGGACAGCATGAATTTTCATGTGGTAGTCAGGAGCGGCAACAGAAAACCTTGTTATAAAAAGTAAAGTAAAAACATACAAGTAAAAAAATAAATAAATAATGAAATCAACCCTAAAAACTTAATTAAAATTTTAATTTTCAGACCTTTAAATGCTCATTTTTTGGTAGCAGTTTATATTCTGAATCTGTTGAATTGAATTAAATTGGCCGTTGTCCAGTGTTCTGTAAGCACAGAGGGTGCTGTCACTCATCCTCTATAATAATTCCCCCATCCCCATCTGTAGTATTTTGTACAAAGTGTTACATCTGAGAGGTGTGGTCAGGACAGAATTAATGACTATGGACATGGTGTGTTATATTAGCTCAAATGTTTAGCCCATTCATTATGTGAAATCGAACCCAGTCTGGATCTAAGTAGCTAGCTGCATACATTTCAATCTTATTTTTATGTCAAGTTTCTCAGCTCTCACATAGAACACAAGAGCTCTCCATCCATGAACCATCACCCAATCACCCCAACCAAGCCGCACCCAAAATTTATATAGCTAGACTGCATTTATATAGCTAGAGAAAACTACTTTACCTGACAGGAAAGGCAAGTGTCACAACTGCTGTACAGCTGTCCACTCACAGCAGCAGTCAGGATACAGTCCCACTGCTGGGCTGGGTAGGAGGATCGTACAGGCCGGGACTCAGTGTGTGCGATCCTCCTACACAGCACAGCAGCACTATGTATGACCATATTCTGCCTGCTGCTACTGAGGAGCGCAGGGTGAGCTGTGATCATTGGAGGCATGACTAGGTGAGTGCTTACTGTTGTTTTTTTTTCTTTTTTATTACATTAACCACTTCACGTCCGCCCATAGGATATAAACGTCTGTGAAGTGGTTGTTTATTTCTGAATGGACGTTTCTGAACGTCCATTCAGAAATAGCAGCTGCACGCTAATCGTGCAGCTGCACAGTGGGGTACCTGCTGTCAGTGACAGCAGGGTACCCCAAAGAGAAGGCAGGGACCATTCCCAGGGGTCCCTGCCATGTAGATCGCTGTATACACAGCGCTCACCGAGCGCTGTGTATACAGAGCAGGAAGCGCTATTGCGCTTCCTGTTCCGGCCCGGCGGTCACGTGATCGCCGGGGCCGAGAGTGTGCAGGAGCTGCCGGGTCTCTCATAGACCCGATCAGCCCTGCACTGAGGCTGTACAGCATACTATTATGCTCAGGGGCGGACTGGGAACTTAAAGTGGCCCTGGAAAAATTATTAAAAGTGGCCCCGTTTTGTAGTAAGGTCCAAATTGATGAAAAGCAGGGCCAACACAAGTAGGCAAGGCCAGCAATACCATATTGTGGCACATTATATCACCCCAACAGAGCCAAATATCACAGTCCACCACAAAATACATCCCTAAAAACTTCCACTGCTGGCCCCCTTGGGCATCGGCCCACCGGGAAATTTCCCTATAAGGTCTATGGCCAATCCGTCCCTGATTATGCTGTACAGCCTCTCTGGGGATGTATTTCCCCTGTAACTGGGGCTACTATGTCAGCCCCAGTTACAGGAGAAATCAAGTGTAAAAAAAAAATAAATAAATAAGTGAAGTTAAATGTCCCCCTGAGGTCATGTATGACCTTATGGGGAACACAAAGTGTAAAATAAAAAATAAAAAAATAATAAAATAATAGAGTATTATATAAAAAAAATCACATATAAAAAAAAAATAATTTTCCCCCAAATATGTCATTAAAAAAATGTTACAAATAAAAATAAATAAATAAAATAGACATATTTGGTTTCACCACGTCCGAAACGACCACACAAGATCATAGCCATAAAAAAGAAAAAAAAAGGCTCTTAAAAAATTGCAACACAAAAACATGATTTTTTTCTAAAAATGCTCTTATTGTGTAAAACGCAAAAAAATTAAATAAAAAATAGACATATTTATTGTTGCGTCCGTAAAAACTGGCTCTACAAAAATATCACATGATCTACCCCATCAAGTGAACGGTGTAAAAAAGAATATAGAAAAATGCCCCTAAACTGCTTTTTTTTTTTAGTTAACCTCCCAAAAATTAGATTAAAAAGTGATCACCCCAAAATGGTGCCAATAAAAAGCACAGCTTGTCCCACAAAAAATAATTTCCGAGAAAAGTATAAGATAAATGAACTAATAAATTTTTAGAGATGATAGGAGTGATACACTGTGAGATGATGAGAGTGCTAACAGATATTTATCGATAATGTTACATTTTCAGAATAAAACATTTTAAAGATATTTCCGATACTTTACAGTGGACCATTGTGCAATATACAGGACTATACATGGGGTGCTGTGTAATATACAGGACTATACATTGAGTGCAGTATAATATCCAGGACTATACATGGGGTGCAGTATAATATACAGTACTATACATGGGGTGCAGTGTAATATACAGGACTATACATGGGGTGCAGTATAATATACAGGACTATACATGGGGTGCAGTGTAATATACAGGATCATACATGGGGTGCAGTATAATATACAGGACTATACATGGGGTGCAATATAATATACAGGACTATACATGGAGTGCAGTATAATATACAGGACTATACATGGGGTGCAGTGTAATATACAGGACTATACATGGGGTGCAGTATAATATACAGGACTATACATGGGGTGCATTATAATATACAGGACTATACATGGAGTGCAGTATAATATACAGGACTATACATGGGGTGCAGTGTAATATACAGGACTATACATGGGGTGCAGTATAATATACAGGACTATACATGCGGTGTAGTGTAATATATAGGACTATACATGGGGTGCTGTGTAATATATAGGACTATACATGGGGTGCTGTATAATATACAGGACTATACATGGGGTGCTGTGTAATATATAGGACTATACATGGAGTGCTGTGTAATATATAGGACTATACATGGGGTGCAGTGTAATATATGGGACTATACATGGGGTGCAGTATAATATACAGGACTATACATGGGGTGCAGTGTAATATACAGGACTATACATGGGGTTCAGTATAATATACAGGACATTCCTCCCAAGTGTCCCTCTTTTGGAGAGACAGTCCCTCTTTTTGACCCAAGTCCCTCTGTCCCTCTTTTATCCTTAAATGTCCCTCTTTTTGACCTGGAGGATTAATGCATAACTGTGTATTAATAAATTTACTGAATTGCTCCTTACTAAACTATCTGTATGATTTCTACCTATAAATTAGACCAGAACTTCATTATTTGGTACAATTTGGACCTTAAAATATCTATAATCTGATGATTTATGTGCTAATATTTATATGGACATTGAAACGCAAGAAAAAAATTGCCGCAGGGGCTCTAGTAATTATGCTTTGGGCGGAGTTAGAGGCGTGGCCTAGTATGAAATAAACTGCCATGATGCACACCGCACATATTGTCCCTCTTTGCAATTTTCAAAAGTTGTGAGGTATGTACAGCACTATACATGCGGTGTAGTGTTATATATAGGACTATACATGGGGTGCTGTGTAATATATAGGACTATACATGGAGTGCTGTGTAATATATAGGAATATACATGGGGTGCAGTGTAATATATGGGACTATACACGGGGTGCAGTATAATATACAGGACTATACATGGAGCGCAGTATAATATACAGGACTATACATTGAGTGCAGTATAATATACAGTACTATACATAGGGTGCAGTATAATATACAGGACTATACATGGGGTGCAGTGTAATATACAGGACTATACATGGAGTGCAGTGTAATATATGGGACTATACATGGGGTGCTGTGTAATATACAGGACTATACATGGGGTGCATTATAATATACAGGACTATACATGGGGTGCATTATAATATACAGGACTATACATGGGGTGCAGTATAATATACAGGACTATACATGAGGTGCAGTATAATATACAGGACTATACATGGAGTGCAGTGTAATATACAGGACTATACATGAGGTGCAGTGTAATATACAGGACTATACATGGGGTGCAGTGTAATATACAGGACTATACATGGAGTGCAGTGTAATATACAGGACTATACATGGTGTGCAGTGTAATATACGGGACTATACATGGAGTGCAGTGTAATATATGGGACTATACATGGGGTGCTGTGTAATATATAGGACTATACATGGAGTGCAGTGTAATATACAGGACTATACATGGGGTGCATTATAATATACAGGACTATACATGGGGTGCAGTGTAATATACAGGACTAAACATGAGGTGCAGTATAATATACAGGACTATACATGGGATGCAGTGTAATATACAGGACTATAGATACGGTACAGTATAATATACAGTGCTGTACATGGGGTGCAGTGTAATATACAGGACTATACATGAGGTGGAATATAATATACAGGACTATACATGGGGTGCAGTATAATATACAGGACTATACATGGAGTGCAGTGTAATATACAGGACTATACATGGGGTGCAGTGTAATATACATGACTGTATATGGGGTGCAGTGTAATATACAGGACTATACATGGAGTGCAGTGTAATATACAGGACTATACATGGAGTGCAGTGTAATATATGGGACTATACATGGGGTGCTGTGTAATATATAGGACTATACATGGAGTGCAGTGTAATATACAGGACTATACATGGGGTGCATTATAATATACAGGACTATACATGGGGTGCATTATAATATACAGGACTATACATGGGGTGCATTATAATATACAGGACTATACATGGGGTGCATTATAATATACAAGACTATACATGGGGTGCAGTATAATATACAGGACTATACATGAGGTGCAGTATAATATACAGGACTATACATGGGGTGCAGTGTAGTATACATGACTCTATATGGGGTGCAGTATAATATACAGGACTATACATGGGGTGCAGTGTAATATACATGACTATATATGGGGTGCAGTGTAATATACAGGACTATACATGGGTGCAGTGTAATATACAGGACTATACATAGGGTACATTATAATATACAGGACTATACATAGGGTGCAGTATAATATACAGGCAGGGGTGTAGCTAAAGGCTCATGGGCCCTGGTGCAAGAGTTCAGTTGGGCCCCCCTTCCCTCAGCGCTGGTGCACCTAGCTTTTCTGCCGACCAAGTCAAAAATTGAAATGCCAAATTCTCACCCTAACATTACGTATATCACTACAGAACACACAGGGTAAGGCTACATTCACACGACAGTTGTTTTTGCAGCCTCCGATCTGCATATTTTGCGGCTCAGAGGCGGACCCATTCACTTAAATGAACACTGTGTGCTGTCCGCATCTGTATGTCCATTCATATTTTTGTCCGTTTTGCGGACAAGGATAGGCATTTTTACAGTGGATCTGCAAAAAAAACGGATGCCATATGGAACATCATCCTTTTTTTGCGGATCCGCAATTTGCAGACTGCAAAACACAACGTTCGTGTGAATGTAGCCTAATACAGTGCCCCATACCTCGTACATCCAGTGACGTCTCCTCTGATGTAGATCTTCTCTTTCCTCATCTTCTCCTTTCAGACCAGACGCCATTTTTCAGCCATTTCTCATCTCTGCAGTTTGACAGAAAAAAATCTTAGTTTACTACTTTTCCATCATCCTCCCGTCTTCTGGACAAATCATCCTACCACCCCCAGTACTGTGCCACTAGTACCACCCAGATAGTGCCCTTCAATGCCCAGCAAATAGTGTGCCATAATAGTGTGAACATAACGTCATCCAGAAATAACTGTGCTATGCTGATACTGTGCCAGGGTGCCCCCTACTGTAATAGTGCCCCCCACAGTAATAGTGCTCCCAAAGTCCCAACTAATAATTCTCTGCCAGAGTGCACTTGTTAGTAATAGTGCCCCAATAATGCACCAGAAGTTCCCCCCATTGATTCTCCCCAAAGTCATGTGCCAGTAAAGTGTCCCACCCCCATAGATGCCCCCCAAATTATGTGCCAGTAAGAAATGCCCCCCAAATGATGTGCCAGTAAAAAGTGCCCCCAGTGTCCCCAGTGCCAGTAAAAATGCCCCCAGTGCCAGTAAAAATGCCCCCAGTGCTCCCATGCAATTAAGAAATACCCCCAAGTGCCAGTAAGAAATACCCCCCAGTGCGAGTAAGAAATGCCCCCCAGTGCCCCCATGTGCCAGTAACAAATGCCCCCAGTGCCCCATGTGCCAGTAACAAATGCCCCGAGTGCCCTCATGTGCCAGTAAAAAATGTCCCCAGTGCCCCCATGTGCCAGTAACAAATGCCCCCAGTGCCCCATGTGTCAGTAAAAATGCCCCCAGTGCCAGTATTAAATGCCCCAGTGTCCCCAGTGCCAGTAAAAATGCCCCCAGTGCTCCCGTGCAATTAAGAAATGCCCCCAAGTGCCAGTGAGAAATCCCCCCCAGTGCCAGTAACAAATGCCTCCAGTGCCCCCATGTGCCAGTAAAAATTCCCCCAGTGCCCCCAATAGAGCTCCGGTCCATGATTGCAACAATAAAAAAAAATAAACACTTATACTTACCTCCATGTAGCTGGCAGCGATTCGATGCAGGCCTCTTCCTGCCTGTGTCCCGCGCTCTATGGCTCAGGCGGGACACAGGCCGTCATCACGCCGCCTGAGCCAGCCTTTGATAGGCTGCAGGCCTAGTGCCTGCAGCCTATCAGAGGAACGGGCAGGGGAGACGCCTTGGGGCCCCCCTGGCTTAAGGGCCCGGTCGCAACTGCGACCGCTGCGACCCCTATAGCTACGCCACTGTATACAGGACTATACATGGGGTGCAGTGTAATATACAGGACTATACATGAAGTGCAGTATAATACATGGAGTGCAGTATAATATACAGGATCATACATGGGGTGCAGTATAATATACAGGACTATACATGGGGTGCAGTGTAATATACAGGACTATACATGAAGTGCAGTATAATACATGGAGTGCAGTATAATATACAGGATCATACATGGGGTGCAGTATAATATACAGGACTATACATGGGGTGCAGTGTAATATACAGGACTATACATGGGGTGCAGTGTAATATACAGGACTATACATGAAGTGCAGTATAATACATGGAGTGCAGTATAATATACAGGATCATACATGGGGTGCAGTATAATATACAGGACTATACATGGGGTGCAGTGTAATATACAGGACTATACATGAAGTGCAGTATAATACATGGAGTGCAGTATAATATACAGGATCATACATGGGGTGCAGTATAATATACAGGACTATACATGGAGTGCAGTGTAATATACAGGACTATACATGAAGTGCAGTATAATACATGGAGTGCAGTATAATATACAGGATCATACATGGGGTGCAGTATAATATACAGGATCATACATGGGGTGCAGTGTAATATACAGGACTATACATGGGGTGCAGTGTAATATACAAGACTACACATGGAGTGCAACATAATATAGTATAATATATAGTACTATACAACCGAATGTTTTCATTCGCACATGGGAAAAAGCAGCGACGGCTGTGCGGGAACCAGGAGCGTCGCGGGGAGCCAGGTAGGTAGAATCAGTGTGAGGAGCCGAGGTTTGGGGGGAGGGGCATTACCAGCCTCAGATAACCCCTTTAAGAGCAATAAAATTGAGAAAGAGCACAACACCTTTTCTGGGTGTTCGGCTAACCTCATCAAGCACATAAAAAATTCATAATGAATGAAATAGATTAAAAATTTGAAATTGCTTGGGAAATTGGGATATTGCTTAAAAGGTAATTTTGAAAATAATTACATTTTGTCGTTAAACTGCATTCCGTTATGAATGTCTCATTATGGAGTGGAGGCCAAGGAGGAGAAGTGGAATGAGCAGGAGTAGAAGCAGCTGATGATTTTCACAAGGACACCCTTCTGCTTGGAGACATGGTCTGGCGGCCATAAAGAAGACCAGGAGAAGGAGGACAGGCTTGTTCTGATTCAGAAGGCTGGCCAGTTCTATTCTCCCACAAGATCTTGTGATACTACCTCATGTTCCAATAAAGCCCTGATACTTACTATATGTATGTATGTTTTATATATATATATATATATATATATATATATATATATAGTGTATGGAAGACAATTCAGAAATTCTCTTCCACTTCGCTGGTTCCTTACAACTCTGCAAATTTACCTCATAAAAATCCACAACGATAAATCCGTAGCTAATCAGTCACATGTGACCCCGGCCTAAATGTCCCGTGTGCAAATATACCCTTTGCTCTAGCTGAGAAAAGTGCGTCAAAACCATGCCTCCCAACCGTCCTGCATTTGGCGAGCCAGTTCCAGATTTCAGTAGCTGTCTCCCGTTCCCAGGAGGGCTGAGGTATGTCCACTGGTCAACTGTCTCTGCGTCCTTAGGAGGAGTGTGCAGGCCAGGAAATCAGCCTCTGATCTCCTGGTACACAGCCCAAGAAGCCACATTGTGCCTGATGGGGAGTGCAGGATGAGCTCCGATCATCGGGGGAACGCCTAAGTGTGTATTTAGTGTTTTTTTTTTTTATTTCATTTTAATTTAAAAAATAAACCAGAGGTGGCACTACTGAAAGGAGACATAACTACTGTGGAGGCACAATTTAGGCATAACTACTGTGGGGGGGGGCACAATGTAGGTACCGTATGGGCAGGATTAGGTGTGGATATGCACTGGAGTTAGAGGCATGGTTAAGTAATAAAAAATTTGCTGTAAAATGCTACGTGCCCCACTGCTATTGTCCCTCATTGTGATTTTCAAAAGTTGAGAGATATGATTTAAAGGGGTATTCTCATTTTAGACAATGGGGGCATATCGCTAGGATATGCCCCCATTGTCTTATAGGTGCGGGTCCCAGCGCTGGGACCCGCACCTATATCCAGAACGGAGCCCCCGAACTGAATGAGGGCGCACTGCGCATGCGCAGCTGCCCTCCATTAATTTCTATGGGGCCGCCGAAAATAGCCGAGCGCTGGCTCGGCTACTTCCATCGGCTCCATGGAAATGAATGGGAGCGGTGGCCGCACTTGCGCGCTGCGCTCCCATTCATTTCTGTGAGCGCAGCGGGGAGCTGTGCCTGATGGTGGCCGGACCCCCGGAAACCCGGGGTCCTCCAGGCACAGCACTCCCCGCTCTGTTCTGGATATAGGTCACCGCTGGGACCTGCACCTATAAGACAATGGGGGCATATCCTAGCGATATGCCCCCATTGTCTAAGATGAGAATACCCCTTTAAGACTTAAATGCCCAGAGATCTGATCACTGCCAGTCCTTGCAGATTATGCCATGCTGACTGGTTAATTCCTCATCTTTATGTGTAATATTTCCAACCTTCAACCCACACCATGCCTGTCTGTATTTTGTCCTATTTTCTGTGGGTAAATCGCCCACAACAAGCCACCAGATTACGTCTTTCATTTTCTTACCTGAAAATGAAAAATGAGAGCTGCAGTTTGATTGGTTTTTATGAGCAGCGCCTCCATTTTTTGTCTGTGTTCTTGGTAAGACTGTGGTCAGACTAACTAATAAATAAAACCTCGCCCTGAGATCTGAGATTTTGGATAACATTTAATCTATTCCTTGTAATCAGTCTTCGTGACACTGAACCGTTGTGATACGCAGGTAACAGAGGTGCCGCACAACATCCAGTGCATTACAGCAGTGAGTGATAGTCTTGGCTCTCAGTTTAAGTCTTTGCTCCACATTTTAACATGAGGGACAAACACATCTGCTCATTTTAGCAGCCAGGGGGTAGAAGGGAATAGCGAGACCCGGTGACATCATTGGAAAGGAGTAGAATTTACATATGAAATATTATTCTAAGCAGCAAGACTGATCCACGGGAGATTCTTATGCTGCCAAGTATAAGCCTAGCTTGGCACCCAGACTAATGTCACACGCTAAAGCAGCTCTGCACTTTGTGAACGGCATGCCGAGAGCCTCAGCGCAGCAAAGGGAAGGCGCTCAGTCATGTACGACTTCATTGTCTTATATTTCATCCAAAATTATTGCCTTATTGATTCATATAAAAATATGAACAGATGTCTACATACCATACAATATTCCGGGTTTGTTTTGGATTGGTTGTAATTCTTAGGATGAGGTTTTGACCTTGGTAATTATTTCTCCAAAATGTCCCTGCAGTAATTTGCTCCTCAGATCGTTGTAACCCATGAAGGGCTGATCGCTACCTACAGTGATGTTCTATTTCATACAACTGTATGGCCTAAGCTGACTACAGAACACTAATTTTTAACCTCACACTCTTGATAAACCAGAAATATAAAGATTTATTTTAATGGAATTCTATGGATCTAACAGACCTGCTGGAGATGTGGACCCACAAGCAGGGGCGGTCTTGGCATTTCTGGGGCCCTAAGCGAAGTTATGTCCGGGGGCCCCCACCCCCCAATGATGCGTCACGCCCCTGATGACACGCCCTCTGATGACACCCCCCAATGGCACGCCCCCCCACACATCAAAGACTGGGACTAGAGCATGCTCGGGTGGAATTTGCGTGCGCTTTTTCAAATCTGCACGCTAATTCATATGCATATTTTAGTATGTACACTAATGTGTATGCATTTTATAAATTAGTACGCATTAGTGTACTAATTTATAAAATGAGTACGCATTCGGACAAATGCAGTACGTGACAGCTGGGCGGGCGGTCTTGGACACCAGCACAAGAGCGGAGCGTGGGGGCCCCCTTGGACGTCGGGGGCCCTATGCAAATGCATAGGATGTGTGGTGCCCAAGACCGCCCCTGCCCACAAGGTCACTAGAATATATGATTATGGCTAATCCAGGTAACAGACTCTATGGGACCCCTAAAGGGGTTATCCAGGAATAGTCACTTTTTATCTAATGCCCACAGCCGCCTCCTGAAACAGAAGATTCATACTTGCCTGCTCCCCATCACTCTGGTCCCCTGCGCTGCCTCCACTGTGTCCATGTTCCGATCCCCAAAGTTTTTGCATCCGGTGGTGCATGGGAATGGTCATAAGTTCTGTTGCAGCCAATACCTGGCTTCAACAGTGACATGGCCACAAGCGGCACATTACCTCTGAAGCCAGATATTGGCTGCAGCAGGGCATGTGACTAAGCCCATGCAGCTTCGGATGTGAACATTTCAGGGACCGGAACATAGAAACTTGGGGGCAGCATAGGAGCATGAATTTTCTAATTTAGAAGGCAGGCTGTGGGCATTAGGTAAAAAGTAATTATTCCCAGAAGATCTAGATAGGGTATGGACTTTCCCTGGCATAGACACTATTAGTTAAGGTTGACACGCAGACAAGCAGGAGTTTCCAACTATGGTACAGTATACAGGAATCATGAAGGGAGAAAGGGCAAGGCAGGCAGAGTTCAGTCATAAGCTGAGATGAGGCAGAGGTCAGGACAGGAAGCAGACAAGAGAACTAAACTGAATCTTTTACTCAAGCTCAGAGTGAAGTGAGAAGAACTCTTATGAACCTTAGGGTGAATGGCTCGAGTCAGGGCACTTTAGCACACACTGACGGTTTTACAGACCAGTAGCTGGCATATCCTGACAATCCAGCAGCAGAGTGGTGAAATATAGGAGGAAAGTAGCAGGGTCATAGCAGCAAGAAAAGCGTCAATCACTGGAAGAGATGAGCTAACGTTTTGTTACTTTGGATGCTTTAACTTATTTTGGGACAGAAAAAATGCGGCAGCAGAATGAATGGTGTGGTCACATGTAAGGTCACTATATGTGCTGGCATTTTTTTTCTGTATATGTGAAAAATGTGCAGTACCCCAGACCTGGGGTTATCTGCAATTCCATTATGCAATTTTAATGTTATGTATTGTATTGTTTTATGTTTCTGCCAGGTACTCCAGCAGATGGGATATGGTTGGCAATGGTTGTCAGGAACAGGGCTAACCACCCTGTTCCTCCCCCTTGCTAGCAGTGTGCTGGTCCTACTTCCTGCCAGGAGGGGGAGTTCAAGTCCAGACAGAGTGGAGATAGGAAGCATATGCCTGAGCTCCTACTTCAAGGGACTGTAACCAATTCTCCTGTAGGACCTTCACTCCAGGGAGATTACCAGAATCAAGAACACTGCTTTCAAAAAAGCTACAGTGTACCAAGTCAGCAGAGTGACCAGCGAGCCACAGCTTATCAGACCCTGTTGCAGGTGGGGGACTAAGGCTCAGACATCCATCACCTAGAATAGTCACAAGGCAATACTAACAAGCCTGTATCACACAGTGGACACTCATTTGGCGTACCTCCAGTGGAGGCAGACCATGCAGCTGCTATAGGGCCTGTGGAGGAAAGGGGCCCGGCTGTGTGGTGAGCGAGCTGGCGTCACCGAAGGTCCTTTTGCAGGGGAAAGAAGAAATAAGACACCGGCTGCGCGAACAAGCGGAAAAGGTGATGTTTTTTTTATTATTTTTAACCCCTAAACGCCATTTTAACTATTATTTTCTGTTATAACCATGTTATAACGGAAAATAATAAAGGGAAGTTTGGGTCATTTTAACAGTTAAAATGATTTTGTTCGACTGCCTTAAACAGTTTGAGGCAGTCGAACAAAATCCCGGACGATTTTGAAATTCCCCCCGGACATTTTTTAGGTCCCAAAAGTAGGACATGTCCGGGGAAAAGAGGACGTCTGGTCACCCTAACTTATACCCATTCCATTATCGATGGCTGATGATGGAGCAGAGGAGGAGTCTCAGCATACAAAGCAGAAAGGCATCATGACAATGTGAAAGTCTCTGTACTGCACGTGGATGTAGCCTGGCTGGCGCAAGGAGGACTGGGAGAAAGAGGGAAGTCCTGCTGCAGTGGCTGGCTATCACTTCTGTTTGCCCATGGGATGGAGTGATGCCGCTTCATGTGGTTCAATAGAGCTGTGGTGCCTATGTTTGTATTTGCCTGCCCATGTCTTATTTTTCTCTTGCACAGAAAGGCAATGCTTTTGTCTACCCGAAGATAGTTGTGCAGTAGAGGCGGCCAAGCTCTGCTTAGCTCTGGCACGTTTTGGGCCTAACCCACCCACAGCATCAGCGGCATCACCAAATCCTGAAGCAGACATCGCCCTGGCTGTTCTTTGGGAGGAACGTGGCCCCTGCTCTTTATTGCTGCCGCCATCACCCTCTTCCTCTGATGTTGCCTCCTCCTCAGCACCCTGACCTAACTCCCAGGTTCTGTCCAGCACACTATCATCATCGGAGTCCTCACCCTCCCTTTCACTTCTATCAGACTGTGGGATATCATGGTTGGTTCTTTGGTCCCTCTTCCTTGCTCCGTCCTGACTGCTACTGTTGCTGCCCCAAACATCAATACTGCAGCTACGGGTGCCACTACTGCCACCACCAACATGGCTATGCCTGGGGTCTGCAGCCTCCTTCTCCTCCAGCTCCTCTTCAGGACTAGAGATGACCGAATCACCAAAAATTTGCTTTGGCGAATAATCGACGAATTTATGACAAGATTCGTTCTTAATACGAATTTATTCGGTCGAATTTGCGTTAAAAAATAATCATTGTTTTACAAACATTACTGCACAAATTACGAACATACAGTCTAAGTGTTGTTAAAAGTACGCTACTGAACTGAATGTGTAAGCATTAGCGTTAAAAGTGCATATGAATCATTAGCGTACTATTGACTCGCGATTGTGTCATACGCACACACGCACAAGGCTAGGTCGCGGAGTACAGTCCTCAGAGGTAGAAAATTAAGGTGCTGACTGTTAGCTATCCGGCTAAGTGCATAATTTTCTAAAAACACCGTACAATAAGTGCATAATAGGACACATTGCAGTAACTAAAAAAGAATACACACAATGGGCTAAAGTGCTTGAATGTTGCTGAACCTGTAAAAACATTGTTGCTATGCTAAAATACAGCAAAGACATAATTATGCAAACATTTTAGTGCAATCTATTTCACATTTGCAAGCATAATAGGCTCAGATATACGTTTGAGTCTCTCATCATGGCTGCTTGGCATAAAACACTGGAACACAGTCCAAAATTCAATTATAATCCACGTGAGGTAATTTTGTAATCCAAACAGGTAATGTGTAATCCACACAGATAATATAAAATAGCAGCAAATAGAGAACCCTTGTTGCAAAGGGGGCTCCCAAATAACCTGAGAAGGGGGAAAAAGGAAAATAGGCGCGATTAGGCACAACTGAGAATTTTCTGCAGAATGGGGGAGTCCTGACAAGCCATGTCCATCTGGGTGAGAGTCAAACAGGGGGCAAGAAAAACAACATAAACTAAAAACAAGTGCCAACTAGCTCTCCCCCATCAGGTGCAGTCCATGTTGTGGCTCCCATAGGTCCAGAGGTGTCCTTTAAATCAGCCAGTAGAAGGATTCCTCAGATGGGGGACCTGAAGTCCTCCTCACTGGAACTGCTGCTGAATGACATTAGAGGACGCTCCTGCCTCCTGTAGGCCAAGCTGGCTGCCGTGGTTGAGCTCCACTGCTCTCTTCTGCCAGAAGTTGGACTTGACCGGGTGTTGGTCACACTGGTGAGTGGTGCAGCCACTTGCACCTTTACTTTTCTGGATACTCCTGCCGGGACAGCAGGGGTAAGGACTTCTGGCTGCAGCTATTCAGGCAAGGTTGCACCCAGGGAAGAACCGCCAGCTCCCCTGGCTGCTGCTGACTTCATTTTTCATGGTAGTTGGTACTGGATCACCGTGGACTAGAAAGTAAAGGATGATGTTGTCAGCTGACCCAGGTGAAAGGACTGTGGTGGTGATGGGAATCCAGGGATCAGAGGCTGTGGCTGTGGCTTCTCCTTGAAACAGAGGGTGCCATCTGGTGACTCCTGTAGGCAGCGCACACATCCTGCGCCTGCTGATTCCTCTGGCCAAACGTCTGGTGGTGATGCAGGTACCAGGGGCTTAGACAATAAGGTAACCCCAGTAGCAAAGGGGCCTTTCAGGGATGCCATGGGGGTATATTCCACCTGATCCCCCACGTATAGGCTGTGACGGGGTTGGGGCAGGTACGGCCGTTTCACAGACCTGCGGCCCACAAAGTACTCCTTGCCATCCTCGTCGTCTGCAAGGAAGCCACAGCCTTGCTCCACTGAAAACCATAGGCTGGTTCCCTTATGCCATTCCAGTGTAGGGTCTCCTGGTCTCAGATGGTCCAGAACTTGGATGAGCCAGTCCTCCACCACATTCTTGTAGTCCCATAGGGTCTGGGCGTGGGACGTCACTGATGCAGGCACAATGGGATTCAGTCAGGATCCGGTGGGATTCTCTTGGCCAATTGTGACACTGTGATCTCCTCTGAACTGGACGGTGGGTCGGGGTACTCGCTACCAAACAGCATCTCTCCTCACTTTGGTCGCAGTTGTTTCGCCATGCTGTGGTATCTTGTTCACCGCTGGCTTGAACTGGAGAGGAGGGCGGAGTAATGAGGGAGGAGTCTTCACTCTCTATATGTGCAAATAGTTAGTTCCCGGTGGGCAGGGCTGGTTTTTCCCGCTTCTGAGGGGGGCGTATCTTCACTTTCCCGTTCTTGAGGGCGCATATCGTAATTTTTCCACTTCTCAGGACAGTACAAACACTGACTGCTCTCACACAAATCGTCAACAGGGAGACTCACTTGACTATCAGCGATAGGGCGTGGTGGAGTTTTCTTGCCACTTCTTAAGAAAAAGGAAGATGACCCTCTAGGAAAGGGGCAGTGAAGACTGAGCGGACTCCACTGAAAGCCTTATTAGGGGCTGCAAGGAGGAAGAGCAGGAGGAATGCTGCGACCACTGACTCCACAGCACAGTGTCAGACTCTGAAGTCACCTCCACATCATCCTGCAGCGATCAAGAGAAGAAGTGAGCCATCCAATCCACAATCTCATCCTCTTTCTCCTCAATTATAATGTTGCACCTTTCTGAAGCCGGCAGGGGCATCTACAGTCTACTACTACTGATAGTTGGTGCTACTACAACCCACATTCTGGAACTGTGTCTTTTGTTTGGAACCCTTCCATAGCCCTGACATTTTTGGGCCTCTCAGATAATATTATGTACTACTCTGTGTATTAGTGTAGTAATAAAATATATGTTGCTCAAGCTCATTGGGAAGGTTTGCCTGGTGCCGGCATATGGTGAGATTGTTCACATAATACATAAAAAGGCCTGACTTAATATAATCTTTAAGAAAGAAATTTGAGCTCCAAGTCCCATTGCAGTGAATATTTACTAAGGGTGCATTTACACAACCATGTCCATTTTGGGACTGCAAACAGACAATCTGCAAAACATAGACCTTGGCTGTGTAGACCCCAGCACCATAGTGCAGACCCATTGACTTCCGTGGGACCACGATTGAAGCCAATGGGTCCATGGTCATGTGATTGGACCGTAAAACAGACATGTCAGGAGAGGTGCTTTCAAGCGGAAAGTTATTTTCCAAAGGGAATGTTTTTTATTTTTACTTCCCGGTACAGAAATGTATCCCCCTGTTTAGCAAAACAAAGTTGTGCAGGGAACATGGACCTTCAATATGGTTGAGTAAAGAAATAGGCTAAGGCACTAATGAAAGTTAGGCTACTTTCACACTAGCGTTTATGCTGGATCGGTTATGGATCATTAAAAAAGATTTTGTTGCGATAATACAACCACCTGCATCCGTTATGAACAGATCCGGTTGTATTATCTTTAACATAGCCAAGAGGGATCCCTCATGAACTCCATTTAAAGTCAATGGGGGACGGATCAGTTTTCTATTGTGTCAGAGAAAATGGATCCATCCCTATTGACTTACATTGTGAGTTAGGACGGATCCGTCTTGCTCCGCACCACATCGCGGACAGAAAAGCGCTGCTTGCAGCATTATTCTGTCCGCGATGGGAGCGCAACCAAACGGAACACATGCATTCTGGTGCACTCAGTTTCATTCAATTCAGTTTTGACCTCATTGACAATGAATGGGGACAAAACAGAAGCGTTTTCTCCCGCCATTGAGATCCTATGACGGATCTTAATAGTGGAAAGGGAAAGCGCAGATGTGGAAGTAGCCTAAAGCAAAGGATTTGTGAGGTTGAGACAGCACAGGTGCACATGAATGCTGCTCCAAAGGAGAGTCAACACTGGATATAACCCAAATACTTGAAATGTATCTGTATAAACTACTGTTATCTGGTCCAAGAATAGACAAATCAGTGTAAACCAGAGCAATCCTTCCTCCAGAAAAAAGACACCTAACATCATTTCTGGCTCAAGTTATGAATGAGCTTTGCAGGAAGCACCTGGTGATATCTTCACGCTGATCACCAGCCAACAAGTATTCTCATTCTTCTGAAAATAAAGTTCTGGTTTCTTCTAGCTGTAACTTTTACTAGATCTGGAATGGGGCAATCAGGGGCAGATTGGCCATAGACCTTACAGGGAAATTTCCCGGTGGGCCGATGCCCAGGGGGCTGTCCTAGCCCCCACCTCTGCCGCTGGGTACAGAATAAGCTATGAGTGGTAATTAACTCTGTGAGAATAAGACATGGCCAGTGACATGTTCCCTTGAATTCCACTATGTCCCGCATCTCACCCTGCACCATATATTAATCAGAGACAACTGGAAGAAGAGGAGAGAAAATGGCCACTACGGCTGACTCGAAGGGATAGCTTTTGAGGCAACATATTGTGTGGCACTGTGGTATGTGGTATTTTGCTCTATGGTATTACTGACTCCCCTTTTGTTGCCCCGCCTCCTGTCAATTTAAATCCTCCTACCATATGGGGCCACTTTTAGGTATTTTTTCAGGGCCACTTTAGGCTCCCAATCCGTCCCTGGGGGCAATCTCTAAAACTGGGGCTCTCCAAGTTAATTAAAACTTTCTGAGATGCCACTGAATGTGATAAATAATAAAGTGATAAATTCTGTCTCTTCCCAGCAATTTCCCAACATTTTGGTAAAAGGCTGCAATGGTGATGTTTGGAGACAGGCAGGGGGAAAAAATGAGTATATAGGTCAATTTCTTTAAAGGCATTCAGTGACCTCTCAGAAGATTCTATTCAACTTGGAAAAGAAAATAAATACAATGCAACAGCACTCTGCGAACCAAATAAAGCACAAAAATGCCATAATAATATAGAATATTTTGATGCTAATGCTGCATTCATTTAGTAAATTTGAGATTCTTGGCAAATATATTTTGTACAAAATCATCTGGGCCCATCTGCCATACGTCAAGTCGATCTCTGTAAGTGGGGAACCTAACATTATTTCATACCTGTATGTTCCATAATGGCCTCTGTATAATTCAGGGGGTGTTGGTTCCACATGCATGCTGGGTCCATTCTGCCTTTTGCCATTTCTGGTGCTTCAAAGGCCTCCACTAAATCCAGGGATGCAGGTACCAACATGCATGCCATACGGCAGTATGCGGGCCACAATACGGCCACAGCCGGGCAACGGCCGTGTGCATGAGCCCTTAGTCGTAGCAAGGTGGTGTGTGAATACTGGTGCTGCTTATATCAGAGGTTGGGGCGGAGCTGAATTCAATACATTGGAAAAACATAAAAAAAACACAACAAAAACACACACATGTGCACAAAAACAGGTCAAAATCTATAATGTAATATAAAATCTTGTTTGTGGTTTAGTCCATTGGGTACACAAGTGTCCAATTTGAAAAGGGTTGGGGGGTCTCAATGCACTTGGAGCCAGGAGTCCCTTAGAGGGGTTGTCTCATCTCACACAATGGGGGCATATCTCTAGGGGGGCATATCCCACCTATATCGAGAACGGAGCCCTGAAAGTGGTGGAAGGCACACTGTACATGCACAAGCTCCTTCTATTCATTTTTTATGTGGCCGCTGAAAATAGCCAAGCTTGGCTATTTCCATCGGGCCCATAGAAATGAATGGGAGTGCTGGCCGGTCATGAGCGGTGCACTCCCATTCACTTCTATGGTAAGAGCAAATCAATATAATCAAAAACTGCGCTGCTTTGGCTTCAAGGAGATTTCAATCTTTATAGGACCAAAGTGAATAAATTCATCGTAGCCCAAACACCAATTAAAGCATGGTTATTTCTTCCTCTCGACTACAATTCCTATATGGCGATCAAGGGGAGACACCAATAGTGAAGAACCTTCAACACTGTGGTATAGTCAAGCATTTATTATACTCACAAAAGTAAAAAATTTTAAAACACATCAAAGACATGAACGGCCGTCCGAGCAAGCGTCTCTCCCGCGTGTTCAACCCAATATAGTTGTGGGTCACAGCGGTGGGACTTGCACCTATAAGACAATGGGGGCATATCCTCGAGTTATGCCCCCATTGTCTGAGATGAGACAAATCCTATAAGATTTTGGGCTCCTCTGAATGTGACTCCTGGGATACTGCGTAATATGTTCTTGAGTAGTAGATCATATAACAGAATGTGCCAGTGTTTTGCAGCACTTTTTTTTACAACCTTATATGATGAATTGAACGTAGTTAAAAATCTACACCAGAAGTTTCCCATAGGGTTGTTAAATCTTTTGGGGGCGAGGCAATCGACTGTGACTCAATTCGTCCCATAGCAGTGGTTATGATACTCTTGGGGTACCCTTTTCACAGAAACACTTTTTTTTATAATGGCAGACTCTGTTGCAAAATCAAAATCTGGGGAGCAATTGCGTCTTACTCTCTGGAGTTGGCTATAAGAAGCATTTTTAAGCCAAGGAGTATAATGTCCAAAAGAGTATTGAATATAACTATTGAAATTCACACTTTTGAAAAAGTGAGTGTCAATATGTTATTATTTGGGCCCTTGAATATTTCAAGGTCCAAAAACTCAACGGAGACAGGAAAATTTTGGGGTAAATGAAATGCCCCAGTCATTGCTGTTATGATACTGTACAAACACCATTGCATCATTTTCAGACCCCAACCAAATAAAGAATAAATAATCTATGTAACATTAATATAGACCTATATAGGTAGAAAAACCCAGGGACTGTGCGATGCATTGGCACTTGAAACACCCCAAGTGCCCAGCTGAAAGTGAAACTAAAAACAGCTTTCTCTCCTAGCTGAAAACAGCTATATCTTCTGATATACTGAATAAAATGGTATCATTCCAAAGCTTGGAATGCCAGCTTTCAAAGAAGATCAGAACCATTTTTCTATCTGCTACCAATCCCAAGATGTGAGCAGCTAAAGCAGCCCTCCCCTCTTCAGTCTGGTTTGCTTTGGGCACTTGCAGCAGCAGAACTGGGCACTTGGGAGCTGTTTTCCTGCAGAATAAAAGTGCTTTTCCTGCACATGTAAAAGACTCCCTTTAATAAGTGATATATTACAGGGAGGAGGCATAAGAGGAGACAACTATAACTCCTAGCTCTTACATTATATATAACTCCCTGGCTCTTACATTGAATCCATGCTTCTTGACTTTCTTCTCCTTCACACAAAGCTGGGCCCCTCATGTCACAAGAAGTTACCACAGGTCCTTTACCACCTCTTCCTCTCACAACTGCTGAGCTCTGCCCCCTCTGCACTGATTACAGTATAGTGATGTCATCACAGATCCTTCACCACCTCTTCCTCTCTTCATTGCTGAGCTGTGCCCCCTCTACACTGATCCTAGGATGGTGACATCATCACAGGTCCTTCATCGTCACTTCTACTCTCCACTGTTGAGCCCTGCCCATCCTGCATTGATCACATGGCTGTTATCAACCATTAGCAGATCACTCTTACTAAGTGCCAAGCGTGCATAGCAGGACATGCAAGTGACTGCCCAGGACAGTGCTGAAAAACCAGAACTGTTCATCGGAACGGGGATGGTTGGGACTAGAGATGAGCGAATCGATTTGTAGATTTGTTGATTCGAATCGAATCTTGGGAATTTTTAGCTGTGAAACGAATCCGAATATTAGGTGATTCGCTTCAGCTTTGTACGCATTCGCTACGTAGTTTGTCCTATAAATTATACGCTATTGCTACGTATAAGTTACTGTATACGCTGTTGTGTACGAATTCAATTCATTAGCGAACTTTTACTGTTAGTTCGTTTATCGTGCACAAAATCCCAGGAAGAAAGCGGTCACCTGACCTAGTGGGCAGGGCTTGCTCTGATTGGCTCAGGCTCGGTAAGCCAGTGACGCATCACTTCTGCTGCGACTGCTGAGACAAGCAGAAGCACTGTGTGTGAAGTTCTGAGACCTGTTTTGTGAAAATTTGATATAAAAGCTCTGGGAATCCATATTACACATATCAGGGATACTGCAGGGCAATTGCAGGGCCTGTTCAGGGCTAGTATTTAATCAAGCAGGAAGAGAGAGACAGGGAGAGATAGGGAGAGACAGGGAGATACAGGGACAAAGACCAGCTGCAGGGCCACAGAGTGAATTTAAAAATGTCTGGAATGGATAAGCAAAAGGGGTCCAGTTCCAGCCCAACTTTGAGCTTTAAAAAAAAGGAGAAGGTGGCACAGGGCAGCAGTGCCAAAAGACCTGTAGCTGGAGCATCTACTAGTAGTATTCGCAATACTTGGCTGTTGTTCCACCAGGCTAACCCACCGAGGCGCAAAATTGTAGTGGAGGAGAAAGTAGATGAGGTAGTGGAGTGGATGGCACTCTCATCTCAGTCTCAGCCGGATGATCTGCTGTCATCTTCTGATACAGTATCCATATGTAGCCAGGGGTCAGACTCGTCCTGCTCCACCATTCCACTCAAGCAAACCCCGTCATTTTCTGCCACCTCTCGGGCTTCAGTGTTCCCTCCTAGTGGTGTCCCTTCTGCAATTTCTAAAAAAAAAAAGCCACGAAGCCCACCTTACAATCCAGCAGTTATAGAGGACAGCCTCCCTGAGGATTTCTTAGAGGGCAGTCAGAGTTTGGGCTGCCCGGAATTGTCAGTTGGTGGTGAACAGCCTAATTTG
Source organism: Rhinella marina (assembly GCA_900303285.1). Classification (NCBI taxonomy): domain Eukaryota; kingdom Metazoa; phylum Chordata; class Amphibia; order Anura; family Bufonidae; genus Rhinella; species Rhinella marina. Next base: position 75,779 of record ONZH01025090.1, on the reverse strand, counting down.
CATTCCGAAAACTGTGTTGTGGAGGAGTCTGATGATGAATCTGATGTGTTAGACCGGAGGACCTGGGAAGCGGATCGGGCTGGTGAGGAGGATTTGAGCTCAGAGGAGGAGGGTGGTACTAGTAGTGGCAGCAACAGAAGGCAGAGGCGAGTTAGGCCCAGGGCTAGTGCTTCCCAGGGAACTAGCGAGACCCCAAATATAGTGGGGCCGGCACCAGGGTGTAAGCGTGCAAGGGTTACAAGCTTGACCAGCTGTGGAGGGCGCACGTCGGATGTGTGGAAGTATTTTATTTTTGTGGAACCATTTGAAGCGGCGTCATGCCAGCAATTTAGAGCAGCCCATTAATACTAAAGAGCTGGTTACTTCTCCCAGGGTCCCTTGTGTCAGGCAGGCCACATCCAGCTGGAAGTGGGCAAGGTAGTGAGTGACAATGGGACAAATATAGTGGCAGCGCTGAACCTGGGTCAATTCTCGCATGCTCCCTGTATGGCACATGTCCTAAATCTAGTGGTGCAAAGATTTCTAAAAACATTCACTGGCCTGCGCACAGTGCTGGCAAAGTCACGGAAGCTTTGCACTCCTTTCAGCCTTTCATATGTATCTTGCCATGCTCTGGTGGCACTGCAGCGTCAAAACGGTCTTCTGCCACACCGCTTAATAGGTGACGTGCCAACCCGGTGGAATTCCACTCTTCATATGTTGCAGCGACTCCTAGAGCAGCATAGAGCAGTGGACGATTTTGTCCAGCAGCAGCCAGAATCTTCCAGCACAGAGAGCAGGTGCGGCTTTGATTTCCGGCAGTGGAGGCTGGTACGAGATGCCTGCACTGTTCTAAGGCCCTTAGAAGAAGCCACCAAATTGGTCAGCCGGGACAGCTGCGGTGTGAACGACATAATTTCAATAATACTTGTGCTGGAAAAGACACTCACGCTCATGCAGCAGGGGGCAATGGGGAAAGGAAATCCTGGCCATTTGTCTACCCGCCATGCTGTCACTGTAGGGGAGCCCCAACACCAAAGTTCCCTTATGGAGGAGGAGGAGGATGAGTAGCTTCAGTTAGAGGAGGGGGAAGAGGAGGAGGATTTTAATGAGGGTGATGATGACCAGGAGGAGGAGGATGAGACTTTCAGGGACACAGAGGTTTCTCAGAGAGAGGCTGAGATGGAAAGATGGCGAGTTGTATGCTCACATGCTTACGCACTGAAAGGTGTATCCTAAACATAAGGCAGACTGACGAATACTGGCTGGCGATGCTTCTGGACGCGCTGTATCAATTCAACATGGGGGAATGTTTTCCTCCCCAGGAAAGGGAAGAGAAATTAGTATCATTGCGGGAGAAGCTATGTAGTAACCTGGCCACAGCTTTCAGCCAGCCCCAGCCTGCTGCCAGCATGTCTGAGAAGGAGGACCGGCCAAGTAATCCACTTTCTGCCACAACCAGCAGCAGCCAGTTAAGCCTAATTAGTATGATGCAGGAATTTTTCTCTGCAGGCTCCCAACAGCTGCAGCCAAGTGAGCAGGCCCAGATCACCCGCCTCAATGAGCCGGTTCAGGCGTACCTGCAGTCTGGCTCACAAAGCCTCTTCTCAGACCCCCTGGACTTCTGGGCAGGCAGATTACAATAGTGGCCAGAACTGTCCCACTATGCACTAGGGCTTCTTTCCTGCCCAGCCTCAAGTGTCATGTCAGAGAGGGTTTTTAGTGCCGCTGGGGGAAGGGGTGACACCCAAAAGGACAAATCTGTCACCGGGCAGTGTTCAAAAAAATACCTTTATAAAAATGAATAAAGGCTGGATTACATCCGAATTTCATACTCCTCTTGCTGATGCTGGTGATTAGATTAGATTATTTCAAAACCAAACACTGTTGTCTACCTCCGCCTCCGTTTTCTACGCTTAGTAGGACAGTAGCTGTTGTTTTGGAGCCCCAGCCTTTATTCCCCCCCCCCCCTCCAAAAAAAAAAAATGTGTTATATATATTTAAAAAAAAATTTTTTTACACTGCCTCTGCCTCCCGTACAAGTTATATTAGCGGACATTGTTATACACCACCGCAGTCTGTTGTATTTATTTTACCTATCACTCTATGCTGATATACCCCGTCCCCTACTACTACTGGCCAGGGCAGCCATAAAAAGCTCATATATAATTTCACTGCCTATGTTAAGTTAGAATGTACAGGCTTGTTTTCCAAACAAGCCAAGCCTTTTTTATTTTTCTGTCTGCCAATTGTAATCAGTGAACAGGAGTGTGTGTAATGTAGTAATAATGGTAATAATGTAGAAAATGGCCATGGGAAAAAAACTCTGTCTTCTTCTCACTATGTCAGGATCAGGAAGGTGTTAACGTTTTAACAAAACACTCAAAACACAGGTTTTTCATGAACATTTTAGTAATAAATAAAAACTTATATTTAACAAATAAATAATATAATAGACAAAAGAAAGGAACAAAAACATAAGATTACGCCGGCCTTTACCGACGTCGGGCCATCATGTCCTGCAGCTCTTGCAGCTCCAGCTGCAGGCCACGAATGAGCCGGGAGGCAGCGTGGAGCCTGGACCCAAGGCGCCGTAATCCAGCCTCCACTTCGAAGTCAGTGGGGATGTCTGTAGGGGTGGAAACAGTTATGTACTTAGTTTGTATGATCGAGTTACAGTGGTTGTCCCACAAAAAAAAATCTAAACTTTAATGTACTGGAGCAACTTATTCTGTGACATGTATTCTGTACTGACTGAGCCTTTTGTAGTTCTTACTGGACACCCATACGGCGTGGTCTTCCCATGGTCCAGGGGAAAACTGCTCCCTGTCGGTTGGAACTACCAAAGATAAAACATAAATTTAGCTCATATTTTAAAGACAGAAGGTCCACCCATTACACTTTATAATAATAATGGAACATGTAACTGTTGTATTTTCGCTCCGGCTGGCTCTCAGCAGGGGTTAACGTGCTGTGGCCAGATCCGCGGCCCGCCCCCATTACAGTGAATTTGGGCCAGAGCGTGGTTCCGGCCCCACACGTCTACCTGCGGCAGCACGGATCTGGAGGGACCCTTCACCCGTCGGATCCGGGCTGCCGCTAGTGTAGAAGTAGCCTTACATTCAACTCTAATGAACAGCTGTAGCTACATGGGAATAGTTTGGGGCTAGAGGATCCCGTTCTTAACCACTAGTGCTCTTACTGAGTTACTTACTCACTCCCACGTAGCTTGGATGAAAAATAAATTAAATATGTTTTACACTTACTAGAGGCTGCAGGTACTTCAAGGGCCATCCTGCCTTGACGGTGGTGACGCCGTCGTTGATGGTGCTCTGCAACTTTAAAATGTACACAATTGTTAGATGATGACTCTTTTTAATACTAACACATACTACTATTAAGATATTATGGGTGTGAGAGGGGGGCCATATCATATTTTTTTTCTAAAAAGGTATTTATGGCAATAGATAACGTTATCGTCGCAATAACTTTCTTTATATCGTTAACACAGTGCGGTAGGAATACTTTGGATATCGCCCACTGACAGTAGCTGCAGCATGGGCACGTCTTTGAGTCTGTGTGTAGGATGAGGAAGCGCTAACTATGAAGGGGCATATAAGGGTACTTTCTTTCGAACTAGTGCATTTGCCTGACACAAACGGAACAACGGCCAGCACCATTAGCAATAATGACTAGAAAACCTTCACTTAAGTTGTTTGGGACGAGAGTTAGAGGCGTTGCCTAGCATGAAACAAAATTACTGCAGCGCACTACACACGACCACGTTGTCCTTCTATACGTTTTTCATTATTGGCACTCACTGCTGGTATATATACAATACAGTACACTAATTTTTTTACATGTTTTTACTTATCAAATATTTTGTTACTCACCCTGCTGTATCTCTGCGCGGATCTCATTAAGCCGCTCTGGACATTTGAATTTCAAATTGGACCATTTCCGCTGGATCTGGCCCGGGGTCCGCACGGTGTAGAAACGATGGCGCAGGCCTGGGATCACCTGCTGGATCACATACTTCTTATGCTGGTCTGGATGGCGGTGTGTGCCATCGTAATCCTCTCTGTCCATCAGCCGGATCAGGGCCTCTCATCGTGCTTGCCTGCGTATTACGTAATCGTGTAGACAATAGTACGCTGAGGATTCATACGCTATTTGGACGCTCATGCGTAGTTTTCTAAGAAGTTGCGTACATTTTTGAAATGAACGTTCTTTATTAGTGAGCGAAGGTTCGCTAATAGCACATAATAACGTATATTTTGTACGCAAATACAACAAATCTATTCGTCGAATATACGAACCTTAGGAATAGTTCGGCGAATGTTCAGCGAATAATTTTTTGAATGATTCACTCATCTCTAGTTGGGACATGTGCTGTTGATGGTTGAGGTGCCTTTGATGTTGAAGGTTTTGAGGTGCCTTGATGCAGTTGTGGATATCGGTGCAGTGTAGCAGTGCAGGAAGCAATGATGAGTCCGTTGTGCAGCAGAACAGTTTTTTACTGAAGACTTCAATATTGCTTACGAATACCATGCACGTGTAAAATACAGTAAATGGACATACCGCATAAAAATGCATTTTTACCTCTTCTGACAACTGGAGTTTCCCAAATAGGAGAAGGACACACTGATATTGTCCAATCATTGCACACTGTTTGGTAACACCCAGTTGTCAATATTGTCAAGAAAATTTCTACGAGGAACAGCACAACACAGATTTGATCAAAATGATCCAGAATTATTATTTTGTGGGGAATACAAGTATCCCTGAAGTCAGGTTTTTGATCTTCTAAATAACCCCACCCAGGCAGTCATTGACTGCAGTGATGCACGTGACCTCCGTCCATGCCAGTTCACATGTGGTGACCAAAAAGCTGTGAAGACAGCAATAAATCCACAGAACCAGAACCAAGAATCAGGGAGCAGGTAAATATTCCTCCACTGACTGGTCAGGTTGGGTGGGGAGATTTATTTAAAATCCACTTAGAAGTAGGACAACCCCTTTAAGTTCAGATCAGCAGACAACTAACCAACTATAGTCATATCTTCTTGAGTTTGGATATCTCCTGGCACATATTAAGAGAACAATGGTGGTGGCCTTTCCAAGAAACCGGACACCTCAGGGTAATTGTTCTTCTCTTTCATGTGTCCTGCAATATATTATAGGCTATATGTTACGTCTATTTATACCATATGTACTAGATGAGGCTGGATTTTTCTTGCATTTTTGTGCAGAAACTATGAAAAGTTCTCTTTTCCTATTGTCTGACCAGCAGAAAGGCACAGAGAAAAAAATTAGTTTTAATGAGCCGAGGTACAGGTCACATGAGGCAATTAATAAGAGCAAAAGCTTTAGGAGAAACTTGTAGGAAGCAGTGAGTGGCATTCTAGAAGAACGTTGAGTGTGGAAATAGGTCATGTTAAGGTTACGGTGGACAGATGGAAAATGTTATATGGAGTAGTAGTAGAAGTTAGAAATGACTTGTCAAACACAATATGTTAGTATTTATTAATCTCTGTCCATGTGCTATTTTAGCCACTCTTAAGTGTCAGTTTAACTGCCAGGTCCGAGCTGGTGTTAATCTTGTCTGCCAAAGTAACTTGAGTCAAACTAAGAAAGAGCTGACACAGTGTAAAACACTAGGACAGGAGCGAGAGACGTACAGGTCAGTGTCAGTGTCCTTTGTAAGATGGAAATGATGAATAAATGAGGGTGCACCTTTAAGTCATGCAGCCACCAGAAATCATGAATAAAGAAGGAGCAGAAAAAGCGCCTCCAGCAGATGCCTCCATGAATATAAAGGAAAAATCGAGCTCTGGCTTAACAGATGGACTAAAGATGTGCAGCGCAGAAAGATTTACCAGTCTAAATAATTCAACGTAATGTTGTGTGGCATCAAGGGCTGTTTGAGGCTGCAACCAGCAGAAGGTACAGATGGGAAGGCAGGCCAGGCCTTTCCCACAAAACCTATTAAAAAACATTTCCGCCGCAGAGACAGTATGTTACAGAGTCACTCGGAGACTGGTGAGACATTACTGTGCCCCAGGCTCTGTTCTGCAAGGTCACCGGAGGAGTTAATCTAGAAGGCTGTGACTCTCAACAATAACTATTCCAACAAACACAGCTTTCCCCTACACTGCATTCCTGTACTCCCGTTTACCATCTTCTCTTCTTATACTTTCTGCCTCCTCATCAGTGTTACCCATGTCCATGCTTCTTCTCTTCTGGTTTCTTCCAGGGATCTTTTACTGAAAATACCATACACATACTGTATATCTACATATCTATCTATCTATCTATCTATCTATCTATCTATCTATCTATCTATCTTTCTCATATCTATCTATCTAGTGTCGAGTGAATCAAAGTCCAGAAAGTGGACTACAATCCGAATTTCATTGAAAATTCAATTAGCTGCAAAGCTGAATTTCCTTGTGCTTCGTGGCAGCGAATCGGTTTTACTTGAAATAGTGTAAAAAACAAAAAAAATCATACTTACAGTATCTCATCCATTTGCTCGTGACGGGCTGGCAGCGGCCATCTTTATTGAAAATCTTACATGAAATCCCGTGCACGGTGACGTATGATGTCACCACACTGGCCGACATGATGATGTCATCACGGGCCGCGCAAGATATCACGCTAGATCTTCAATCAAGGCCTGACACGGGCAAATAGATGACGTAAGTACGATTTCATTTTTTTTATTTTTATTTTATACTCTGTTAATACTGCGAGATGCCGCAATCAGCTATGAACCCTGCATCTGAGGGGTACAATGTAATTGCCGCTCCCTGTCATTGTGCCCACTACTTACAAAGAAATGCACTGCATGACAAAGTAATTCGTCATGAAGCAAATTTTTTTGTAAAATTTGGCGAAGTAAACCATCTCTCTCTCTCTCTAAATATATATATATTGCTCTTGCTTTGTGCCCCCTGTTATGATACAGGACAGGCCTTGCACATACAGCAGGATAGACCACGAGGGGCCCCCTGGCATTCACTGCACCCCTGACCTTGGATGTGGCTGTAAGGGGGGAACTCTGCTTTCATGCTCGCCTTCACACTTGCATTAGGCTACCAAAGAGTGAAGCAACCCCCCCAAACACATCCACACACAACACTGCCACCATCTGTCAGTACAGCCGATGGAACAGTTCTACGTATGGCAGTCAAACCTCTAGCATACACAGGTGCGTGAAAAACCCCATATACTAAAATGGTTCTAAAAACAAATGTGTGACGGCCATTAAAAAAACCATTGTAATGGCCATCACACAGTTATCATCAGAACCAATTAAAGGCTATATGGCTATACACACAGGAGGGCTGGTGCCTTCTCAAACAGCTGATCAGCGGATTCCAGGGTGTCGGACCCCCATCGATCAGATACTCATGACCTATCCTCTAAATCTCAGAAAACCCCTTTAACCTGACAGACTAAACGAGCGGAACAGGGAAACAGAGTTAAAGAAAAACACTCATTTCAGTCTTCAGCCAAGTGGCAAATGATTAGCCGAATTAAAACTATACATTTTAAGAGTTAGTCTAGGATTTTGATAGTTCATCAGTAACTGATTGGTGGGGTTCCCAGCCAATCAGCTGTTTAAAGAGGCCCATGCCTCCAATGAGAAAAATAAGCCAGTGATGTTACATTCATTGGTCACATGGCATGGGCACAACTCAGTCCAAATTAAAGAGGACCTTTCACCACTCCTGACATGCCTGTTTTAATAGCTTCATGCATTCCCCATGTAATAACAATTCTGGAACATCTATTCTTATGTCTGTATGTTGTGCCATTCCTTTATTATTTGCACTAGAAGTTATATGTGAATTGCTATTTGTCTTCACTAAAAAGGAACAGAGGGGAGGTGACCAGTTGGGGGTGTGTCCCTGCACAGACTGACTCTAGCCAATCAGTGCTGCCATGTTCAGACTGTGCAGGTACACACCCCCAACTGGTCACCTCCCCTCTGTTCCCTTACTGAAGACAAAGAGCAATTCATTCATAACTTCTAGTGCAAATAATAAAGGAATGGCACAACATATAGACCTACAGATGTAGCACTGTTAATAATGACTTGCTAAACCCGTTAACCAGACGTGATAACTAAGTCTACAGTGTTAATCAATACAGGGAACCCCCCTTTTGGTGGGATAACTAAAAGTGTTATCTCCCCTTAAGTCATGTTAACCAATGCTACATCTGTAAGAATAGATGCTCCAGACTTGTTAGTACGTGGGGAATGCATGAAGCTATTAAAACCGGCATGTCAGGAGTGGTGAAAGGTCCTCTTTAAGCTGCAATACCAGGCACAGCCACCATACAATGTGCAGCGCTATCCTTGGTAACATGTGAGGAGGCTGCAGCACTCATCTGAGCACGGCAGCCTCTTCAAACAGCCGATCTGCTCGGTTGCTGGGAGTTGGACTCTCATTATCAGATATTGGGGACCTATCCTGAGGATAGGACATCAATAATAAAATCCCAGACAACCCCTTTAAGATGGGTTGTCAAAAATATCCATCTTGACAGGCACATTTTTGGTAGACAATACTATGCCATTGGAAATGATCATTTGTGCATAATTTATAAAGGATGCTCTGCCAAAATGGTCCAAATTTAGATGACTTCTATCTTACGAGAACAGGCTGCTTTAGTCTCTAAAGCTCTGAGTTTCCTCTGTACTCTGTTATCTTTCAATCAGCAAGATCCAAGATTATATCTCTCATGCTTACTGTATACTTTTCTATTATAGGACAGATAAGTGAATGATTTTCACTATGCTGTCACTAAGACATATATTCATACCAGCATTCTACAGGTTTATTTAGGAATTGTTCCCAACAGAAGGAAAATAGAAAAAATCCCCAAAGCACTGTTCACACTAGAGTCATGGGTGGCATCCATAATGGAGCCATGACAGCAATACTAGATCAGCTTTTGAATAGATACCAATAATTTCTATTGTAATGTTGCCCTTGAGGTCTCAGTAAGGGATATAATATTTTTGAAAGCAAGAATAGCTCTGCAGACAGCACTACTCTTTCCATCAAAAATATTGAAATCCCTAGATGACTGAATATACAACATCAATATCGATATGATATTACAATAGTACTACCACTTTTAGGGTGCTTTTTGCTGGCTTTTTTCTATCACCTTGGAGTTCGTACAGTTTTTGTCCAAAATGTGCCAAAACTAAGACTGCTCCAAAACAAGGTGCAAAATAAGACTAGACAAAAATTTGGCATAAAAGTTGTCTACAAAAACTTCCAGGCACAGGGACATTCATATATCTTCCCAGGTGTGTTTGTGCATTTTGTTTCATGATGTGCATTCTGCATTTTAAAAAAGAACTCAAAAATACAAAAACAGCACCTATTTAAAAAAAATTCCAGTAGCAAAACAAAATTAATAAAACGTATGTGTCCTGCTTTTAACATTTACTATAAACCTTCAACTAACCTCTGGAGCTGTTTTTTACTACAAAAAAGGCAACAAAAAACACTAAAAATGCAAACACACAGAAAAACACAACCACCAAAAACCTATGCATGAAAGCACCCCAAAAAGGTTGTCTGAGACTGGAAAAAATTGGAATGGCCAAGCATGGTGACAGGATAAAAGCCCCACTCATCTGGTCGGGTCATACGAGTTGCTACACAGTGTCTCCCGTCTGCATCGCCTCCAGTCCTCACCAGACTGGAAGTGTGCATGTACATCACAGCTGCTGGCCGTGCCTGCCCACATTATCACTGACTTGCCAGAAGCAGTGACTTGCACATTGGCACCATATCACATGTATTCTGGCAGAGACGGGAGACAATCCAGAGGAACTGAAGCATCGGATTCTGCTGCCTCCAGTGAGGAGCAAGTGTTCCACCGGTGAGTGCTTGTGGCGAGGTGAGAATTTTTTGTTGGCACCAATGGGTTGATGGTGGGAGGTGGGCACTATTATACATACTGAGGGCATTGGGTGGCACTGTATGGGCATTATTTAGACTGGGGGAACTGTATCGGGACATTATTTAGACTGGGGGCACTGTATTGGGGCATTATTTAGAATGGGGGCACTATATGGGACCATTATATATATATATACTGAGGACACTGCACTGGGCTCATAGTATATACTGGGGCAATATGAGGGCCATTATTTGTCCTGGGGACATTAATATATACTGAGGGTACTGCAAGGGTTTGGGTATTTAAAAAAAAAAGCCAATGAAATTCAAAACAATGCTAAAAGATTCAAAATGAATGTTAAGAAAAGATGCAAAATGGAAGTTAAAAACAGATAGAAGGCCAGACAATTGATGCATATGCTGGTGTGAAATAGCCATAAAAAGCTGACAGTTTATCTTTTTTAAACATTGATTTTTTTTGTGAATATAGCCTGAGGGGTCATTCACACCAAGGTGAAAAATGGCCGTGTGACGTTTTTGTAACACCCATCACACTGCCATTTTCTGAACCAATTAAAGTCTATGGGGCTATTCACATGGCAGTTTTTAACAGCCATCAAAAAATAGACCATGTCCTATTTTTGGCCATTTTCACTGCCAGATGCACACCATTAAATGCAATGGGCTCATTTTTAATGACCATTTAGACAGAAGTGCACCACTTGCATGCAGGGGAACACTTGCTCCGCACTGGAGGCAGCAGGACCTAATGCTTCCAATTATCGCCACTATTGGGGGTTGGGGGTGGGTGGACGGGGTTCGGTACTATAATCACTGCGCAACCGAGGTAAATCATATATACTGAGGGCATTGGGGGGACCACTACTTACACTGGAGACACAAAGGGGGGCCATTACTTATACTGGAGTGCACGTGTTCTCTTTTTTTGCGTTGTGAAGCTTGCGCTTCGTCACTTCGTGACGTTCCATATCTTGTGAATTACAGACCCTTTCAAGTGAATGAGTCTGAATCTATGATACAGAGCACACGCAGCCGGTGCCAGTATATTGCAGACCTGCTGTTTGCTAATATCAACACTTCTTCTTGAACTCTTCTAGCTTCTAATGTTCCTGGCCATAGATGATGGAAAAAATGAGGAAATCCTACTGTCTTCACAGTATTCTTTTTAACCTTCAGCATTTATGAAGTCTCCCTGTAGTGAGATGGAGCCGACAAGTGAACTTTAACCTTTCTATCAAAATGAAGGAAAGCAACCAGCCCCTCCTTGGTTCCGCTGCTCCAGAGACTGACCTGGATGTCTGCACTTTAGGTCAGCGCCTGCTATTTGTTTTGACTGGGATTGTGTGATTAATCAGATCTTTTGGAAAGTCTTGGTCCCAGATTTACATTGCAAACATTTGTATCACTTTTTTCCAAGCTTCAAAAAGAAAAAAGATCAAAAACTATCTTCCTTCCAACACAAAAACATTTATTGCAGTTCACGATGCAATAGCTTGGGAGTAAGGCCGGGTTCACATCACCGTTTAGCTCTCCATTCTTCTCATCCATCAGAAGAACAGAAAATGAAGAAAAAAGGGATCCTGTATTTTAAGCATTATGCTCAGTTTTGCACATTTTGCATAAGTTTTAGCCATTTCCATCAGAAATCCGTTATTTTAAACTGAATAAAAGGTCCTGCGCGCATGCATGCTAAAATAACGGATCTCAGATGGAAATAGCTAAAACAGATGCAAAATGTGCAGAACTGAGCATAATGCTTAAAATACAGGATCCTTTTTTTCTTTATTTTATGTTCCTCTGACGGATGAGAAGAATGGAAAGCTAAACGGTGATGTGATTCTGGCCTGAGGCTCCCTCTCCGCAAGGACTTTTGTCTGATCTTTTTTCAGATAGTTCCAAATGGACGACTGACTGACCGGCTCAGGGTTGTAGAGTTTTTGATGGCAAGAATAACATGGAAGACTACCCTGTTCTTCCCATCCAACATGCACAAAAAACGTATTTTTTGTACGCATCAGATCCACATTTTTTGCGGGTTGGACGTGGACCCATTCACTTCAATGGGGCTGCAAAAGGTGCAGACAGCACATCGTGTACTGTCCACATCTGTATGACTGTTCCATGGCATCCACAAAAATATAGAACATGTCCTATTATTGTCCACATTATGGATAAATACAGGCCTGTTCTATTATGGCCCGGATGTTCCATTCTGCAAACTGCCGAACGCACGCCGGTATACATGTTTTGTGGATCTGCAATTTGTGGACAGCAAAATAGGCAACTGTCGTGTGCATGAGCCCTAAGGCCTCTTTCACACGAGCGATATGGATTATTTCAGGATCTGATGGTTTTGCAAGCAGGTTTAATCAGGTTTCTCTGCAATTGCATTGAGCGTGTACATTTTTCTCATCTGGATTGTATCCAGATGCGTTCCGTTTTTCATGTAAGCCCCTTTCACTTCTATGGGTTTCGTGAAAAACTCACAATATAGAACATGCTGCGATTTTTCCTGAACGCCTAAAAAACAACACAGACCCATTGAAATGAATGTGTCAGGATTCGGTCCGGATTCTCTGCGTTCAGTACACACATCTCATCTGGATGGAAAACTCGTTCATGTGAAAGAGCCCTAAGGTTGGGTTCACACGTGACTTATTAGCTGCGGATTTGCTGTTACGGATTTTTGTGCGGCAAATCCACAGCATTGTACAGTACCACCAAAGCGGATGACAATGTCAGATTTCTCATCCACATGCTGAGTAAAAAAAATGCAGCAGAAAAGCTGGGTATTGTGGATTTGAAATCTGCAGCACGTCAATTTGTCCAGTGGATGTTATTGCGGATTGCACCCTTTTCAATGTAAAGAACGACACTGCTTCTAATCTGCAGCTTTTTTGCAACAAAACCAGCAGCGTGTGCACACACCACCTGATGCCTTCTTTTTGCTGCAGATTAGAAGCAGAAATGATGCAGCTAACCAGTCATGTGTGAACCCAGTCTAGGGCCGCTTTCACCCAAACGTATTTGCAATTCGTATATGTCCCTGATTTTATGTACTGGAATCTGCTGCTAATGTTAATGAATAAAACTATTCACATGGATGTATAATTTCCGTCAGTATTTGAAATCTGTAACATGTCCGAGTTTTGTGCGTATTTGTTTCCAAATACGCACATTACAGCCTATGGGAGTGGATCAAAAATGCAAGGAGGAAAGAATATGCATATAAGACCTCATGCACACAGCACCGGCCGTGTGCACACCGTGTCACAATGCGGACCCATTCACTTGAATCCAGAAGGAGTGGTGCAGAATAGAGGCACGGGACCTACGGAGTCCTTCTGTGATTTTCTCTCCGTGCCTCCGCACTTCATAAGAATAGAACATGTTCTATTTTCTTGCAGTGTGAACAGATCACGGACCCATTCAAGTTGAATGGGCCTGCATCCGTCTGCGGTAATCACACAAATTGCGGTCCCCAATGCACGGATGGCCGGCGCACATTCGTGTGCAGGAGGCCTGAATATTGATGAAATACTGAAGCAATACTGATGACAATACTGACGGTATATCATCTGGAATCCGTGTGTAATCCAGAGCCATAATATGGACAGATTTTAATATGCTCGTATAAAATCGGCCTAAGGCCTCATTCACATTTCCATTTTTCACGGACAACACACATACCCATTTATTTTAATGTATCTGGGCACATATCAGTATTTTTTTACTGATGGTGGGACAGTAAAAAAATAAAGGAGACACGCACTATTTTGGTCCGTGATGTGGACCAAACACGCCGATTGAAGTCTATGGGTCCATGAAAATCAGACACAACACTGATGGCATCGGTGTTGTGTCCGTTTTTCACTGAAGACTGATAGGAGACGCTTTGGAAATTAATTTTCAGCTGAGCAGTGTCCATGGATTACGGATGACACAGGAAGGCTAAAAACGGACCAAACACTGATCCTTCACGGCACATCTTCACGAATGAAATACGGACGTCAAACTGACACGAAATGTAAACGAGGCCTAAGGCTGATATAACATATTCAATTTTGATGCCATTTTTTTAAATACAGTTTTATATCCAAAGTCAGTCTTTCCTTTATACTTTTCCTTCCTCTCATTTTCACTCTTGGCTTTGACTCAAAAACTTGCATTGTAACTGCTCATGTGAATGCAGCCTTAAACTGACCACTCCATTAGTGAGGAAACCATTTATTCTCTTGATGTTCACGTTACAAGGTAAGGCTTAGTGACATTAAAAAGAGGTGACATTCCACAGCCTTACATTTTGCATGACATGTAGAAGTTCAAGGAACAGAAGGGTTAAAATCTACCCCGAGGCAGTGAAAGCTGAGCTGTGTAATTGAGTTTTTTAAGTCCCTTCTCTTTTTAGCCAAACAAAGGAAGTTCAAAAATACATCCACATTTTTTAAGGTCTTCAGACTGCCTAATCTAAAACTCCTGGAAAAGGTTAATGTAATCATGATGAACTGAGGCATGCAGAACACGTCTAAATCACAGCCATCAAGTCAGTGCACATTCCTCCAACACGCATGGCCCTGCAGAGCTTCTTCCTATGGCAACCTGGTTGCACTAAAAGGCAATTCTAATGTTAACCTTTGCATTCCCCTGGATCCGTAGAGTCACCAGGCAATGGTTAAAGAGCTGGCCCAGATCATAGGTAGAACTTTCCATAGCGAGGATGCGGTGGAATATGAGGTATCTGGAGGTAACTAGATGACTGATGTGACTTTAATGAAAAAAAATTATCACGTTGTTCCTTTTTTTCTTGTGTCTTGAGACTCATTTGTTATCATGGTGTGTCAGAGCACAATGAGACAAGCAGCTGTTTTATGTTAAACTCCTGTTTTAAAGAATACAGAACTTTTGAACCATAAAAGGAAGGGTTGAAAGCCTGAGCCAAGAGTTCCTTCTTGAGGTAAGCTATTGTGTGAAGAATTCTTCAAGGCCTGGATCACAATGAGACTGTTTCTCTGGCTTTTACCTTTACCCTAATAATATTCTTCGGTGAATAGAAGCACGTGCATTTTCATTTTTTTTTTCTCTAACATGCCGTAATAGAATTCAGAATCTGCTGGAAAATACAGGTCTGTTCATTGTCAAATGAGGACATGCTAAGGACAAAAATGCTCCAGAGTGTGTCCACACGACAGAGAGACGGCAAGGAGCATTTCTCCTGGATGTGAGAAAGTGCTTGGACGATAGCCCAGCGTTCATATTGAGCGCTGCGGTGAGCCCCAGGCTTCAGGGACAGAAATGTCATTCTCAAATGGCCTTTCAGAGGGAATGAAAATGAAATCACAAGCCAGAATCTCCCTGGATCAGCCATGGGTGAACACTCCCACCTCCTCCCATTGCTGTTGTTTGGTGCTGACTAAATAGAGAACAGTACAATTATCTATAGAAAATGTGGATTGCAGATGTATTGAAATGCTTTATACGAGTGATAAGGAACATGTCAGAGACTTGAGTGAAAAATGAATCAGTGTGGACTGTCTAGATCGCATCCGTTTGTTTTCTGTTTTTCGTGTGCCTGAAAAAACTGAAGAACACACAGCATGTCCTGTCAGTGCAAAATGGACAGCATCTGCATGCCGTCAGTGTGTTTTCAGTTTTTAATGACTCATTGACTTGAATGGACCTGTCCACTGTCAAACGGACCCCGTCCATACAAAAACATCACATGAGATTAGCCTAAGGTGGTCCCATAATGAGCATATTAAACCTATAAAGAACTGTTAGGCTTCATTCACACGTCCGTATGTGTTTTGCGGTCCACAAATTGCGGATCCGCAAAACATGGACACCGGCCATGTGCGTTCCGAATTTTGCAGACCGCACATGGCCGGCTCTATAATAGAAATGACTGTTCTTGTCCGTGGCTGCGGACAAGAATAGGACATGTTCTATATTTTTGCGGAACGGATGCGGGCCCATTATGCGGACGTGTGAATGGACCCTTAGGCCGCTTTCAGGCTAATGTATTGAAATCCATCAGTATTCTGGCTCAGGATCCTGATGATATACCATCAGTATTAGGCCTCATGCACACGAACGTGTGCCGGCCGTGCCCGTGCTGCGGGCCGCAAACTGCGGTCCGCAATGCATGGGCACTGACCGTGAGGCCACCGCATGCGGATCGCGGACCCATTCACTTGAATGGGGTCCGCGATCCGCATCCGAGGCTCTGCACCGCAAAAAAGTAGTGCTTGCACTACTTTTTTGCGGTGCGGAGGCACGGCCAAAAACCTGCCTCCGCTCCGCATCTCCCGGACCCATTGAAGTGAATGGGTCCGCGATCCGTGATGCGGGCTGCACACGGCCGGTACCCGTTTATTGCGGACCCGTCGTATGCGGCCCACAGCACGGGCACGGCCGGCACACGTTCGTGTGCATGAGGCCTTATCATCAGGATTGCTTCAGGATTTCATCAGGATTTACCTGCGTATTTCTTCCTTCCTTCCCTTATTATTTATGCACTGCATAGACTGTAATGTATGTGTTTGGAAATAAATCTGCACAAAACTCGGACATGCTGCAGATTTTAAATTCTGACAGAAATTATATGCTCATGTGAATAGCTCTATTCATTAACATTAGCAGCGGATTCTGGTACATTAAATCCAGACTATATACGCATTGCAAACACGCTCGTCTGAAAGCGGCCTAATATTAGTTTTTGATCATTATAATTAGTGTTGAGTAGAGATGAGCGAATCTGTTCGCCGCTTCGTAGATTTGATACGAATCTTGGAAATTTTCTGCTGCGAAGCGAATCCGGATTTTTTGAGATTCGCTTCGTTAGATTCGAAAATGTTCTTAAAGCTTTCTACGCATTCGCTACATACTTGTCCGATAAATTCTACGCTAATGTTATGTATAAGTTACTTTATACGCTGATGCGTACGAATTCAGTTAATTAGCGAACTTTTACTGTTCGTTATTCGTGAGGCAAAAAACCTGGGAAGCGGTCACCTGACCTAGTGGGAAGGGCTTGCTCTGATTGGCTCAGGCTTGGTAAGCCAGTGACGTATCAGTTGTGCTGCGACTGCTGAGACGAGCAGAAGCACTGTGTGTGAAGTTCTGAGAGACAGAGAACTGATTTTTTAAAATTGCGGTGTAATTGTTCTGGGAATCCATATTACACATATCAGGGATACTGCAGGGCCAGTGCAGGGCTAGTAATTAATCAGGCAGGGAGAGAGACAAAGACCAGCTGCAGGGCCACAGTCAAGTGAAAAATGTCTGGCATGGAAAAGACCTCGAGCTCCAAAAAAAAAGGAGAAGGTGGCACAGGGCAGCAGTGCCAAAGGACCTGTAGCCAGAGTGTCTACTTGTAGAATTCGCAATAGTTGGCCACTGTTCCACCAGGCTAACCCACCAAGGCGCAAAATTGTAGTGGAGGAGAAAGTGGATGAGGTAGTGGAATGGATGGCACGCTCATCTCAATCACAGCTGTATGATCTGCTTTCATCTGCTGATACAGTATCATGTAGCCAGGGGTCAGACTCAGAGCGTTCCTCCTGCTCCACCATTCCGCTCCAGCAAAGCCCATCATTTTCATACGCAATTTGTACGCTCATGCGTACATGTTCACATAAGTTGTGTACCTTTAACAACTGTACGTTCTTTATTAGTGCGCGAATGTTTGCAAAACACCACATAATAACGTATGATTTATACGCAGCTTCGCCAAATAGATTCGTATGAGGTACGAATGTTTTGAAAAGTTCGACGAACATTCGGCGAAGCGAATTTTCAATGATTCACTCATCTCTAGTGTTGAGTCAATCAAAGCCAAACAAATTAACTTTGATCCGAATTTCAGGAAAAATTTGTTTCGCTGTGAAACCGAAATTTCCACACTCTTAATGGTAAAGAATCTATTTTTCCTGAAATGGCAATAAAAAAAAACATGCTCACCTCATCCATTTGCTCGCTGAGAGGCCGTTGCGGCCATCTTCATTGAAGATACCGACCTAAATCTCACATGGGGTGACTTGTGACGACACCACGCCAGCATGCTCGCCGAGCACAGTGATCTGATCAGTGATGACATCACCATGCCCGGCCAGCGTGATGACGTCATCATGCAAGATTTTGTGCAGCGTCTTTAATCAAGATGGCAGTGACGGCCTCTCCGCGAGCAAATGGATAAGATGAGTATGTTTTGGGTTTTATTTAGCCTGATTAACTCCTGAAAGGCCTCAATTGTAGCATCAGATGCAGCGACCAGTGATGAATGGGGCATCTGAGGGGTACAATGAGGGGGGATGGCGCAATCACTATTCACTGATTCGTCACAAGTCAAATTTCTTTGTGCAATTCAAATTTTTAATAACTTTGCTCATCACTAATTATAATTTTATAGACATGGCTGACAAGTAATTATTTTCTTTCTAAGGCCTTATGCACATTGCCGTTGCTCGGCCGCTCCGTGCATTGGGGACCACAATTTGTGGCCCCCAATGCGCGGGCAACATCTGTGCGGATTCCGCAGACAGATCCAGACGCCCGTGGCACGAAGAGAAACCCCACGGAAGTAATCCATAGTGCCTCCATTCTGCACTGTTCCTTCTGGATTGCGGACCCATTAAAGTTAATGGACTGTTCGCAGGCCGCAATACGGGCATGGCCAGACAACGGCCATGTGCATGGGCCCTAAGAGTATATCCACACACGGTGGAAATGCTGCAGATTTTCTGCAATGGATTTCTTTTTGGAAAATTATGCAGGGCATCACAATGGTAGCAGGATGGATGACATTTTTAAATATCTCTTCCAAATGCTGCTGAACATGTCCACAATAAATCCTCACATAACTTGGATTTTAAATCCACAGCATTTTCATTTATGCTGCGGATTTCAGCCACAGATTTCACCTTTTGCAATGCGTAGGATGACATCTGCATCATTTTATTTTTCTGCAAATTTCCTGTCGATTGTCAGCTCCCGTTACCATGCACCCTAAGACCCTGTTCACATTTCCTTTTTTCACTGACTTGTGTGGACACACATGATCATTTTTCTGATTCTGCAGTGGAAAGTGCTGCGGAAGAATCTGCAATAAAATCTGCATGGATTTTTCTGCAGCGTTTTAACTGCAGAATCAATTTCCCATTGAATTGAATTGAGAGATTCTCATACAGGAAATCTGCAGCACAACATTATTTACGCCACGAGATGTAAATTCTACAGCAGAACACAAGGCAGGAATAGAAAATTGCCGTCCCCAATGCACGGAACGGCCAGCCCTTTCATCATAATAGAAGTCTATGGGCTGTATAACGGATCCGTCCAGTCTCCATTATGCAGGAGAGGCATTCCGTTATGCATTCCATCATAGAATTGCGTTATGGTCCGTGATAATGGAATCCATAACGCAATTCTGCTTTTACCACTAAACGAAGCGGAAACAAATTTCTGAATATGAAATTCACTCATCTCTAATTATCAAGTATGTGTGCAGCCTTTTTCTTCTTTTTATTGCTTGAAAAATTGGCGGGATTAGTGGAAAAAGGTGGGACTTCATGGGACAGGGGCGTGGTATCATATGTAGGGATGAGCAAATCGACTCTGGATGCTTAATCCGAGGTTGATTCGCATAAAACTTAATTTTAATAGTGTACGGAGCAGGAGTGGTACAAAGGTTTTTTAGAGTGGAAATGAATTTCTGAAGTTATTACACAAAGTCTCGCGAGACTTCACAAACTAATAATTTAGGCCCATTGGAGCCAATAGATTCTAATACTGTACTGAGCGCCCGCTCCGTACAGTATTAAAACAAAGTTTTATGCAAATTGACTTCGGATGAGGCATCTGTAGTAGATTCGCTCATCCCTAAACGCAAAATGTGTGCTAAAATAGCACTACAATTCTGGCATAAAATTCTAGCTCAAAGTAAGCCAACCAATAGTTGGTGTGGAGTTATATGAAAGAAGTGTCTATCTCTACACCAGATTTATCCTCCAGCCTAAGCCCCTGTGATAAATATGGTGTAGGTTTAGAAAGCCTAAGTTTATGTCATCTACAGTATCTGTACTAGTAAATCTGGGCTGCTATGTTTGAAACCACTCTTAGAAATGACAATGACAAGGGTCTAGGGAGTAAGAATAATTACACAGGAAACAATTCTCAAACATAATTCTCTAAGGATATTTTTGAGGTAAATGCTCAAAACAGCAAATTCTATCTATCCCCAGGTTTCCGAATGCAAGAGGTTGGTGTCTTCTTGAGGTTGAGTACCTGAGTCTACCTTTCATGCCTCCAGCAAGTTATCTGTATGGTAAATTTACTACAATAAATTTGCTAATATTCATATTGCTTTAGCTCCACCTAGGGGCCATTCATGAAAACAGTTTCAAGCTAGCCAGCATTTAGTTCTCTGTATGTCCCATGTGAGCCACTGTATCTTATTACTTATGACCCTGGTGACATAATCAACTCAGCTCATAGCAGCCATCTTTTCCAAGAACTATTGAAGGGCAAGCAGCATATCTGTAATTGTTCTCCTCACCAGACCTAATGTGGCATCACTGATATGTTTTAGGCTGTTCTTTAGCATTGCAGAATGTGTGTTCACATGCATTTATATGCTATGCTGCATGTATATCATGCACATGTCAGTTTTTTTGCATAGCTTTGTACTGTAATGCATTATAACATATTGCCACATTTACTGTAGTAAGCACATTTTCTTTCTCTTCTCAGCTTCACCCTATCATTACAATAAAAGTTGAATTGTATGTTACTCTGGAGTCAATGGGGGTCATTTACAAAGACTGGCTTTTTACACTGGTCTTTGTTTTCCCTCCTACACTGGTGGAGGGGTCCATGCAGTCTGTGCGCCTGGAGTACAAACAACTCAAGCCCCTGACTGGAGTAGCTTTTACTCCTCTTTTACAGGTTTAAAAAATAGGTGTAAAACATAGTAGATGTGTCTGGCTGATGTCCGAGCTCCTGTCATTCAGTACGCCGCAAAAAATGCCCATGCAACAAAATATTATTGCACAGGCATTAAAAAAAAGGGTCTTGCAACAATTTTTGCTCCAAAAGCTTGCGTAAACAATATTCAGAAATGACCCCCAATGAGTTGCTAGGAGGGAGTTTAACTGCATGTCAACTTATCCCCCACTCACACATAAGGAAGACAGAACACTACCTTTAGGCCTCTTTCACATGAGCGTGACGGATTAGGTCCGGATGGGTTCATGGTGCGTTCAGGAAAACTCGCACCATTTTGCAAGCAAGTTCAGTCAGTTTTGTCTGCGATTGCGTTCAGTTGTTCATTTTTTTTACGCACGGGTGCATTGCGTTTTTCACGCATGTGATAAAAAACGAAAGGTTTACAAACAACATCTCTTAGCAACCATCAGTGAAAAACGCACTGCATACGCACTTGCTTCAGGATGCAATGCCTTTTTCACTGAAGCCCCATTCACTTCTATGGAGCTAGGGCTGCGTGAAAAACGCAGAATATAGAACATGCTGCGATTTTCATGCAACGCAGAACTAATGCGTGAAAAAAGCGCTCATGTACACAGACCCTTTGAAATGAATGGGTCAGGATTCAGTGCGGGTGCTATGCATTCACGTCACGCATTGCACCCGCGCGGAAAACTCGCTCGTGTGAAAGAAGTCCTAGACTTAAATATGGTTATTTCAGGCTTGAAAAATTGGTGCATTGTCGAACATGCCACGAGACGTTACATGAGAGGCTTGCAGTTTGCCCAGCATATGTGACCCACCTCCCTTCCTTCAACTGCAAAGAATGGCAGCCATCATTGGATGAGCAGAACTTGCCTTTAGTATGATAATGCCCTCTTGCTTTCTACACCACAGGGCATATGTTCCTGCAATAGTGTCTGAGAAAGGGGTTATTTCTCCTAGAGACTCTGTTAACTCGTCTCTGTCAAAGCCCAGCTCTGCACTCTGCACAATCAATGCTAATTGCATTGGACGGGGGCTGTGGGCTCTCACCTTTCTTTTCCATTGAATAGGATTAGGGATTGTGACATGGGTGATTAATAACTGTTCTGCAGACAGTCTGACTGGGCAGCCAAAGATTCCCATTTAATGCATTCTGCACGCAATCTACTGCAAGCAGCTGCTGCTTATTTCAGTGTCCTGATATCTTCTGCTGCCGTTAGGAGGCCTGCTTTTATTTTATTATTATATTTTTTATCTTGCTGCAGCCTCACCCTGCTGTCGCTGCCATTTAAAGATACATTCCTTTCAAAATTGAGATAAATAATTGATTATTGCTACAATAATTCCGGGCATTTTTTTCTTTGCTTTTCATTATTGCATCTCCTAATTCTGTATGTATGTAACTTTTACTCCAGGTTCATGAGAGTGGATACAGCTCATTTGCGAAAAAATTAAATCAGATCCATAAGGGTATGTTAACATGTACTGGAGCTGTCGGAAAAATGTTAAGAAAAAGCAGGTTTAATCTTCGTGTTAGATGCACACCTTCTACCAAGTTTTTTCTTAAATTGGTTGTCCCCAAAAAAATATATATTCTACAGTTTTCCAACCAGCACCTGGATCTGAATACTTCTGTGATTACATGTAATGAAACATTTCGCATAGCCACTGAGTTATTCAATAAAATGTATCTGTATAGTGCCGCCTGCAGTTTGTTTTTCTCTTATTTCTTTGTCCTGCTCACTGAGATGGCCGCACATGCTCAGTTCCATTCTTCAACTGCCTCCTGAGCTGTGATAGGTAGAGCATGGACACACCTCCTCAGCTGCAGCAGAAATAACACTCCCCTTGAGCTGTCAGCTTGATATAAATCTAGTAGAGCAATGAATGGGGAGATCTCTGGACACATGTGAGGTACAGGGCTGGTTCTAGCTTTGTTAGAAAGAAGTTTAATTTACTATATGATGTCTGATTTTCATTTTTTACATTAGTCATGACAACCCTTTAATGATGAAGCTCTACAAGGTGTGCTTACAACATCTTTATTGGAAAGCTGTGTTACAGCACTGCATATAAAAAGTACAAATGAGATTTTTATATTCACTTTACTCCATTGATCACAGCAAATCGGTAGCAAAACCATGACTGATAGTTTACACTGTCGCTTTATAGGGCTGCACTATGCCCTTAGGCAAATTACATGACTGTATTTCTACTCTGTACCAGGGTGCTGTTAGGGGTAAGACTGTTATAGACCAATATTCCTTGTTTAGGGTTTTAAATACAGGACCAGCTGGCCAAGGAGACACTGTGAATATTTGCTCTGGCTCTGGGTGGTATGTTAAAGGGGTTCTGTAGCTTTTTCTTACTGATGATCTATCCTCTGGATAGATCCTTAGCATATGACCAGCGGAGGAACGACACCAGGTACCCCCACTGATCAGCTGTTTTCCGCAGGCCTGGTGATATCACGACTAGTATTACTGACCTGTGCGTAGCTAAACCCCGTTCACTTCACTGGAGCTTAGCCGCACCCAGGCCAGTGATACTAGTCATGGCGTCACTGGGCCTTTGAGAAGGCTGCGGCGCTACTGCCAACACCACTGCCTGTTCAAACAGCTGATCTGTGGGGTCCCGAGTGTTGGATCGGTAAGAAAAAGCTACAGAACCCCTATAAGCTACTATATGGCCTCATGTACATGACCATATTTTTCATCCATGTGCTATCTGCAAAAAATTACCTATTCATTTCTATGGAGCCATGCACACATCCGCATTTTTTGCAGATCTCTATGGCCGTTCCATAAGCATACAATGTCCTTTTCTTGTCTATATTGCAGAAGAGAATAGTCATTTCTATTGATGGGAGTGGGAAAGATATGGAAGGCACACGGAAGGTATCTGTAATTTGTGGATCCATTGTTTGCGGACTGAAATATGGACATGCCGTGGGCAAGATCCTCCATTGTACGCCTCCTATTTCCAACTTTGGTTTGAAATTTGTTTGCTGCTCATTTTTAGCAGATCAAACACATAAAATGAAGACATTCATTTTTTTCACAGAGCTTTTTTGTTTTCTTTTTAAATATCACCATTCTATAAATGGGAAAACCATGCAAAATTAATAAAAAATATGTCCATACACATTCAACAGCCACTTTTCCCATACACATGAATGCTTTATTCTGCACAGTGTGTGTATGAGGAAGGAGAAAGCCACTGCCAGATACCTCCGGTGGAGGCTTTTCTCCTCGGAGAACAAAAGGATTGGGGAAAAAAATACATTTGCCAAATTCATCTCTCCTGTGACATCATCAGTTGGGGAATGTTTGGGAGCCTACCCTGCACATTAGATTGTCAGGAAATGGCAGGTTTGGCTGGGCTGCAGCTGAAGGTAAGGTCTGTATTACACTTCACGATGTTCGGGCATTGCAAGCGCCGATGGATGAAAATACATCCATCGCACTCGTCTACACTGGCCTCATTACACAGGATGATGCAAACTGAATGTAGGAGGAATGATTGCTACTGTAGTCTTTTTCCCATGTTCAGTTCTTTTGACTACATGGGGAGATGTTCTGCCGATAATTGGGCGTCTTTCATCCTGAAGTCCATCAGCCGACTAACCAGTTCATTCATCGGCTGATCAATGTCATTTAGGTGTGGTTCCCACCTTTTATCTAGAGACCGAGCCCCCAAAGTGAAGGAGAACACAAACGTGCATGGTGTGCCCTCTGTTCATTACTGTGGGAGTTCCAATGATAGACGAAAAAGCACACTCCACTATTTTCGGAAGTCTCATAGTGGTGAATGAGGGGTGCTCCACGCAAGCATGGCCACCTCTCCATTCATTGGTTTGGGACTACTGCAAATAGCCAAGCCAAATCTCGGCTACTTTCGGAACTCCCATAGCAGTGATGTGCATGTGAGGCTGCTCTCTGTTCACTTCAGGGGGCCTGTTCTGGAAATAGGTGCAGGTTCCACCCATGGGATCTGCACCAATCTGAGATTGATTAGCAATATACCATCAATGTCCCAGTTGGGCCCACCCCTTTAACATTCATAAGCCTATAGAATTAACCCATATAACTTCTTAAAATATGTTAGAACAAAGACACTAAATAATAAAAATGATTAGTTCTTGGATTCTAGTGTGAACAGTGCACAACACAAGTTCAAAGATTTATCATCTATAATATCTATTTTATCCATGATAACCATTGTGTGGCCTGTGGTGTGTTCATGAGAGCAGCATGACCCTGCGGCTGATATCAGGACCAGTGACTGCAACTGACTGGCAGTTTTTGTGTTGTGTCTGCAGATAGAAGTGTCGATCTCCCTTAGTTGAGGTTGACAGTTTTTCAGAGTGATACCCATTCTGAAGAGTGGAAAGTGGGCATCAAGACTGAAGTTAGGCTTCTTTCACACATGCGTTTTTACTGGATCCGGCAGGGATCCATCCCCATTAACTTGCATTGGGGGTCATGACGGATCCATTTTGCTCTGCATCCCAGGACGGAAAGCAAACCGCAGGTTGGTGTGGTTTGCTCTCCGGTATGAGAACGGAACGGAATTCATTTTGGAGCACACAACTATTCAGTTACGTTTTGTCCCCATTGACAATGAATGGGGACAAAACTGAAGCGTTTTTATATTCTATAATATTAACGTTTTTATATAATATTAACTTTAGTATGAAAGTAGCCTTAGCAGTTGTTCATTTGCTACTCAAATGTAGTCCCTGATATCCATAATAATGTTACCATGTCCCAAGAAAAACCTCCTTCAGAACTTTATTAGGCAGAGAAATTCCCTGTGGAGGTATTCATCGCTATCAATACTTCTGTAGGTTAATACCTCCATAATAAGGCATTCAACAGAGCATTTAAAAAAATATATAGAGGTGCCATAGGACCCTATTGTGCAATAGTGCCATATTACAGCTCAATAGAACTCAGCAGTTGTATACCACTATAATATGGCCAAGTGGGGGGTTCCATAAACCCAATGCATAACTGGCTTATACTGACCACATTATTATTTAACCATCCTTAAAATATTGGACCATACTATGAAATGTAGACCTAGGTATGTCCTGCGAGCATCAAATCTACCAGTGTCAAACCATAAAGTTGCTGAATTACAGTTACATTATGTAATGTGCAGCTGATAAGAGAGTTTACGGCTATAGACAGTGATACATAAAAGTATAATTAGTGCCATAACTAATTGCTTTACTTCTCCCATCAGCCTTCCTAGCATCATGAGATACAGTAGGTACTTCACCTGTTAGAGCAGTATAGCAGATATCATTTGTACATATGAGTTCTGTGGAGTCCATAATGCACATGTCTCCTTGAAGAGCTAATAGGTTGGGGTCTCCACATGCAGATTTACTCAATCCTCCAACACAACTCTGGACCCCACGGCATCCATAGAGCTGGTACTGAGCCTGGAAACTCCTGTTACCGAGAAGGGGATAAACATCCCCAGTACATTAGAAGCAATGGTGCAGAAGAAATTATATTAACAGTTTCAATTTAGCACGCAATTACTCACTAACAGGGCTGTGGACATATTTTCAATGTAATTATTGTTTTCATAGCATCCAGCTATTAAATCGGTTATTATGATATGCTATGCTTATTGGAACGTGTGCGCACTTTCTCTATAGGCAAGAACTATAGTATATGTACTTATATAGTGATTGCATATGGTCTGTTATGGATATTTTGGATGGCTTTGACGTGTTTATTTAAATCATCTTTATTTTATGTTTCATTCAAATGATTGGCCATTGGCAAGAAGCCACCATTTTGCTAACCCCAACCAATATAAAATTAATTATTCTACAGGCGTTACATTTACACCTCATCAAATTGGGCATTGGACTTCTTGTAGCTCAGCTGGATTGCTGTAATACATGTGTACAATGTACTCTGGCCACTAGAGGTATAGTTACATACATTACTCTCTATGCACAATTACTAAATATTATATTGTCATTAGCACATGGAGCCATCTGTGTTGCAATGCCAATTGACAGCCATGGCCTACATGATTTAAAAAATCCATGCTTCAAAGTAAACTTTGTGGCCCCTAAGAAAGAGCAGCTTCAATGTGATCAGATGCTCCAAGTACAGTACAGTACTAATGTAAAAAATCAGACATCATATAGTACATGACAACCTAACAAAGCTAGAACCAGCCCTGTACCTCACATGGATCCAGATGTAACACCCCTTTGGGCAGCCCTCGTTAGACAGGGCATATGGTGGTTCTCACCTCACTATGGCGCAGTGTCTCCACTCAGATCTTGCTTGGAGCTCTATAGGATATCAGGAGGTTGCCTGGTGGTGGCCAGACCTGGGGTCCTCCATCCACCACCTTCGGTTCTCGGTGTAGATGTGGGTCCCAGAGGTGGGACCTGCACCTATCAGACAATGGGGACATATCCTAGTGATATGCCCCCATTGTCTCAGATCTGAATAACCCTTTAACACAACGTCAGGAGGGTACTAAGTCCCAGAGACAGGAAACCAAAATTGAACCAGAAGCAAGGTAAGAAATGGAATAGAATAGAATAACCACAAGAACAAAGCTACACAGACAAGAAACAAACTAGGCAAGAAAAAAAGATACCAGGAAAGGAATTACAAGGATTACTGAATTACTCTATAACCCGCCACCCACTGCAGAAGCCTGGAGCATTTAAATAAAAGGCTAAACAATAGTGATGAGCGAATCGAAGCGGCAATATTCGTGATTCGCACGAATATTGCCCGCTTCGGCTCGGTTCGGCTCGACATCCCGAGGCAGCGCAGACTCGTGATTATTCGTGCGTCACTGCAAGTTTGAAATGCCCGTTTTTTTTAGCCAATCAGCATCAAAGGGAAGCCTGTGGGAACGCCTGCTGTGATGTAACAGCCCCTATACCTCCCCAGCAGTGATTGGCTGGCAGTGACATGTGACCTAAATTTATATAAGGTAGGGGCCTGCAGCATCAGCCTCATTGTGCTTTGGGAAGGAGAAGAGACAGACAGTGTTAGCTAGTGTAGTGTGTGCAGCAAGCAGTTAGTTAGGAGTTAGGTTAGGAAGCCCCAACAGTCTTTTTAAAGACTATTCGCTGAAGAACAGTATACAGTATATACTGTAAGCCTGTATTCTGTGTAGGATAGGAAGCCCCAACATTCTTTTTAAAGACTAATTGATTCTGTGAAGAAAACTATACAGTATATGCTGTAAGCCTGTATTCTGTGCAGGATAGGAAGCCCCAACAGTCTTTTAAAAACTAATTGATTCTGTGAGAAAAATTCAGTATATGCTGTAAGCCTGTATTCTGTGCAGAGCTGTGCCTGGTACACCTTGTCCAGCCACATAGCTCAAACTATACATCTGTAAACAGATATATTCCTGTGCATGACTGTGCAGTGACTAGGGTATACATTTCATCAGCCTGCTATATACCTCACAGTCTATAGATACCGTATTGATCTGTAGATTCTAGTTTTATTTGCGCAAACTGCGTACATTTTTTTTTGATAGGTCTGAAAATAATTTTACCTGCATATCTATCTATATTGTCCGTTGAATTTTACTGCTGTGTTATACACGGTGCAGTGAGTTGGGAAAAAAATTTCATCAGCCTGCTATATACCTCACAGTCTATAGATACTGTATTGATCTGTAGATTCCAGTTTTATTTGCGCAAACTGCGTAAAAATTTTTTTTGGGATAGGTGTGAAAATAATATTACCTGCGTATCTATATTGTCTGTTGAATTTCACTGATCTGTAATACACGGTGCAGTGAGTTGGGAAAAAAATTTCATCAGCCTGCTATATACCTCACAGTCTGTAGATACCGTATTGAATCTTTACAATTATAATAATATAATACTGCTACTGTGCACATGGAGAACCCCAGGGTCAGGGGGAGAGGGGGAAGAGCTGGGAGAGGTGGAAGAGGTGGTCGTGGAGGGAGAGGTGGGAATCGTGGTGGTGCTGTGGTCAGCGGTGATGACCGTGGTGTGCGTGGTGACACAGTGCCGGCTGCTGTGGGTACAGTGGAAACACGTAAGGTCAGGGTGCCTGGTCAACTCCAGAAGTTGGTAGGGCAGCGTCCTACAACTCTGACAGACCCCAAACAACAACAGGAGGTGGTTCAGTGGATTGCAGAGAGCACGTCCAGCCACGTTTCGTCTGCCCCCTCATCCAGCCAGTCGACTTCTCTGAGCCAGGGTGTCTGTCCTCCAACTCGCCCTCCTTCTCCCCAGCCAGAACCCTCTAGGGGTATGTCCCACGGACAAAATTTATCCATGGAACTCTTCAGCCACCACTTCCCTGATGTGCCAGTGGACGAGCTGCTATGCCCTGATTCTCAGGACCTTTTGCTGTCTCCGGGTTATGAGAGTGGGGAGTTA
This sequence comes from Rhinella marina, assembly GCA_900303285.1. Classification (NCBI taxonomy): domain Eukaryota; kingdom Metazoa; phylum Chordata; class Amphibia; order Anura; family Bufonidae; genus Rhinella; species Rhinella marina. The sequence continues at coordinate 46,460 of ONZH01025090.1, read as the reverse complement.
GCAGTGGCGTCTGAGGAGCTGGTGGAAGATGACGACGAGACACTGTTGTCGGAGGTAGTTGTCAGGGACGTCACTGTGGAGTCTGAGGAAGACCTGGGGGATGATGAGGGGACAGATCCTACTTGGGTGGATGAGGCAACTGGAGGCAGTGGTTCAGACTGTGAGACGACATCAGCACCACAAGCTGTTGAGAGAGCCAGAGGGCTGCGACGAGGGAGAAGCCAGGGCCGAGTCACTACTTCCCCAAGTGCTCCTAGAGGTCACGCTCCAGCCCGTACTATGCGCCACTCCTTAGTTTGGGAGTACTTTAAGGATGATGAGGCCGATCCTCGTTTGGCGGTGTGCAAGCTGTGCCACACGTCAATGAGCAGGGGTTCAAAACTCAACAACCTGACCACTAGTAGCCTGCGCAAACATTTGGAGAGAAAACACCCCACCAAATGGTTTGCACTTCTGTCAGCTGGTGACGTTGACACAGTTAGTCCAGCAACTGTGTCTCGTCCAAGCCAGGACATTGCAGCCTCCAGCCCCGAAAGGACCCCTCCAGCTCCATCTCCCTCCCTCTCCTCCACTCATGTGTCCCAGTGCGGCGTTCAACTGTCTCTACCGCAGACATTTGAACGCAAGCGCAAGTACGCAGCCACCCACCCCCATGCGCAAGCTCTAAATGTGCACATCGCCAAGCTGATTAGTTTGGAAATGTTGCCGTACAGGCTTGTGGAGACAGAATCCTTCCTCAACCTTATGGAGGCGGCAGCCCCCCGTTACTCTGTTCCCAGCCGACACTATTTTGCCCGATGTGCCGTTCCCGCCCTGCACCGGCATGTGTCTGAGAACATCGCCCATGCTCTCAAAAACGCGGTTTGTGGTAAAGTCCACATGACCACAGATACGTGGACGAGTACCGGTGGCCAGGGACATTACATCTCCCTCACGGCACATTGGGTCAATCTGGTGGAGGCTGGGGCAGAGACCGATCGTGGGCCTGCACATGTGCTACCCACACCACGAATTGCGGGACATAGTTCCGTCTGTGTGTCTCCGGCACATTATGCCTCCACCTCCTCCTCCACCTCCTCCTCCTCCTCCAAAGTTGCAGTGATGCCCCAATCGTCAAGTCTCATTTCCTCGATGGCCAGCAGTTTCAGCACTGTGGTAGGGAAGCGGCAGCAGGCAGTCCTGAAACTGCTGAGCCTGGGGGATAAGAGGCACATGGCTGAAGAGCTCTTACAGGGCATCAGGGAGCAGACCAATGTGTGGCTGGCGCCGCTGAACCTTCAGCCAGGGAATGGTGGTCTGCGATAATGGGCGTAACCTGGTGGCGGCTCTGCATCTTGGTGGGCTGACTCACGTGCCATGCATGGCCCACGTGCTCAACTTGGTGGTCCAGCGGTTCCTCAAGACCTACCCCCAGTTGAGTGAGTTGCTCACCAAGGTGCGGCGCATATGCGCCCATTTTCGCAAGTCCACCACCGATGCCGCGACCCTCAGGACTGTGCAAGGGCGGCTACAACTCCCTGTTCACCGGCTGCTGTGTGACGTTCCCACGTGTTGGAATTCGACGTTACACATGCTAGCCAGGGTGTACCAACAACGCAGGGCAGTTGTAGACTGCCAGCTGATCCCCCGAGGTGGTAGTCAGGCCAGTCAGCTTCCTCATGTCTATGCTGAGGAGTGGACGTGGATGGCTGGCATCTGCCAGGTCTTAGGTCCCTTTGAGGAGGCAACAGAGATGGTCAGTGGTGATGCACACATCATCAGTGTCACCATCCCTCTGTTGTGCCTCATCCAGAACTCCTTGAGGAACCTAAGATCTGAGGATTCAGCAGTGTCACAGGAGGTGGGGGAAGACAGTGACATTGAGAGCACCCTGTTGTCAGTTTTGCAGCGCGAAACTGAGGAGGAGGAGGAGGAAGAAACTCTTGGGCACCATGCATCAGGGGGTGATTCCATGCTACCTGTTGAGCGGGTATGGGCTGAGGAGGATGAATTGGGGTCGGAGGAAGAGGGGGAGGAGGAGATGGAGAGTCCGCTAAGTGAGGAGGCTGAAGGCTTGCGTGTTGGCACAGTAGGGTACATGGCAGACTTTATGCTTGGCTGTCTTTGTCGTGATCCCCGGGTCAAGAGGATACTGTCCACCAATGACTATTGGGTGTACACCCTCCTTGACCCACGCTACAAGGACAACTTTGCCCAACTTATACCCGTGGAGGAAAGGAGCACCCGAGTCACTTTCTACCACAAGGCCCTGGTTCAGAAACTGCTACAGGCCTTTCCAGACCAGTCGAGCAACAGGGGGCGGACTGCAGTGGCTGAAGTTGGAGAGGAGGGGGAAAGTCAGTGTAGGCGCCAAGGGCAGGGGTACACTATTCCATGCTTTTGCCAAGTTTCTTAAACCCCAGCAAGACAGTACGACACAGCCACAGGGCAGGCAGAGCAGGGCGGAACAGTACTGCAAGATGGTGAGGGAGTATGTCACGGACCAGACCAATGTCCTGACCGATAACTCCACGCCATATAATTACTGGCTGGCCAAGCTGGACAGGTGGCCAGAACTTGCGCAGTACGCTCTTGAGGTGCTTGCCTGCCCTGCTGCAAGTGTACTGTCTGAAAGGGTTTTTAGTGCCGCCGGGGGTATTATTACGGACAAACGGACGCGCCTGTCTACCGACAACGCCGACATCCTCACGTTCATCAAGATGAACAGGTCATGGATATCCCCCCAGTTCTCATCCCCACCTCAGGCTACCTCCTAAATTACTTGCTTTCCTCCTCCTCCTCTTCATCTGAGTTGCATATGCAACAATTTTTCAGGAAAGTCATCCGGCTTCCTACTATCAATTTTTCAGGAAAGTCATCCGTCTTTCTACTAACAATTTTTCAGGAACGTCATACGGTTTTCTAAAAACAATTTTTCAGGAGTCATGCGGCTTTGTAACCAAATTTTTTATGAAAGGCCATGGGGTTCTATACACACAGTGCTGACGGAAGCCCATCAGCCTTTCTAAACACAATGCCCACTGCCTCTCCCAAGCGGTTGTGGTGCTGATGTTGCCTCACACTTAAAATTGATCTGTTCCGCTCTCTTCCTCGGGCTGTCTGCGGAGAAGGCGGACGCTCCGAACCGGTATCATGGCGGCTCTCCGGCCCCTCATTAAGCCCAGGATCGTCAAGAAGCGGACGAAGAAGTTCATCCGCCACCAATCAGACCGTTATGTAAAGATTAAGCGTAACTGGCGTAAACCCAGAGGTATTGACAACAGAGCCCGCAGGAGGTTCAAGGGGCAGATCCTGATGCCCAACATTGGGTACGGTAGCAACAAGAAGACCAAACACATGCTGCCCACAGGGTTCCGCAAATTCCTGGTCCACAATGTCAAGGAGCTCGAGGTTCTGTTGATGAGCAACAAGTCCTTCTGTGCAGAAATCGCCCACAACGTCTCCTCAAAGAACCGAAAGACCATTGTGGAGAGAGCGGCACAGCTCGCCATCAAAGTGACGAACCCCAACGCCAGACTGCGCAGCGAAGAGAACGAATAAATATCTCTGTGGTTATTTGTGCTTAAATAAAAGTTAAATAAACACAAAAAAAAAAAAATTGATCTGTTCCTGTGCCTGATCCACCCACGTTGAATGTGTCCCATCATGAGAAAGTCCCCCGAAGTAGTCCCCACTGTAACTTGCTTCACTTTCAACTACCTCACCCCCCGACACCTGTGTCTCGCCATTGTCCACCACCTCCTCAGACAACACTGGTAAATCCCCACTGTCAGCACACTGAGACTGCAAAAGGTCTTCCGAATTGGGGCAGAGAATGTTCTGGGGTAGCACATCAGAGAAGGGGTGACTATGGGGTTCCAGGGAGTACGTGACCACATGCAATCTCCATCCAAAAAGTCATACTGAGGCTCACCACCATGCTTTACACTGCAATCTTATTGAAAGACAGACAATCAGGGGTTCACCGCCTCACCAGGTTGTCAGGCAGCATTTTTAAGTGGGTCACCATTACCGTGTCCCTGAAAATTGCCTTGGGGTCATCACCAGACTATTGGCCAGATTTAGAAAAAATGGTGCAATTAGGGAGCCTCAGAGGCATCCCTACATGCTGCCCCTGGTGTTTCCTATCCATTTCCAAGGTGTTTCCATCTTTTTCTGAGGTTTTCACATGTTGGGGGCAAACTTGACTGTGCAGAACCTTTGGCCCCTGCAAAAATATTCGGGTCTCCCATAGACTTTAATGGGATTCGTGATTCTGCTCGAACCCACGAATCCCGCGGAAAATTCGGGCCAAATTCCGAATCCCTGAATATTTTAGGATTCGATCAACTCTACTAAACAATTATGAGCTCCTCTCCAAACAACTCCTGGCTAACACCACAGTGATCAGCTGACCCACACTAATGGATCCGCTGTGAGACAGTTGTATAGCAATTGCCCCTAATAAACTAATAGGAGAAGAGGAAACAGCAGGAGAATTCCCACTGATCATTACAAGAACTGGGTGACTTAGGCTACTTTCACACTAGCGTTTTAAAATTCCGGTATTGAGTTCCGTCATAGGGGCTCAATACCGGAATAAAACGCTTCAGTTTTGTCCCCATTCATTGTCAATGGGGACAAAACTGAACTGAAGACAACGGAATGCTCCTGAAAGCATTCCGTTCCGTCTTCAGACCGGAGAACAAACCGCAGCATGCTGCGGTTTGCTCTCCGGTCCAGGCATCCGCACCAAGACGGATCCGGAATGACCCCCAATGCAAGTCAATGGGGGTGGATCCGTCTGGTGTGACCATAATGGTAACCGGATCCGCCCTCCATTGACTTTCAATGGAGTCCATTACGGATCCGGGTACACATAGACACATACAGACATAAACATACACACACATAAAGACATACAAACACACATACATACTTACATGCTCCCCGGCAGGTCTTCGGAGCGTCAGGACGGCTCACACAGGTCACGATTCCCCACAGCGCCCTCTGCTGGGTGCCTGGTGGAATTGTCAGATGACGATTCCACCAGGCGCCCAGCAGAGGGCGCTGTGGGGAATCGTGACCTGTGTGAGCCGTCCTGACGCTCCGAAGACCTGCCGGGGAGCATGTAAGTATGTATGTGTGTTTGTATGTCTATATGTGTGTGTATGTTTATGTGTATGTATATGTATGTACTGTGTGACATGTGTGGGGCCGGAGCGCGGTTCCGGCTCCACACATGTCACTGCGGCAGGCCTGATCCGGCAGCACCCTTCACCTGCCGGATCAGGCCTGCCGCCAGTGTGAAAGTAGCCTTAGCTGACAGGCCTTAGTTGACTTACAGACCAATATGCCTCCTGTCATAGTGCACTGCAGCCTCAATAAGATTTTGCAAGCCTAAATTAAATATGTCATGACTATCTTCTGACAAAGGAATCTAATCGCCCCTGAATATACCACCATTAAAACCTTAGAAATCTTTGTCTCTGTATAATAGGCCACCAGTACTGGACATGAATTTAACCAGCAATCTGATGACTTTTTTTCTCACTTTGTCCAAAAGCTTCTGCTCATCAACCAGCCAAATAAATCTCTCAGCAATTTCAGAGAAAACTCTTTGGGATCTTTCAAACTGAAAAAAAATGTCAAGTCTTTCTTTATTTCCTTAATTAAATGTAAGGTTCTAGGTTTGCCAAGATCATTGCCTCCAGCATGAACTATTTTAAAATCAGGAAAAGGAGGTAAAAAGGTAATTTGTGTTAGATTGTAGAGGACTGGAATGACTGACAGCCTTACAGAATGCTATTGTTCTCAGAATATTTCTGGTATGTACTGGATTATACAGTTGCCTGTTCATTTAAGCGCCTCTGACTGCAAGTCTCCTCAGTGATATCAGCTGATCGTCAACGTTATTTTACAAACTACGCCCATGTGGATCAGCCAATCATGGGAGAGGCCTCTTAGATAGCTCTTGAACCTTCTTTTCTCCCCCACCAGCGGATCAATGGAACAATCAGTTTGCTTCTTATAGACCTCACAGAACATGGAGCCCTGACAAGTACAGTTAAGACTTTTTGTACTCAAAAAAAGAAGAACCGTATTAAAGGGGTTTTCCCATCTCAGCTATTCATGGCCGAGATGGAAATAACCCACAGTAAGCGCCGGCCAGGGTTGGCAGAGTTACAGAACTCCCATAGAACATGAGCTACACAGACAGCATAGCACCACAAGCTTACTGTGCTTATTCCCATATCAACCATAAAAGGCGGCCATGCAAAGGAGCACATCACTGTTCCTTCCTGTGCCCGCTCCGCTAAAGTTTAACATAACACATCTATGCCAGGCTTTAGCAAGTGGCGAGTGGAACTGGCACAGGCAGGAGCAGCGATGTGTACTTTTCACTGTGGCCCCACAGTGAAATCCAAAAACTCATATATTGCTGAAATTTCAGCAGTGTCTGAGTGTATGGATTCCAAACAGCAATAAGACACCTGAAATTCAGGTAACTATTTCTTAAGGAAAACAGAAAAAAATAAAGCATATTTAAAAATTTATTATGTCATTTTGAGTAGTTTTTAGTCATTTTGTTCAAAAGTTGAGGTAAACTTTCAGTTTCCATGTTTCATACAGAAACCAGTACATCTTTCATTAGTCTCATGTTTTATGACACAGCTGGAGTCTATATTTATAATGAAACTTTACCAACATTATAGGTCAAAATGAGCAAGGACCAGAATGTTACATTTATCTAAATTTTAAGTTTAGGTACATTTTAAAGTGACACACAGAACTGAGCTAAAAGATCTTAAACACACAAGGACTAAACCGTGACTTTTTTAATACCATTTTTTATAAGCAGCTTACATGTCAGACCTACTATTAAAATAATCAAGTTAATTGGAAAAATCAAAAAGTTTATTGTCCCAAATTGTGTTCAACTGACGTTCCACTGAACTTAGGTAATAAATCCAAGTCATGGAGATTCGTGGAATAAAATATCCATCATTTATACAGGAAGTATGGATGTATATTTATATTAGTTCAGGAATCGGTTGATTCAAATAAAAATGTGCTTCTTCAAAAGAAATCATTTTCCCTTCAGAGGAGCAGGCTCTGCTTTGGTGCATATTTATAGCAGTGAGTCGGACATTTATATCTGAGCTGTCAAAAAGTATTGGTTGGAACAAAAATATGCTTGTAATAAAAATGCATTGTTTTGAAAAAAAGCAGAAACCACTGACTATTGGTTTCATGGAAAAATAGTAAGTGAAAAGGTTGATTTAAAGCAAAGGGGATTAAATACCAATGTAAACAGCACTTCTTGGGGAGAGTGCAACCTAGGTTCATCAAGAGTACAAGTAGGGTGCAATGTCATAGGTATATTAATCTTGGTGTAGAGATAGAAGAACACTACACAAAGAAGAGATTGGATATTCTAAGCCAGATTTATCAGCGTGTTTTACATCCTGAAGGCGGTCATTGCAAGGATGCGACTTGAAGGTACAGCTTGAGACACAGATATCATTGCTGACAGTTTTTTCAAAGAGCCAAACTTGTGACCTGTGACAGCATTGATAAATCTCATCCACTGTTGATTTTGTGGAGAAATGATCACCTGTCCTCCACTATTAACTCAGAATTCCCTAATTTTAGGGTATGCAGTATGTGTTACGTAAGCACCATTTCAGCATGTGACATGGGCGTTACTGCAAAGGGTTAATCTATTTTCACTCACCTAATTACATGAGAAAAATCACACTCCAAATACACATTGCCACCACCTATCAAATTCTGGAGGCCCTATATGTAGCCCAACTGCTCTCCGTTAGCCAAATGTTTACACAATTGTAGAAAAGCTGTGGATTATTTTAACTGATACAAGGATCAAACTCATTAAAGTTTTAAACTTTAATAGAAAAGGTGCATTGCTTGCAAAACAAAAAAAACCAAAAACAAAAGAGAAATAAAATGGCATCCAAAAAATAAAAGGGCAGATAACAGAAGTCCTAATATGGAAATGTATCATTCTCGTACGCAACAGCTTAGGCGTACCCGCTTTTGCAACTTTTTAAATGCCATTGCAACTACATTTAGGCACAACTGGCATTTTTACGCTGCCCTCACCAGTTTCCAAAAATGTGTCATGGCATGGATGGAGTGTGGGCAAAGCCATTGGCTTTGGGCACATTCAGCAAATTTTACACCAAAAACTACTAGAAGCTGAAGTAGATTTAAGTTTGGTGCACGGACTGCCGGAGGAGGCATTTAATTTATGACCAAGCCTGTGCCTCATCATAAGTTAAATGGCTGCCTGGGCAGCGCAGGGACTATCAAGACTGGAGTATCACACGCCAGTTGTGATAAACCAGCGACTTACTTTCTCCTTCCTTAAAGGGGTTGTCTGAGTTATTATTTTGTCCTATGTATGTTTATAACTAATCAAATACAACAGCTTTTCCATACACTTTCTGCTTCTAAACTTGCTGGTTGCTCAGATTTCACTCAGGGTCACATGACCTGTGATGTCAGCTTCCCTCCCTGCTAATCTCATATTCGTGCACAAGCAGATAAGAGTCTGTACACAAGATGTCACTGTGCAGGCCACGCCCCCTTTTCTGCCAGCTCTTGCTCTCTGCTCTCTTCCTGGATTCTTTCAGATAAAACATTAACCCCTTCAGCCAGAACACACTCAGGGCTCAAGACTTTACAACAGTATCTTCAGGCAGTGAAGACACACAGGATCTGCCCTCCTCATCCTGCACAGAGCTGACACTGGAGGAGTTCTGTAGTGTATTGCACAAGAAAGGTAGAGGGAAGTTCCTGTGTATATCTGCAGTGTCATTGCACAGCTGGGACTTGTAGCCCTACACATACAGCATGCTGCTAAGTATTCCAGCAGAGATGTAACTCAGGGCAGCTCTTGTATTCACTCCCTTTGCAGATCAGGGGGAGGGGCAGAGATTGTTATTACTGCAGGTAAACAAAGGCCAGAAGAGAACCAGGGAATTGAGGAAATATATTTTTTTTTTGCCTAAAACTTGGTTATTTAACTTAGTTATATATTGCTGCCCATCAGATTTACAGTACTATATAATTTTTTTTCATAACTCGGACAACCCCTTTAAAGAAATTCCCACCAAAATGTTTATTCTCTGATGTACTAGAAAGGTACATGATGTAATCTGTAGTGACCAACTCTCTGATCTCCAACTGACATAGGACAGGAAGTCAGTTACTTCTAAATTCATTCCTATGAGACTGACATTGAGACTCCCATAGGGATATATAGAGAAACTGTCTGCCTGTCCACACATAAGATGCTATGTTATTTGGAAAGTCTAATTGCTGGTCACATGGCACAGCTGAGAAGCAGAAGGGAGGAGACAACTCACAAATACAGACACTGGTAAAAAAAATGTACCTTCATTACAGATTACATCATGTACCTTTCTAGCAGGTCAGAGTATAACCCTTTTTTACTGGAGTTCTCCTTTAATGGTAGGAGGAACAATAGACTTAAAACTCATAAGTCTTGAGTCTTGACTGAGCTCCGAAATGTGAACCCTGCTTTGCGTCAAACAGGTTTCTAGTTTAACTATATGTGTCAGTTCTCCATCTGCCCATTCTTTGAAGACTATATCCACCAGACTTAGGTATCAAATCTTACGTTCTGTGCTGTAAACCCCCCTCAGATCTGATTTCTACAACCCCCATGGCCCATCCTACAATAAAAGCTTTTTGTCATTTCAAGCAGTCTTTACAAAATGAATCTTATATATACACACTATACTGGCATATATCCATTTTCATCACAATATAAAACTGGGTTTTCTAAACTAGAATTTGAAGTATAACATGCTAAATACCTTAAACTATAAAGGAGCAGCCTGGTTGTCCCCACATTCCATATATATCTTCATCATGATAGAAGTTCAGAGCAGAGAAGGTAAGTGGTTGATCCTGGTAGTATATATAGTTCAGAGGTCATCAACATATGGGGCTCTGGGGTTGGAGCTATATGACTCTATGACAATACATCTGGATGGTCTTTTAAGTGTAGACCAATTATGGCTGGCGCCAATATTATGGGATACTAAATATGGTGGGCAAATTCCAAATTCTGTGCTCCATATAGTGTACTGCATATGGCATGCAATGAGTTGGTCACAAAGGAGCATGTTATTTTTGGTTTGTTACCCAATGCTTGCACACTGTGTGTAAAGATGTAAGGTGTATATTAGTGTTGAGCGAGCATGCTCGGCCGAACTTGCTGTTCGGCCGAGCATGCCTACGCTCAGGTCCGCTCGGTGTTTGGCCGAACACCATGTGTGCTCGAGTGCGATGCTCGAGTATGCTAATGCGTACAATTTGTATGCTAATGCTACGCATTGTACGCTAATGCGTACAAATTTGTATGCTAATGTTACGCATTGTACACTAATGCGTACGAATTCAGTTAATTAGCGTACTTTAATGAGTGAAAGAGGAGAATTTGCGATTCTGACCTTTTCCTATGAACCCGACACCCTCCCCTCATCCGAGCAGGGGGTACCTGGTCTTCTCCCATTGACTTACATTGTGCTTGGGTGCTCTGTAGAGCACTCGAGCATCACCAAGTGTTCTACCAGAGCACCCGAGCACACAAGTACTTTGGTGCTCGATCAACACTAGTGTATATATCATAGTAGTAGAATATAATTCTTATACCAGATTTGCCAATAATTTGTAGACTTCTAGAGCTAATAAAGGATGAATATAATCCTACAAAAACAGTATAAGCTTGTAAACAGTGTACACAGTGTAAACAGTTTAAGCCCAATATAAGAATATACATTTTACAAAACAAAACTTGGATGTTCTCCAAATATCTCACAAGCTATAAGCCAGCAAGGAAGGGTGAAAACCCTCCAGATACATAATGCCCAATGTAAGAATATACATTTTAGAAAACAAAACTTGGATGTTCTCCAAATATCTCACAAGCTGCAATTATTAAACAAAAAACATATAAAAGCAACAAAGTATGAAGATGATGCAATCTCTGTTAAAGAAGGTACATGATATAATCTGTAGTGAATGTCATTTTCTTATCAGAGGCTGAAATTGAGTTTCCACTCTCTTCTTATTGTAGCTGGGTCATGTGACCAACTCCCTGACCTCCAACTGACCCAGGACAGCAAGCCAGTCACTTCTCTATTCATTCCTATGAGACTGAAAGTGAGGCTCCCATAGGAATGCATAGAAAATTAGACTTCCTGTCCACACATAAGGTGCTGTGTGAGTTGGTGGGTGTAATTCCTAGTCACATGACACAGATAAGAAACTTCAGGATGATGTAACTCATAAATTCAGCTACTGGTAAGAAAATGACATTCACTACAGATTACATCATGTACATTTCTAGCAGGACATGGAATAAAAAATTTTGCTGGAGTTCTTCTTTAAGTGAAGTGAAGGAGCAGTATTCAAATCCCTTGCTCAAAAATGTATGTAAATAGCAATCAATATGAAATTGTGAAAATAAGATCCAAGCATCTGAAAACGGTTTAGACAAGATTTGTGTTGATATTTTGCATTCATATTAGTAGTTACAAATCAGTTATTGTAAAACTACAAGTCCCAGCATAGGATGAAAGTCTACAGATTTCATTGCATGCTGGCATACTAAGACTCATAACAGTTGCAGAGCTACAGTGGGGAAAAAAAGTATTCAGTCAGCCACCAATTGTACAAGTTCTCCCACTTAAAAAGATGAGAGAGGCCTGTAATTGACATCATAGGTAGACCTCAACTATGAGAGACAAAATGAGAAAACAAATACAGAAAATCACATTGTCTGATATTTAAAGAATGTATTTGCAAATTATGGTGGAAAATAAGTATTTGGTCAATAACAAAAGTTTATCTCAATACTTAGTTATATATCCTTTTTTGGCAATGACAGAGGTCAAACGAAAGTCTTCACAAGGTTGGCACACACTGTTGCTGGTATGTTGGCCCACTCCTCCATGCAGATCTCCTCTAGAGCAGTGATGTTTTGGGGCTGTCGCTGGGCAACATGGACTTTCAACTCCCTCCAAAGGTTTTCTATGGGGTTGAGATCTGGAGACTGGCTAGGCCACTCCAGGACCTTGAAATGCTTCTTACGAAGCCACTCCTTCGTTGCCCTGGCGGTGTGCTTGGGATCATTGTCATGCTGAAAGACCCAGCCACGTTTCCTTGCTAATGGAAGGAGGTTTGCACTCAAAATCTCACGATACATGGACCCATTCATTCTTCCATGTACACGGATCAGTCGTCCTGGTCCCTTTGCAGAGAAACAGCCCCAAAGCATGATGTTGCCACCCCAATGCTTCACAGTAGGTATGGTGTTCTTTGGATGCAACTCAGCATTCACTCTCCTCCAAACACAACGTAGTAACATAGTAACATAGTTTATAAGGCCGAAAAAAAGACATCTGTCCATCCAGTTCAGCCTGTTTTCCTACAAGTTGATCCAGAGGAAGGCAAAACACCCCTGTGCGGTAGAAGCAAATTTTCCTCACTTTAGGGGAAAAAATTCCTTCCCGACTCCAATCAGGCAATCAGAATTACTCCCTGGATCAACAACAACCCATATCTAGTAACTATAACCTGTAATATTATTACCCTCCAGAAATACATCCAGGCCCCTCTTGAACTCTTTTAGTGAACTTACCATCACCACCTCCTCAGGCAGAGAGTTCCATAGTCTCACTGCTCTTACCGTAAAGAATCCTCTTCTATTTTTGTGAACAAACCTTCTTTCCTCCAGGCGCAGAGGATGTCCCCTCGTCATGGTCACTGTCCTTGGGATAAAGAGATCATGGGAGAGATCTCTGTACTGACCCCTGATATATTTATACATAGTTATTAGATCTCCCCTCAGTCGTCTTTTTTCTAAAGTGAATAACCCTAATTTTGATAATCTTTCTGGGTACTGTAGTCCACCCATTCCAGCTATGACTTTAGTTGCCCTCCTCTGAACCCTCTCCAGCTCTGCTATGTCTGCCTTGTTCACAGGAGCCCAGAACTGTACACAGTACTCCATGTGCGGTCTGACTAGTGATTTGTAAAGTGGCAGGACTATGTTCTCATCACGGGCATCTATGCCCCTTTTGATGCAACCCATTATCTTATTGGCCTTGGCAGCAGCTGTCTGACACTGGTTTCTGCAGCTTAGTTTGCTGTTCACTAAAATTCCTAGGTCCTTTTCCATGTCAGAGTTACCCAATGTTTTACCATTTAGTATGTACTGGTGACTTGCATTATTCCTTCCCATATGCATAACCTTACATTTGTCAGTGTTAAACCTCATCTGCCACTTCTCTGCCCAAGCCTCCAGTCTATCCAGATCCATCTGTAGCAGTGTACTGTCCTCTTCTGTGTTAATTACTTTACACAGTTTAGTGTCATCTGCAAAAATTGATATTTTACTGTGCAAGCCTTCTACAAGATCATTAATAAATATATTGAAGAGAATAGGGCCCAATACTGACCCCTGTGGTACCCCACTAGTTACAGTGACCCAATCTGAGTATGTACCATTAATAACCACCCTCTGTTTTCTATCACTGAGCCATTTACTTACCCACATACAGACATTTTCTCCAAGGCCAAGCATTCTCATTTTATATACTAACCTTTTATGTGGTACAGTGTCAAATGCTTTGGAGAAGTCCAGATATACGACATCCATTGATTCCCCGCGGTCAAGTCTAGAACTTACCTCCTCATAGAAACTGATTAAATTGGTTTGACACGACCGATCCCTCATGAAGCCATGCTGATATGGAGTTATTTGCTTATTTTCATTGAGGTACTCCAAGATAGCATCTCTTAGAAAACCTTCAAACAGTTTACCCACTACAGATGTTAAACTTACCGGCCTATAGTTCCCGGGCTCTGTTTTTGGACCCTTTTTGAATATTGGCACCACATTTGCTATGCGCCAATCCTGTGGAACACTCCCTGTCAGTATAGAGTCCTTAAATATCAAGTATAAGGGTCTGGCAATGACATTACTTAATTCTCTTAGGATACGTGGGTGTATGCCATCCGGTCCTGGCGATTTGTCTATTTTAATCTTTTTAAGACGCCCCAGTACTTCTTCCTGGGTCAGACAGGACACTTTTAAAGGGGAATTCACTTTTATATTCTGCATTTCATCTGACAGTTTATTTTCCTCAGTGAATACAGTGGAGAAAAAAATATTTAAGAGTTTTGCTTTCTCCTCATCGCTCTCTGCTACTCCCCCCTCATTACTCTGTAAGGGGCCGACACCTTCAGATTTATACTTTTTAGTATTTATATAATTGAAGAACATTTTAGGGTTAGTTTTACTCTCTTTAGCAATTAGTCTTTCAGTCTCTAGTTTAGCTGCTTTTATTTGTCTTTTACAAATTCTATTTTTTTCCTTATAGTTTTTCAATGCTTCCTCGCTCCCCTCCTGTTTTAGTGATTTAAATGCTTTCTTTTTGTCATTTATTGCTTTTTTTACAGTTCTATTTATCCACATTGGTTTTTTCTTGTTTCTTATCATTTTATTCCTATACGGTATGTACCTCTCACAATTAGATATTAGGATGCTTTTAAAAATATCCCATTTTGTGGCTGTATTTTTATTTTCGAGGATTTTGTCCCAGTTAGTTAGACCTATGGCCTCTCTTAGATGGCTAAATTTTGCATTTTTGAAGTTTGGTATTTTTGTTCCTCCCTGAAGAAATGCTTTTTTTAATGACAATTTAAAGGTTATTATTTTATGGTCACTGTTACCCAGGTGTCCCCCAACCTGCACATCTGTTGTTCTGTCAGGTCTATTGGTTAATACTAAGTCCAGTATGGCCGTCCCTCTAGTCGGGTCCTGAACCAGTTGGGAAAGGTAATTGTCTTTGGTTATTGCCAAGAACCTGTTTCCTTTATGAGATATACAGGTTTCAGTTTCCCAGTCTATATCTGGGTAGTTGAAGTCCCCCATAATAACAACCTCATTCTGATTTGCCGCCTCGTCTATTTCATTTAGAAGTCGATTTTCTGTGGCCTCTGATATATTAGGTGGTTTATAATAAACTCCTATTAGTATTTTATTATTGTTTTTGGCTCCATTTATTTCTACCCACAGTGACTCCACATCTTCATGTCCCTCACTTATATCTTCCCGGATTGTGGGCTTTAGACAGGACTTTACATAAAGGCAGACCCCTCCCCCTCGCCGGTTTTGACGATCCTTTCTAAAAAGATTGTAACCCTGTACATTAACTGCCCAGTCATAGCTATCATCCAGCCATGTCTCAGTTATTCCCACTATGTCATAGTCCTCCTCACACATCACTAATTCCAGTTCACCAATTTTATTAGTTAGGCTTCTGGCATTAGTGTACATACAATTAGGAGGTCTATGTATATTTTTTACCCCGTTTGTCAATTTACTATTACTTATGAAATGAATATCCGGGGTTCTTGGGTTACTTTGGTTGTTGTTTTGCACAGTCTTCTCCCTACATTCCTTACTAACCCCAGCCCCCACTAACCCCCCACTTTTCCTTCCTATGACCCACTCTCTATCTACACTATCTACCCCCTTATTAGTATGGGCACCCACCCTCCCCCCAGATCCTAGTTTAAAAGCTCCTCCAGCCGTCTAACCATTTTTTCCCCCAGGGCAGTTGCACCCTCCCCATTAAGGTGCAGCCCGTCCCTACTGTAGAGTCTGTAGCCGACAGAGAAGTCGGCCCAGTTCTCCATGAACCCAAACCCTTCCTTCCTGCACCAGCCTCTGAGCCACTTATTTAACTCCCTAATCTCCCGTTGTCTCTCTAGTGACGCTCGTGGCACTGGTAGTATTTCTGAAAACACTACCTTGGAGGTCCTGGACTTTAGCTTCTCACCTAGTTCCCTAAAATCATTTTTAAGGACCTTCCATCTCCCCCTGACTTTGTCATTGGTGCCAACGTGTACCATGACCGCCGGGTCTTCCCCAGCCCCACCCAGCAATCTGTCAATCCGGTCCGCAATATGCCGAACCCGAGCACCCGGGAGACAACACACTGTTCGGCATTCACGGTCTCGGCGACAGATGACCCTGTCTGTCCTCCTAATAATAGAGTCCCCTACCACCAGTATCTGTCTGTCCTTTGCTGCTCTCCTTTTCCCATCCTTCCTGCAGCGGTCATCCTCCTGGTTTCTAGGAGAAACGGCCTGCTGCAGTGTCGCTGGTCCTGGGCTTTCATCCCTAATATCAGCCAAACAGGCATATTTACTAGGGCGTTCCAGCTCAGGACTAGCCTCCCTGGCACTTTTCCCTCTACCCCTTCTTACTACATTTACCCAGCTGCTGACTTGATAGTCCTGCTCTTGCCCATCTCCATCCTCCTCCTCTTCACTGACCCCAGCCAGTGCCTGCACTGTGAGGTCTAAGCCTCTCTCCAGGTGTTCAATGCCCCTAAGTATGCCAAGCTGCTTATTTAGATCCAAGATCTGGGCTTCCAAATATGCAACGTGATTGCATCTAGTGCAAATGTATTCACCCTCGAATGGCTCTTCAAGGCATGCATACATTGCACAGGACACACACTTAGTAGCATTGTCCATGGAGCACCTGCTAGATGGGGATATACAGTACAGTACAGAAAAACAGTAAATATGTGATAAGATGCGGTTTTGCTGTAGTTAAAGGACCAGCTCAGATCAAGTTACCAACAAACAAGGAAAATCCCTCCAACCTTACTTTTTCCTCCTTGTCTTAAACTCCGGTTCTTTAAACTCCACTTATACACAGCCCACTTACACAGCAAGCTCAATGTCAGAGCAAGCTCTAGAAGAGTTAGCTATGTAATTTATAGCACCTGGGATCAGAAACCACTCCCCTTCACCAGGTACACAGCAGAGAAAAAAAAAAGGGTTTAAATGTTAGAACCAAATGCAAGCACTAAACAAATAAGGACTTTTCCAATAAACTATAGACAGTTATTTGCAGTCACTCCAACCAAATCACACTCAGTACCAGCACTCCGGTTCTTTAAACTCCACTTATACACAGCCCACTTACACAGCAAGCTCAATGTCAGAGCAAAGAGTTGTGTTTCTACCAAACAGCTCTACTTTGGTTTCATCTGACCATATGACATTCTCCCAATACTCTTCTGGAACATCCAAATACTCTCTAGCAAACTTCAGAAGGGCCCAGATATGTACTGGCTTAAGCAGGGGGACACGTCTGGCACTGCAGGATCTGAGTCCCTGGCAGCGTAGTGTGTTACTGACAGTAGCCTTTGCTATGTTGGTCCCAGCTTTCTGCAGGTCATTCACTAGGTCCCCGCCCCGTGTGGTTCGGGGATTTTTGCTCACAGTTCTTGTGATCATTTTGACCCCACGGAGTGAGATCTTGCGTGGAGCCCCTGATCGAGGGAGATTATCAGTGGTCTAGTATGTCTTCCATTTTCTAATTATTGCTCCCACAGTTGATTTCTTCACACCAAGCTGCTTGCCTATTGCAGATTCAAGAATATCCCAAAATCCCAGACCTATGAATGGGCACACCTCAATACATATAACAACCTATAAACGACAGTGTGACTAGCCAAAGTAAGCAAATAAAGAATTAAAGGTAAAAATATAAATCTTTATTTAGCCAATTAAAAATATATATTGATAAAATGGAGGAATCCACATATTGGAGAGCAGCAATAATCTAAAAACAACAATAGCAGTGACCCCACTAGTGAGGGACTCGTACACATGCAGGCTGGGACACACTAGCAAAGAGGAAAAGTGCATTCATTGCCAAAACAAGGTTTAACAAGAAAACACAGTGTGACTAAAACAGTCTACACACCATTAATAAGAAGCAAAATTACCTAAATGAATGCACACATGATAGTCATATGCCTTGCCGTTATAAAGCTAAGTCCCAGTAAAGCGTATCTGCATGATGGCCCCCCACTCACCCGCCGCATTTCGCCAGGACAGGCTTCCTCAAGGGTGACAGGACAAAGACTGGTGGCTGACTAAATACTTTTTTTCCCCACTGTACATGTTGCAGATCACAAATGTAAATGTATAAGTCATGCTCATTCCTACTTATAGTATTTTGTGATGTTGCACATTCTTCACAATATTGAACAAGTTTCTTATCTTCTCCATGTTTTTTTTTTTTCAATTTGGATTCTCCTGAGCCAGTGTCCACCATTTACACAAATCACTTTGGTTGTTTACACTCGTATGTAGCACTTTCTGTTGCTGTATCCAAACAAACCTATGACGCACTTCTCCTTTCTCTGCCACAGCTCCAGCACCGCCCCCAATAACGCCCAGCTAGTTTATAGCTCCTCCCACCCAGCTAATTACATAGACACACTCTTATCACTGACACGACCATGGACATGACATCTATAAGAAACTTATCTGTCTGCGATCCTCAACTCCGGCACCCACATGTCGGGAGAGACGTACTGCTGAGCCATAACCACCAGTGACGTGGTCGCATCCTTAGTTTCAGAGCGCTATGATCTGCTTTCTCCCTGTAGCACGCTTGCACTGAGGGAGTTGAGTAGAGGGCTGGATTACAGCCCATCTGCTCTATTACATGCTCTGATTTTTGGCTGACTTATGGGAGAGTCAGGTACGGCGACCAGACTCTCTATTTAAACCTCTTATTGCATTTGACCATTGCCACTGAGTCTTTTGTGGCTCACTAGCATTTACTCCATTAGACGCTTGTTCCTATGTTCCTGATTGCTTCCTGTGTTCCTGACCTCAGCTTGTCTTGGACCCTTCTTTGACTCATGTTTTAGTACCTTGCAACTCAACTGGTTTTGACCCATTATCTGTATACTTTGCCTTATTGTGTTTTCTGCTTGCATGTTTTGTTTTTTGTCTCTGCACTTAGTAGTGTAGGGTCCGTTGACCAGTTGTGGTTCTGCCGTTTAGGGCTTGTACTACAAGTAGGTAGAGGCAGGAGGGTGGCTCAGTTCAGGGCCTCACTGTCCTTGTCCTTGTTACCCTACAGGCCTTACAACATCACAGGAAATAAGAAAGAGCTGCATGGACATGGTCATGAGACCACAGCCCAGAACAGAAGATGGGATCAATAAAGGTAAAAGAAATAAATTACAGCTACTATTTTAAAGAATGCTCATGTAAACTGGAAAACCTTTTTACATTTTTTTACACCTAATTGTAGACTGTGCACACATTTACTCATATCTACTCATATCTCAGCCATTCATGGGTCAGATTGGAATACCCATCCTATGCTGTGACCAGAGCTGGCAAAGGATTACATACACAGTTAATCTTCATGGGCTACAATGTTTCTATAAATTTCACTCACTTCTATGTGTAATACCCCAGAGTGGTATTACCATTCCTTCATCCCGCTACTCTCTCTAATGGTCTAACATTAATGCCATCTGTGTATTTATTTCCAGGTCCTTTTCACATTGTGCATTTCTATTATTGGTATGAAACTGTTTTGTACATGTAATATACCTGGTTCACCAGCAGGTGGTGGTATGTATGGCAGAACTATTTTTAGGCAGAATGGAACTTACCATTCCATTCTTCCCTCTTTTGGGCAGAAGTGGGCTAGTCCTGCTTCCTACCAAAGGGAGGGGCTACATGAAGTCTTGTCAGAGTAAGCTAGGACAGCGTGAGATGCAGACGTGCCCATGATGATGTAGCAGCAAGGGGAAGGTTCCCCTGCTGCAGCAGGAGTCTTTCCAGAGGGAGGTAGCTCATAGAGCACCCTGACTCCTTACAGATCTACAGACAGAGTGTCACTAGGGGGTCAACAGCCAAAGGCACCCTACTGCACAGTCCTAAAGTCCAGCTGCCAGACTAAAGCCGAGTTTAGCACAACATAGAGAGAGAAAGCAGAGTTATCAAGTTTGCCTGCCAGTTTATGCCAAACCTGCTGGAACCTAGAGAAAAAGCCGGAATATTTTTCGGATGCAAGTTGATGCAAGTAAAGCTGTTGAAGTTTATAAGAGTCTGGACTTGATATATTCTCCATCTCCACCATTACTTACCCACTTTATTGCTTTGGAGCCAAGCCCTGAGGATTGACGGTATCCAGATAGGAGCACCATGACACACATGAGGCCGCACCGCACCACTCAGCCTTCCTATAAAACTTGGACACTTTTGGCCCTGGGTGACGGCACGTCGCATAGTTTTGGAAGCAGTGTACCACGGCCAGCTCTTGTCACCGTATACATTTGGCATTCCAATCTTAACTGTGAATCATCCTTTAAAGGGAATGTGTTATCAGAAAATGATCTCTTGTTTAAATCATATTTTAATGTTAAACACATTTTTAAAGAATTTTTTTGGTACTGTTATTTTTAATTTTCCAGGTCAATATTTGTATTTAAACGGAAACCGCAAAATCCTAATAATAGGTGCCACTTCTTGGTCTGTACAGATCACTTTTCTGCAGTTATCTGCTTATCATTACAGGCAGGTTTACAATAGCATATATCACAAGTGTTATAACACTGGATCCACCATTCACAAAAGGTAATTGTCAAAGTTTATCTATTCTTTCCTTGTCCAATCACCTCTGCACAGGTCACACAGCATGCCTAGAAAACCCTCCCATAGACGTCAATAAGGCCCCCTACAGACCATTGTGCCTATGGACCATGTGTCTGCAGTAAATCAATGCTTTCTAAATGCTGCTAAAAACAGCTCCGGCAAAATGGCCGCCCGCATAATCATGTTCAGGAAACAATATAAAATATCAGAAAATGAAAAACAGATTACATACCTCCCAACTTTTTGGACAAAGTGGGACACTTATGGTTCATTGTGTGTGAAAAATGTGTCCATTTTTCCTGTATAGTTATACACTTTAATAGTCTTCTTAGCGCACAATAGCGTAAAAATTATCTGAATATAGAAATTTCTAAAATCCAAATTGCATCAAATAATGAAATAATATATTATTTCATTATTTGATGCAATTTGGTGGGGTCAAATATACCGATAGGAACCAAACACTTTCTTAATCAATATAGTAAATGTAAGAATGTAAATCTATACCGCAGATCAAAAAGAGGGACATTTAAGGAGAAAAGGGAGTCATAGGGACTAGGGTCTCTTTTGAAGGGACACTTCAGAGATCTGAGAATAAAAAAAGGATGTGTGTTACTATCTGGTTTTAAGTGGCAGAGAAAAATTTTTCTTTCATGCCATTTTTTTTCTTTCAAAAGAGCTGTACCCTATGGTTTTATTGTATTATACAATTTAAAAAAAAGTATCCAGATGGAAACATATAGACAATTTTTTCATCCAGAATTGTATATTCTCAACCTCATGGAAGAAAACATGGTGTGAATTCAGCCTAAAGCTGGATTTAGATGGGCTGACTGAGTGGCCGATTATCAGGAAGCAAGCTTTCCTTGCCGACAGTCGGCTGCTCGCTCAGTGAAGGAGACGGATGCATTTACCTGCAGCGATCTTCTTCACTGTGTGAGGACGAGGGATCTCTATAGTCAGGGGCATAGCTATAGGGGAAGCAGGGGAAGTGGCTGCTTTGGAGCCCGACTCAGAAGGGACCCACTTAGGAGGAGGACTAAAACATTTTATTGTCAGGGCCTCCTCTGCAGTATTATACAGTGACATTATATACAGTGACACTGTAGGAAATGGACGGAGAGGCTGCCAGGCCTCATCTGAGAGCGCGATCTTGACTATCCTCAGGAGCAGGGGTTGCACAGGAGTCAGAACTTACAAAGAAGTTCCTGGGATCCCTTTCAAAAATTGTGCTGTGGGTCCCAGTCATTTCTAGTTAGGGCACTGGCTATCCTTTGTCCCCGATAATCTAGCTATGCAAATGTTCTGCCGAAACGCTCGTTGATCGGGTGATCTTGTTAATGTAGACCCCACAGATCATGGCTGGACAGCAGATTGTGTGGTCTGAACAGCGATCATCTGCCCAGAAACCATGATTCTGTATGAGGAAACGTAATAGCCATCCCCCATCCTCAGCAGCTGACTGTCGGGAAGGAGCGCCACGTGTAAATCCAGCATTATACAAACCCCTGCTCTTTGTGATGACTAGGGTATAAATTGTGGCCAAAACCCACAGAAACGTATTTGCTAACACAAACCTGTATCCATGCTCTCTCCTTACGTAGTCTGAAGCTCCACTTGATGCTGTGTGGAAGTAATCACAGGCTCGATCAAAACACATCTGTTCAGTTATCTCAAGGCGGTGAGCAAATCACTCTACAAGAAGAACTTTTTATGTTGTGACAAATTTTACATTCCCTGAATCTGAATCAGTCAAAACTCAATGGACAAGTGTTACCTCACATGAAATATTACATGCAGATAGCTTAGGGCTGAGTCACAGAGCAAATGCTGCATTTCCATGCTTTTTTGTGACAGTGGGTTTTTTTTAGAACATGTTCCTAAATCTGGCTTTATGCTTAAGTATAATTACCTTGACTTGCTTGAAATGGGAAGTTTAGAAGGCATCTCAATGATGTTGATTAGGGTTACAGGTGCCAATAAAGTATGTTGGCTCCGCTGGAATGGCAAGACAGAATTTTGTGACACTGTTTGCTTCTTGTATGTCAAATAGCTCGAGAGCTTGCAATATTCATGCGATTTATGGTTCACGTTTTAGGGAAGTAGGACACAACCCGAAAGCCTTTTACATTTAGATATATACTGTGGGTTTCCTATATATTTGTCACGGGAGGCCGGCGGCGCGCTCCCCGCTTGCAGCGCCGCCGGACCTCCGTATCCACGGAGCGAGGACGCGACAGGCGTCCTCGTCTCCATAGCAACGAGAGGCGGGGAACGTCGGGCGGGCTTCCGGATGCTGTGTGCCCGGCGTCCCCGCCCCCTAGACACGAGCAGTGGGTGGTGCTGAGCGCTGGCCCGGCAAGCCAGCGCTCAGAGTTATTGTATATTGTATTTACTGGGTCATGTGGCGCTGGCCACGCCACATGACCAGACTGTTAGCATAATTGAGCGCTGTCACGTTTGGCCAGCACTCATTATGCAAATGAGGTCATGTGAGCTGGCCCCGTCACATGATCCATTGGAGGGCTTTTTAAGGCAGGCTAGCTGCCCTCTCAAATTGCCTGTGATTAGTCTCCTTTGATCAGTGCTCGTGCGACCTTTTGGATTAGCTTGGATTTTTGAACTTCGGATTTTGGACTTGACCTCTCTCTCGTTTCACCCCCTGGCATTGACGTTACCTCCTGTGTTTGACCCGGCTTGTTGACCTTCCACCTGCGTGTTTGTTCTGTCTGTGTTTGTCCGTCCCTTTGTTCCCTTTCCCTTCCTGCGCACTTATCCAGTGTAGGGTCCGCCTTCGTGGTTGTCCGCGGCCGCCTAGGGCCGACTGAGGCAAGTAGGCAGGGAAAGACGGAGGGGTGCAGTACAGGGCTCACCTACCCTTGTCCTCCCCCACGTGACAGAATCACAGGCCTTATCTCATGGAGCAGTTGCGGGCCCTCACGGACCAGGTGCAAGGAATGGCTCAAGCTATCCAGGATCTGGCCGAGAGGCTCCAAACAGCAGGAGCAGCTTCAATCCGCTCCAGTAATGGGTCCCTCCACATCTAACCCTATCGTGGAGCCCCATGTTAAGCTACCGGACCGGTTTTCGGGAGACCGGAAGACCTTCCGCTCCTTTAAGGAAAGTATAAAATTATATTTCCGCCTACGCCCCCACTCCTCGGGTTCCGAGCAGCAGCGGGTGGGAATAATTATTTCCTTGCTGCAGGGTGATCCGCAGGAGTGGGCCTTTTCGTTACCCCCTGACTCCCCAAGTTTGCTGACTGTGGACGCGTTTTTTCTGGCCTTAGGCCTATTGTATGAGGAGCCTGACTTGACCGCTGTGGCCGAGTCTCAACTCAGGGACATTCGGCAGGGTAACCGTCCAGTAGAGGACTATTGCGCGGAGTTTAGGAAGTGGTGTGTCTCTTCTGGATGGAATGACCCAGCCTTAAGAAGTCAATTCCGGGTGGGGCTGTC
The DNA here is from genome assembly GCA_900303285.1 of Rhinella marina. NCBI lineage: Eukaryota > Metazoa > Chordata > Amphibia > Anura > Bufonidae > Rhinella > Rhinella marina. The sequence goes on along the minus strand of ONZH01025090.1, from coordinate 22,467 downwards.
TGACCAACTAAAAGACCTTCTGGTATGTTATCCCACTCCTGACTCCTTAGAGGCGACTATGACCTTGGCCATTAAACTAGACCGACGGGTGAGAGAGAGGCGGAGAGAACGTTCTAGCATTCCTCAGGTGGCCGTGTTTCCTGAGATTCCTCTTCCGAGTCCATCGCCTGCCAGAATTCCGGAGGAACCCATGCAGTTAGGGGGGACCATAAGGGACCAAAGACGCCGAAAGGGAGCCTGTTTTTACTGCGGGGAGATGAACCACTGGCTCCAGCAGTGTCCCAAACTTCCACCTTCTAGGAGATCTCCGGTGGGAAGCAAGGTAACTCCGTCGGTGGTAAGAAGGAAAATTTTGCTTCCTATTTCTGTTACTTATGGTCAAATTAAGGGGGAGGGTCAAGCATTTGTTGATTCAGGTTCTGCCGTTAATTTTATTAATTTTGATTTCGTACAAACTGTTGGTATTCCGCTAGTTCCTCTAAGGGAGGTAATTCAAATCATTGCCTTAGATTCCACCCCATTGAAGAATGGGCGAGTGGAATTTTGTACGCCCGAGGTGTCCCTAACGGTGGGGATTGCCCATACTGAGACCTGTTCCTTCCTTGTCCTAAGGGATTTACCTGCTGACCTCGTCTTAGGTCTGCCATGGTTACAGGACCACAACCCCGTGATCAACTGGCCTGCAGGTGAATTAGAGAAATGGGGAGGTGATTGTTCCAAATGTTGCAAATCAATTTTGCAGTTAGGAGGTACTACTGAGTCTCTGATCCTGCCTGGATATATCAGAGATTTTCAGGACGTATTCTCCATGTCCGAGGCTGAGTTCCTCCCTCCTCACAGGCATTATGATTGTGCTATTGATATTATTGAGGGTTCCAAGTATCCTAAGGGCCGTATTTACAATCTCTCCACTCCTGAGCGGCAATCCATGAGGGATTATCTTAAGGAGAGTCTGGCCAAGGGTCATATCCGGCCTTCAGTTTCCCCCATGGGGGCCGGATTTTTCTTTGTGGGTAAGAAGGATGGAGGATTGAGGCCCTGTATTGATTACAGGAACTTAACAAGGTCACGGTCAAGAACAGGTATCCGCTGCCCCTTATCCCAGATTTACTAAACCAGATTCAAGGCGCCTGCTGGTTCTCTAAACTGGATTTAAAGGGAGCTTATAACCTGATTAGAATCAGGGAGGGGGATGAATGGAAGACGGCCTTCAATACCCCGGAGGTCACTATGAGTATTTAGTAATGCCCTTTGGGCTAAGCAATGCACCCGCTGTGTTCCAGAATTTTGTCAATGACATTTTTAGACCTTTTATTGGGAGGTTCATGATTGTCTACATTGATGACATCCTTATTTTTTCTGCGGATTGGGAATCTCACGTTTCTCATACCAGACAGGTGTTAGAGGTGTTACGTGAGAATAAACTATTTGTCAAAGGGGAGAAGTGTATCTTTGGCGTTCAGGAGGTGGCCTTTTTAGGATACATTTTGACCCCTTGCTCTTGCAAAATGGACCCAGTTAAGGTGCAGGCCATCCTCGATTGGGTGCGACCTTCCTCCCTTAAGGCGCTCCAACGATTTTTAGGGTTTGCGAACTTCTATCGCAAATTTATTAAAAATTTTTCATTTGGTGGTCAAACCAATTACAGATCTGACTCGCAAGGGAGCGGATCTAGTTAATTGGCCCTCTGCAGCTATTGAAGCCTTTGAGAAGCTAAAGCAATGTTTTACTAATGCCCCTGTGTTAATCCAGCCCTGACCAGAATGAGCCCTTTATAGTTGAGGTGGATGCATCTGAGGATGGGGTAGGGGCAGTGTTGTCCCAGGGATCCTCCACCCTAACTAACCTTAAGCCATGTGCTTTTTTTTCCCGCAAGTTTTCGTCTGCTGAGAGGAACTACGATATCGGGAATAGGGAGTTATTGGCCATTAAGTGGGCATTTGAGGAATGGCGTCACTTCCTGGAGGGGGCATTACATCGCATTGTGGTCCTCACGGATCATAAAAACCTTATGTTTCTAGAGTCTGCTAAGCGTTTGAATCCCAGACAGGCGAGGTGGGCTTTGTTTTTTACTCGTTTTGATTTTTGTGTTACCTTTAGACCAGGAAGCAAGAACATTAAGGCTGACGCTCTATCCCGGAGTTTTCAGGCATATCAGCCTCCTGACGTCCTTCCTGAGCCCATCTTGCCGGCTGACATCATCGTAGCCGCTACCTCGTCTGATCTGGCATCTGAGATTTCGACAGCACAAACATCTCGCTCCCACTGGTACCCCCAATGACAAATTGTTTGTGCCGGCTCATTTGCGTTTGCGACTGCTGGGTGAGTGCCATAACTCTGTATTATGTGGACATCCTGGGATCAATGCCACCAGGGAGTTAGTCTCTAGGCAGTATTGGTGGCCATCGATTTCCAGGGATGTTCAGGCTTTCGTAACTGCATGTAATACTTGTGCCAGGTCCAAGAATCCCAAGACACGACCTATGGGCGAGCTTTGTCCATTACCCATACCTAGCAGACCATGGTCGCATTTGTCCATGGACTTTATCACGGATTTACCTTGTTCTGAGGGTAAAACGGTGATTTTGGTTGTGGTTGACAGATTTAGCAAGATGTGTCATTTTATTCCGTTGGGTAAGTTACCTTCTGCTAAGGTTTTGGCGTCCGTCTTTTTAGACCACATAGTTTAAACTGCATGGTATTCCTGAGAATATTGTTTCGGACAGGGGGGTGCAGTTTGTGTCTAAATTCTGGAGAGCTTTCTGTAAGAGGATTGAAGTATCTTTGTCTTTTTCGTCGGCCTTTCATCCGGAGACCAATGGGCAAACCGAACGTCTTAATCAGTCCGTTGAGCAGTATCTCAGATGTTATGTTGCAGATAACCAGCATATGTGGGGCCAGATTCCTGTCTCTGGCCGAGTTCGCAATTAATAACCGTTGTGAATTCGTCTTCTGGGTATCGCCGTTTTTCTGCAACATGGGGTTTCATCCGCGCTTTGGCTCCTTTTCTCCAGGCTGTTTCGGCGGTCCCAGAGGCCAATGCTCTCTCTCAGGAACTGTGCACAGTTTGGGCACAGGTTCAGTCGAACCTGGAAAAGGCCCAAAGAATTCAAAAAAACTAAGGCCGATAAGAAAACGTTCTAAGGGTGTGAATTTCAAGGTGGGGGACATGGTATGGTTGTCAACTAAAAATCTACGCATGAAAGTACCATCCTATAAGTTTGCGCCTCGCTTTATTGGTCCATACAGGATCACCAAGGTGATCAATCCGGTGTCGTTTGAATTGTGTTTACCTGACTCCCTTCGTGTTCACAATGTTTTTCATATGTCTTTGCTCAAACACTATGTTGCTTCCGCTGGTCCAGAGGAACTGTCTGCGCCTCCGGTCGAGGTGGAGGGACAAGTGGAGCACGAGATTCATAGAATCATTGACGTTAGGAAGGTCCGGAATTCCTTCCAGTACCTGGTACATTGGAAGGGATTCGGGCCAGAGGACAGGTCTTGGGTGCCGTTGACCAGGATGCATGCGGATTCGCTCATCCGGAAATTCTACCTGCAGCATCCTGATAAACCTGCTCCCGCTGGTAAGGGTCCGGAGGCCCCTCGTGAAGGGGGGGGTACTGTCACGGGAGGCCGGCGGCGCGCTCCCCGCTTGCAGCGCCGCCGGACCTCCGTATCCACGGAGCGAGGACGCGACAGGCGTCCTCGTCTCCATAGCAACGAGAGGCGGGGAACGTCGGGCGGGCTTCCGGATGCTGTGTGCCCGGCGTCCCCGCCCCCTAGACACGAGCAGTGGGTGGTGCTGAGCGCTGGCCCGGCAAGCCAGCGCTCAGAGTTATTGTATATTGGTATTTACTGGGTCATGTGGCGCTGGCCACGCCACATGACCAGACTGTTAGCATAATTGAGCGCTGGTCACGTTTGGCCAGCACTCATTATGCAAATGAGGTCATGTGACGCTGGCCCCGTCACATGATCCATTGGAGGGCTTTTTAAGGCAGGCTAGCTGCCCTCTCAAATTGCCTGTGATTAGTCTCCTTTGATCAGTGCTCGTGCGACCTTTTGGATTAGCTTGGATTTTTGAACTTCGGATTTTGGACTTGACCTCTCTCTCGTTTCACCCCCTGGCATTGACGTTACCTCCTGTGTTTGACCCGGCTTGTTGACCTTCCACCTGCGTGTTTGTTCTGTCTGTGTTTGTCCGTCCCTTTGTTCCCTTTCCCTTCCTGCGCACTTATCCAGTGTAGGGTCCGCCTTCGTGGTTGTCCGCGGCCGCCTAGGGCCGACTGAGGCAAGTAGGCAGGGAAAGACGGAGGGGTGCAGTACAGGGCTCACCTACCCTTGTCTCCCCCACGTGACAATATTATTATATAGACATGCATAAACACGTAAAAAAAAAATCTTTGCAAATAACCTTAAAGGGGCTGTCTCACAAAAAATATCCTACATTTTTCAAAACAGCACCTGGATCTGAATATGTTTGTAATTGCATGAAATTAAAAAAATCTTATAGCCCCTAAATTATTCAATATGAAATCCATCTGTATAGTGCACCTGCTGTTTTTTCCTTTTCTAATTTCTGCTGCAGCCACAGGACATGCCCTTTGAGCTTCCAGTTTGAACTGAAGCAATGAATGAGGAGATCTGTGGATCCATGTGAGGTACAGGGCTGGTTCTGGCTTTCCTGGGAAGAGATTGTCATGTACTATATGATGTCTGTTTTGTTTTCTCATTAATCATGAGATAACCCCTTGAATATTAGGTTGGCATCTCAAAGTACGCTGCAGTGCCGGTGCCTTCTCAAAACAGCTGATCGACGGAGGTCCTGAGCATCAGACCCCCATCAATCAGATACTGATGACCTATCCAGAGGAGAGATCATCAGTATCAAACTCCCAGAAAACCCTTTTGAAGGGGTTCTCCCATCTTGACGTTTATGGCATATCTATTGATATGCCATAAATGTTCTATATGTCTGGGTCCCACCTCGAGTCTCAAAAATGGAGTTCCACTGTGAACAGAGAACACACCATGCATGCACAGAAGCCTCTCCATTCACTGCTATGGGAGCCCTTGGATTCTTTCATAAATCTCATGGTGAATGGAGGGTGGCCGCATGTGTGGCTTGCTCTCCATTCACTTAGTTGACCTGTTCTTGAAATAGGAGTGTGCCCCACCTCTATAGCATACATGTCCCAGGTGTGCATACCCCTTTAAGTGTGTCACCTAGAAATAAGGTGACATGTCACACAATAAACACAATATTGAGATTTTCTGCAGTAATAAGTGCAGTACAGTCCATCAGTCCATCAGTTAAACATGGCTGGTATTGCAGTAGCTGAACATGTCTGTAAAAGGGATCCACATTTCTGCAAGAGGGCATGCAGGCATTTCCAACCCCCCTACAAATACAGTCCTAGAGATTTTAGTTCCACTGACCCTGTGTTTCCTAAAAGCTATTGCACCAAAAACTTGAATGAGCACATATATACAGTAGCTAACTACCGTATATATGCATTGTCATAATGTAGTCCTACCAGGCTTGACTATAACGTCTGATAAGTGTGAAGCCTTGCTAATAAGATTCAGGCAAGGCAAGGATTATTAGTATACAAAGATGGTTGGAGGTGAAAAGCTTTTTCACACCCTGCGAACAATCACCCTGTAAACCCTCAGATCTAATGAAATAGTAAGATTCAATTGATCCGTGTGGTTCCTCTGGGCTTAACACTTACTGAAAGTTTAATATGAGAAACAGGAGTAGCCACAAAACCTGAAAAGTGCACAAATGTGTTCCCCATTGATAACTCATCAAACAGGACTTTACTTTACATTTATTTACTTTACACTTTACATTTATTCAAGTATGGATTTTCTAAAAGGTATATATATATATATATATATATATATATATATATATATATATATATATTATATCTACACACAGTCAAAAATGTTCAGATAATATAATAGATATAATAATAGAATAATAGAAGATAATATGTTGTATCACTTTTTTTCATTTTTATTTCTTATTGTGGTGAACATACATTTTTTTAGGTTTTTTTCTTTACTTTGCGCATAGGGAAACAGATCCCATTAGTTTCTATAGGATAATAGTCTCCAACGTATGTCACATGTATGACCATATAAAGGAAGTCAGGTGTTATATGTGAAACTTATTGAACATATTGTTCTCTTATAGGGGGTTTTAGGATTTTCGTATACATGGTTTACCCTCAGGCATATGGCATTATGCTTAAAGGCTTACACCTTTGAGGGAATTTTTTAAAATAATTAAATGGTACTCTTTTGGAGCAAAAAACATTTTTTGAATTGGTCTTTATTACAAAATATGGAGCCTTTTATCTGTACAGGGCTGAGATGCTCTAAGAGAGGGATCTGAATTTTCTCTCTACTCTGACGAGCTCCTTATCTCTTCTCTCTGACATTATAAACACACCTTAAAGCTCAGATATTATCTTACTGATATCAAAGTGGCTTAAATAAGTGTTTATGACCTCTTAGTAATTTAGAGATAAGGGTTATTAGCTGTCCGGCACAAAGTGAAAGTAGGATGCACATAGCTAGAAAAACCCTTTGTGACAGAACAACTCAATATTTTTAATAAAGACCAACTGGAAAATAGATATTTAACCCAAAATTAGTAAAATGCAATCATAAAAAATTGCCTCTGAAGGTGTACATAGCCTTGATTTACTTGAAATGGGATAGATCATCAAGATGAGATCAGCAGGGATCCAACTCCCAGCTCCAGGGGTGCACCTAGCCTTTCTGCTGCCTGAGGAAAAAATTGAAACAGCACCCTCCTCCCCATACCAAATTCTCAACCTAACCCCTTCCCTCCTAACATTATATATATATTACTACAAAACATGCAGGGTAATACAGCGCCCCATACCTCTTACATCCAGTGATGTCTCCTCTGATGTAGACTCTCTCTCTCCTCATCTTCTCCATTCAGACCAGACCGCCATAATGATTTTTCACCCAACTCTCATCTCTGCAGTTTGACAAAAAGATATCTTAGTTTCCTACTTTTCCATCATCCTCCCAACTTCTGGACAAATCATCCTACCACCTCCAATACTGTGCCTGCTATGCTCCCCAATATTATACTGCAGAAACAGATAAACCCCCTGATAATACTAGCACCACACAGATAGCGCCCTTCAATAATTATTGCCACGCAGTGCAGTGTCAGTGGGGCTGAACTTTACCTAAACTATATGACCGATGAACGTGACATCACATGGCCTAGGCAAAGCCATGAGAAGGCTGTGACACTGCTGTGTGCGCCGGTACCTTCTCAAACAGTTGATCCATGGGGCTCCCGGGTATCGGACTCTCACCGATCAGATACTGATGACCTATCCAGAGATCCAAATCTCAGAAAATCTCTTTAACATATGTCATCTAACATATAAATGAAGGTGTTTGTTTTCGACATGTCTAGAATTTCTTATTTTCCCATCACCACCATCCACACAATCTGTATAGACCAACTTGAAACTGCAAGCTTGAGTGTTAGCAAAAGTGTTAACACAAGTGATAACTGTAGTGAATAGGATCATCTGTGCTGTATGTCCCTGAAAAGTGCACAAATGTGTTCCCCATTGATAACTCATCAAACAGGACTTTACTTTACATTTATTTACTTTACACTTTACATTTATCCAAGTATGGATTTTCTAAAAGGTAAATATATATGTGTGTATATATATATATATATATATATATATATATATATATATATACACAGTCAAAAATGTTCAGATAATATAATAGATAGATAGAATAATAGAATAATAGAAGATAATATGTTGTATCACTTTTTTTCATTTTTATTTCTTATTGTGGTGAACATACATTTTTTTAGGTTTGTTTCAGATAAACCCCCTGATAATACTAGCACCACACAGATAGCGCCCTTCAATAATTATTGCCACGCAGTGCAGTGTCAGTGAGGCTGAACTTTACCTAAACTATATGACCGATGAACGTGACATCACATGGTCTAGGCAAAGCCATGAGAAGGCTGTGACACTGCTGTGTGCGCCGGTACCTTCTCAAACAGTTGATCCATGGGGCTCCCGGGTATCGGACTCTCACCGATCAGATACTGATGACCTATCCAGAGATCCAAATCTCAGAAAATCTCTTTAACATATGTCATCTAACATATAAATGAAGGTGTTTGTTTTCGACATGTCTAGAATTTCTTATTTTCCCATCACCACCATCCACACAATCTGTATAGACCAACTTGAAACTGCAAGCTTGAGTGTTAGCAAAAGTGTTAACACAAGTGATAACTGTAGTGAATAGGATCATCTGTGCTGTGTGTCCCAGTTGTGCTGTTACATTCAAAATTTATACATATGTTGTTTTGCTTGTGCAAAATCATGATCAGTCACACATAACATTTATTATTCTCTACTATTTTGTCTGAGTCTACATCATCATTGTTGAAATACAATTAATCTGCAATACAAAATAAAAGTTCCAATTGTAATTCTGTGCTGTCCCAGCTAATGGTTTCTCATTTAGAATTCATAATGATTGCACTCTGTTTTATCCGTTAATCACTATACTTTGTGCACTTTACTGCAATGTAGTGGCCATTGTTACATTTGGTTTTATGTAGTTATTTATGCTGTAATTTCCTTTTTATTCATCCTTTAACTCCTCTTCTATGAGCTCATATCCTGTTTCCTTCAATCTATTCCTGTTTGTCAGACATGTATCACTGAGCTGGAGAGAGGATTTTCCTTTGGCCTCTATAATCTTTTCTCAAGGTATAGTTAATAAATTACCTAAAGGCCTATCCATTGCATTTGTCCCCCTGGAATTCTATATGCAACTGGTGTCACTAGGGGAATGATTATAGCAAGTTCGCTATCCTCGACTGCTTATACACACTCATCAGAGATTTCTCTTACATGCATCGGTGGCAGAATAAATTTCATCAGTCTTCATAAAAGGGTTGTCTGATGACAATAAAAAAATTAGTGGCCGGCTTAAGAAAAAAACACCCACTTTCCCACTCCCATTGACTTCAATGGGAGCAGCTCTGTAGTAATGACTTTCCTCCACTACAAGGCTGACAGAATTATGCACTTCTGGTGATGGAGCTACACCCAAACAGCTTATCAGAGGGGGTTCAGTGTGTCAAACCCTGACAATCACCTAAGCAAAGGCAGGACAACCACTTTAAGTGAAAAAAAATGGGGATAACAACAGAGGAAAAGAAGGACTTGGGTATTTTGGTTACAATTAAATAAGCAGCAGTACACAAGGTAGCAGCTGCAAAAGCAAATAAAATTGAGTGAGTATAAAAAGAGACATAAAATCCAGGGATCCTAATGTAATATTACCCCTTTATAAATCTCCCGTAAGGTCACATCTTGAATGTGAGAATCAGTTTTTGGGCTCCCAATGCTAGGAGGAAAAGTGATTTAGGCATCAATACCTGAAAGGATTATTTACAGTTATAGTAGTCAAACTATCTAATGTCCTACCTCAAGATGCCAAGTAGTAATGGTAGATATTACAGGAAACGGCATTGATGATTATAATGAATCTAACAATTAATGTTGTACAATTGACCTGAAAAAGGTTGAACTTGATGGAAATGTGTCTTTTTCAGATCACGTGCATTACAAAGACAGACCAAGAAAATTTAAAGGGAATCTGTCACCAGCGACCTCCCTATCCAACTGCTTGCATAGACACATAGCTGTGAAACATTGTTTTTCTTTTCTTGATTTGAGCCTTCATTCCCAAGTTATGATACTTTTTCTTAATAACCAAATTAGGCCTTTGGTGCAATGAGGGCATCACCCTTGCTCTTGTTGCACAGAAGCTCCACTCCTTTCTGTGGCCAGACCCTCCCTGGCTACTTTGATCGAAGGGGCCAGGTAATGGTAAAGCAGCCAGGGAGTGTCTGGACACAGAAAGGAGTGAAACTTGGGTGCAACAAGTGCAACGGTAACACTCTCATTGCACCAAAGGTCTAATTTGCATAGTAAGAAAAAATATAACTCAGGAACAGAGCCTCAGATCAACAAAAGAAAATCAGTGTTTTCATCAGCAACGTGTCTGTGCAGACAAGTGGATAGGGAGGTCGCTGGTGAAGGATTCCCTTTAAACTGGAAGTTGTATTGTAGCTGTATCTCTGGTATATTTAGTTTAGTAATTTGTTGCCATGGGTCAATATATGTGCAATGAACGTCACTAGGTTAAGGGAAAAGTCATACTGTATGCATCACATATGCTCCTTGTAGAGAAAAGGTCCTCTAATTATTTTTACAGCTAAGGGGGGATAATAATTGTTGTTTGTTCTCTGATATTTGCTTTCTGCAGAATGCAGATATGGCTTTTCATAGTCTCGTAAAGGTCATGAATCAATTAATTATAAAAAAACACAACTAGAAACCGGACTGCGAGATATGCCTTTAACAACTATTTTCCAGTTTGAATGTTATGATATGCCAGGGGAAAATTAAAGAATTTTCTATGTTAGCCTATTCACTTAAGCTTTTTCCAGTCAATTCTGATTATACTGCTCAAGTGATAAGTTTGAAAGTCAAGAGCTTATTATTCAGCTTTTCAGAAAAGTCCGTAGCATTTGAATATAATTTGACTTGAGTATAGTTGTGGAAAAGTAATGCGGGAATACGGTAGCTCATTTGTGGCCATATTGTCTGGTGTCAGTGACTGTATACTTGACAGAACAACGACGTTTCGAGGTGTAGGTATTAAAATGCCTGTGAAAGGGTACAAAGGAACTTGTCAATGGGTTTATGCTGCCCAATCTGAGGGCAAAACAAAAAGTAGTGAGAAACACCCTGATTATAGTGGTGTGTCACTTATTCTCAGTACTTTTCATATAATCACAGTTTCAGGGGCGTACATAGAAATCATTGGGCCCCATAGCAAGAATCTCAATGGGGACAGCCACAAGGATGGATTATACTGTATACTATACAGCATGGTGTACGGATTATACTGTATATTATACAGCATGGTGTACGGATTATACTGTATACTATACAGCATGGTGTATGGATTATACTGTATATTATACAGCATGGTGTACGGATTATACTGTATATTATACAGCATGGTGTACGGATTATACTGTGTATTATACAGCATGGTGTACTGATTATACTGTATACTATACAGCATGGTGTACAGATTATACTGTATTTTATACAGCATGGTGTACGGATTATACTGTATATTATACAGCATGGTGTAGGGATTCTACTGAATATTATACAGCATGGTGTAGGGATTATACTGTATACTATACAGCATGGTTTACGGATTATACTGTATACTATACAGCATGGTGTACGGATTATACTGTATATTATACAGCATGATGTATGGATAATACTGTATACTATACAGCATGGTGTTGGGATTATACTGAATATTATACAGCATGGTGTAGGGATTATACTGTATACTATACAGCATGGTGTATGGATTATACTGTATATTATACAGCATGGTGTACGGATTATACTGTATATTATACAGCATGATGTACGGATAATACTGTATACTATACAGCATGGTGTTGGGATTATACTGAATATTATACAGCATGGTGTATGGATTATACTGTATACTATACAGCATGGTGTACGGATTATACTGTATATTATACAGCATGGTGTATGGATTATACTGTATACTATACAGCATGGTATACGGAATATACTGTATACTATACAGCATGGAGTACGGATTATACTGTATACTATACAGCATGGTGTACGGATTATACTGTATATTATACAGCATGGTGTACTGATTATATTGTATACTATACAGCATGGTGTAGGGATTATACTGAATACTATACAGCATGGTGTACGGATTATACTGTATATTATACAGCATGGTGTACTGATTATATTGTAAACTATACAGCATGGTGTAGGGATTATACTGAATATTATACAGCATGGTGTACGAATTATACTGTATACTATACAGCATGGTATACGGAATATACTGTATATTATAGAGCATGGTGTACGGATTATACTGTATATTATACAGCATGGTTTACAGATTATACTGTATATTATACAGTATGGTGTATAGATTATACTGTACATTGTATAGCATGGTACAGGGATTATAATGTATACTGTACAACAAATGCATGGCGGTTACACCATGCCGGACAATATAACCCCTGCGCCACGCTGTACAATATACAGTATATACACAGTAGAGGTATAATGTATTTTGTCTGACACAGTGTATGCATATACCCACACACATACATACATACACACATACACATACATACATACACACATACATACATACACACATACATACATACACACATACATACACACATACATACATACACACATACATACACACACACATAAGACATAAAAACTTACAGTTACTTGTCCCTTGTCCTGACGCCACTCTGGAGGGGGCTGGGCCTTGGTCTTCTTCTTTCCCCTCTTTTGCCACGCTGCTGCTACTGGACAGGGAAGGACCTGTGCAATGCCAAGGCCCAGCCCCCTCCAGAGTGGCGTCAGGACAAGGGACAAGTAACTGTAAGTTTTTATGTCTTATTTGTGTGTGTATGTATGTGTGTATGTATGTATGTGTGTATGTGTGTATGTATGTGTGTATGTACGTATGTATGTACGTATGTATGTGTGTATGCATGTGTGTATATATGTGTGTATGTATGTATGTGTGTACAGTATGTGTGTATGTATCTATGTGTGTGTATACAGTCCTTCCCTGTCCAGTAGCAGCAGCGCGGCATGAGGGAGGAGGCAGGGCCAGCTGGGAGCGCACAGGAACGTCCGGGTTGCGGCGGTGAGCGGAGGTGAGCGGGCCAGGAGAGACCCAGAGCACAGGGATGCATCTTAATGATGCAAAGTAGGGGGCGGGGCCTCCCGTGCGCTCCGGGCCCCCCTGTGCCATGGGCCCCATGGCAGTGGCGTGGTCTGCCTATATGGGCGGTACCCCACTGCACAGTTTGACAAGTGCAGCATCAGTTGAAAGCTGTGCTAGCAAGGAGTCCTTGTATTCATGAGCTTCACTCACCTTCCAGATGATGATTCAGAGCTTTATTCCTACTACTGTGCATAGGGATCGAGTGGGTACTATATCTGCTTATGGAGAGTGCCTAATTGGCGTGAGGAGTCTTTTAAGCCAGGCAACGCTCCTATGGAATTCTGGGAAGAGGATATGTAAATGAGCTCTTAGCAAGCTCTGCCTCTAATGCCACCAGATGTAAGATAAATTTTCAACCATGACTCAGATAATAATTAAGCCAATACCTCATCTGTAGACAGCTGTTTCATGGATGATTGTCCCTCATCAGTACAAATCAGAGAGTACTGGCTTAACAAGGTGAGAGACCTAGGTCTGGCTCAGGGGATACTATATCTCCTTATGGAGAGCGCCTAATCAGTGTGAGGAGTCTAATTGGCCAGGCAACGCTCCTCTGGAGTTCTGGGAAGAAGGTATGCAAATGAACTCTTAAACAGGCCTTGAGACATGACTCGGATAATAATTAAGCCAACACCTCATCTGTAGACAGCAGTTTCATGGATGATTGCCCCTCATCAGTGCAGACCAGAGAGTACTGGCTTACCTAGGTGAGAGGCCTAAGTCAGGATACGGGTGATACTATATCTCATTATGGAGAGCGCTTAATCATTGTGAGGAGTCTTATAGCTCAGACAACGCTCCTGTGGAATTTTGGGAAGAGGTTATGTAAATGAGCTCTTAGCAAGCTCTGCCTTTAATGCCACTAGATGTAAGGCAATTATTCTATAAGTCAACTTTGAACTCTTTAAACAGGCCTTGAGGCATGACTTGGATAATAATTAAGCCAACACGTCAACTGTAGACAGTTGATTCATGGGTGATTGCCCCTCGTCAGTGCAGAGCAGAGAGTACTGGCTAACTAACTAGGTAAGAGGCCTAGGTCAGGATTCAGGGGATACTATATTTCCTTATGGAGAGTGCCTAATCAGTGTGAGGAGTCTTATAGGCCAGGCAACGTTCCTCTGATAATTCTAGAAAGAGGGTATAGGGGTAGGCAAACTGCGGCACTCCAGCTGTGAAACCACAACTCCCAGTGTGCCTACTTGCTATGCTATTCTCAGAACTCTCATAGAAATAAATGGAGCATGCTGGAAATTGTAGTTTCTCAACAGCTGGGTCTCTGTCACTACATAATACTGCAATCAGATAGGGCAGCTTAAACCTGGTGAGAGATTCCCTTTAATGATTCTTTGTGCATAAAGGATGAGTATTTATATACTGACATCATTTTAGTAATTTTTAACACTGATGATTGGGAGGTCACTAGCAATGTGGTTAGGATCACTCCACCAGTGGGGACAGCTGCTGTATGATGGGTTCTTCCATTTTGGAAGTAGGCCAGATGGGTGCAGTGAATGAGTAGACAGGGTAGGTTGGGCCCTAGATCAGAAAAGAGACATGTTGCAATAGGATGGGCTTCAATGTGTAAGTGTGTAATTTATATCGACATAATCTTTATAATAATATTTTTTTTGTATGCGTAATAAATATTCCCCCTGAAATGGCAATATATGGATTTATTTTCCCATCATTATATCTGTCTGTTTTTACCTTTGTTTGTTGTCCGCATTATGATTACACAGTAATATATGTATAATTTTCAGTTCATTATCCATAAAATATGATTTGTTTAATTACTCTGCATGGTAACCACAGCTTTACTACACCAGCTGCTGGAGATACTTCATATATTGATGTAGGCGTTCTGTAATGAACAATATATATCAACAGCAGCAAAACTTCTGTTACCAACTAACATGTATCGGGGCACAATCCACGCGAACACCTTTGCTTCTACTGGTTTGAATTAGTGCAAATCGATAGACATCATTATCCTTCCATAGCAGGGCCGTATTAGCAACTAGGCACCGGGGGCACGGTGCCTAGGGCGGCAGGTTGCGGGGGGGGGCACCCGACTGGAGTATATAACGATTTTTAAAAAAAATAAAAATCCTGGAATTTATATATTTTTTTTTACATTTCCGCGGGGGGGGGTGTGTGTGCTAGGGTGCTGCTGTCGGGTGGCGCGGGGTATCGGCGACCATGCCGGTGCTAAACTTTTCCCTTTATAAGATGCAGTGCATCTTATAAAGGGAATACTAGCGAGCGCTTCCATAATGGAAGCACTCACTAGCCTGCAGGAGGAGGGGGAGTGAAGCGCTGGTAGCGCTGTACAGTACTTACCCCTCCTCCTGCTTGCTCTTCCTGAGGCCGGCGCGTACAGAGTGGGAGTCAGGACGTACAGAGCGCCCTCTGACCTGACGCTGTAGGAGGTCAGGTGACTTCAGCGCGGGCCCCTGGAAGAGGAGAGAGCGGGGACACAGCCAGGACCAGAGGTAAGTTTTTTTTTTTTTTCTTGTCTGATCTGAGGTCTGAAGTGGGGGCCAAAAAGGAATCTGAAAAGATCACACAGGGTGGGGACAGAATGGGGGGGATCTGAAAAGGTGGGGACAGAATGGGGGGATCTGAAAAGGTGGCGACAGAATGGGGGATCTGAAATGGTGGGGACAGAATGGGGGGGGATCTGAAAAGGTGGGGACAGAATGGGGGGGGATCTGAAAAGGTGGGGACAGAATGGGGGGGATCTGAAAAGGTGGGGACAGAATGGGGGGGGATCTGAAATGGTGGGGACAGAATGGGGGGATCTGAAAAGGTGGGGACAGAATGGGGGGTCTGAAATGGTGGGGACAGAATGGGGGGTCTGAAATGGTGGGACAGAATGGGGGGGGATCTGAAATGGTGGGACAGAATGGGGGGGATCTGAAATGGTGGGACAGAATGGGGGGGGATCTGAAATGGTGGGACACAATGGGGGGGTCTGAAATGGTGGGACACAATAGGGGGGTCTGAAATGGTGGGACAGAATGGGGGGGTCTGAAATGGTGGGACAGAATGGGGGGATCTGAAATGATGGGACAGAATGGGGGGGATCTGAAATGGTGGGACAGAATGGGGGAGTCTGAAATGGTGGGACAGAAATGGGGACCAGAAAGGAGGGTCTAAAATGGGAGCCAGAAAAGGGGTTCTGACATGGGGCCAGAAGGTAGGGGGGGGGTCTGACATGGGCCCCAGAAGGAGAGTTCTATATGGGGGCCACAAGAGTATGATATAGGGCCAGAAGGGGGGGTATGATTGGGGATCTAATTAGGGGTCTAAAGGAGGTCTGATTAGGGGCCTGAAGGGAGGACCCCAGCCGATCTGATATTGATGACCTATCGTGAGGATAGGTCATTAGTAGTAAAAAGAGGACAACCCCTTTAACAGTAGGACTGGAGGGAAGGGATTAGGTTGAGAATTTGGCATGGGGGGGCGTTTCAATATTTGCCTTGGGCATCAGAAAAGCTAGGTGCACCAGCGGCAGGTGGGGGGGGGTACAGACTGAGGGTAGTTGAGTGTATGGGGATGGTGGGGTAGTTGGGCGGGGGTTAATTGGCTTGGCAGAGGACCATTATCAGTATCCAGGAGGTTGGGGGGGAGGATAGGTCACTGTAATAAGTCCAGGAGGAGGCTACTATGGGGGGTGGGGTAAAAAGGCTACTATGGGGTTGGGGACTACTGAGGAGAGACTACTATGCTACTGTGGGGGGAGGAGGCTACTATGGGGGGTGGGGTAACGAGGAGAGGCTACTATGAGGTGGGGGGGTGAGAAGAGGCTACTATGGGGGTGGGGTAATGAGGAGAGGCTACTATGAGGTGGGGGGGTGAGAAGAGGCTACTATGGGGGGGGGGTAACGAGGCTACTATGGGGTGGGGGGTTCTAAGGAGAGGCTACTATGGGATGGGGGGGACTGAGGAGAGGCTACTATGCTACTATTTGGGGGCGTGGGGGAATGGGTCACGTTGGGGGGGGGCGTCATCACAGAGAGTGCCTAGGGCAGCATGAACCCTAAATACGGCCCTGTTCCATAGTAGTCTACTAATAACATATACTATTGTTTATGGGTAGATTTATGTGGTTGATTATGTAGGATTAAGGAGGACTCCTAACTCGAGATGAGAAAATTTTTTTAAACTCGTTTCAGAGAAACATATCTACAACATTTGGACAGGTTATGAGAAACACTCCCTATCCAAACATTTTAAAGGGAGTCTGTCACCAAAATATGACGTTATACACCACTTATATGGCTCTCTAGCATACCTATCCATGATTCAAATGGTACCTTTGTAATTTTCTTCTGACTTTCACCAGCAAGAAAAATGCTGTTTAATTCATATGCAAATTAGGGCTCACAAGTGCCCAGGGGCGGCCTTCTTGTTACATTACTCCTCCCCTGCCTCTTCCTTGGATACGGCATTGCTAAATGTAGTGCGTATGCACCAGCAAATGCCGTGAAATCAGCGAATAGGGGACGGACCAGAAGCAAACAGAAGGACTGGAGGCCGGCGCATGCGCACTACATGTAGCACTACATGTACATGTAATCTCTTTATTGTAATCCTTTAAATTCCATGAGCTGACCAGAAAGCTTTGCGGTCTACGTGTTGCGACAATTTGTCTTATTCATGACCATGTAACTATGTTACATTTTTTCGTTTCAGGTCTCATTTGTCGAATTTTTCTTTGTCTATTTTTCTTTTTTTTTTTTACAAACTTTTGCTCTTTCTCTTCCCTCCCGTCCCCTTTTAAGCTGTTGAACGCGATGACAGCAATAGTCAGGTATTAACAAACATTGTGTTTCAAAAACACACTGCACCGTCATATGTTATGCTTTTTCATATTAGAAACCTCCAAAAACAGTGGCTTGTTAGGACCAAACATCCAAATATGTTGCTATAATGGGGGCCGATCACTGCCCCTATTTATATACAGTGGGGAAAAAAATTATTTAGTCAGCCACCAGTTGTGCAAGTTCTCCCACTTAAATGATGAGAGAGGCCTGTAATTGACATCATAGGTAGACCTCAACTATGAGAGACAAAATGAGAAAACAAATCCAGAAAATCACATTGTCTGATTTTAAAAGAATTTATTTGCAAATTATGGTGGAAAATAAGTATTTGGTCAATAACAAAAGTTCATCTCAAGACTTTGTTATATATCCATTGTTGGCAATGATAGAGGTCAAACGTTTTCAGTGTTCACAAGGTTGGCACACACTGTTGCTGGTATGTTGGCCCATTCCTCCATGCAGATCTCCTCTAGAGCAGTGATGTTTTGGGGCTGTCGCTGGGCAACACGGACTTTCAACTCCCTCCAAAGATTTTCTATGGGGTTGAGATCTGGAGACTGGCTAGGTCACTTCAGGACCTTGAAATCCTTTGTTGCCCTGGCGGTGTGCTTGGGATCATTGTCATGCTGAAAGATCCAGACACGTTTCATCTTCAATGCCCTTGCTGATGGAAGGAGGTTTGCACTCAAAATCTCACGATACATGGACCCATTCATTCTTTCATGTACACGGATCAGTCATCCTGGTCCCTTTGCAGAGAAACAGCCCCAAAGCATGATGTTGCCACCCCCATGCTTCACAGTAGGTATGGTGTTCTTTGGATGCAACTCAGCATTCACTCTTCTCCAAACACGACGAGTTGTGTTTCTACCAAACAGTTCTACTTTGGTTTCATCTGACAATATGACATTCTCCCAATACTCTTCTGGAACATCCAAATGCTCTCTAGCAAACTTCCGATGTGCCCGGATATGTACTGGCTTAAGCAGGGGGACACATCTGGCACTGCAGGATCTGAGTCCCTGGTGGAGTAGTGTGTTACTGATGGTAGCCTTTGTTACATTGGTCCCAGCTATCCACAGGTCATTCACTAGGTCCCCCCGTGTGGTTCTGGGATTTTTGCTCACAGTTCTTGTGATCATTTTGACCCCACGTGGTGAGATCTTGCGTGGAGCCCCTGATCGAGGGAGATTATCAGTGGTCTTGTATGTCTTCCATTTTCTAATTATTGCTGATTTCTTCACACCAAGCTGTTTGCCTATTGTAGATTCAGTCTTCCCAGCCTGGTGCAGGTCTACAATTTTGTTTCTGGTGTCCTTCGACAGCTCTTTGGTCTTCACCATAGTGGAGTTTGGAGTGTGACTGTTTGAGGTTGTGGACAGGTGTCTTTTATACTGATAACAAGTTCAAACAGGTGCCATTACTACAGGAAATGAGTGGAGGACGGAGGAGCCTCTTAAAGAAGTTGTTTCAGGTCTGTGAGAGCCAGAAATCTTGCTTGTTTGTTGGTGACCAAATACTTATTTTCCACCATAATTTTCAAATAAATTCTTTAAAAATCAGACAATGTGATTTTCTGGAATTGTTTTCTCATTTTGTCCCATAGTTGAGGTCTACTTATGATGTCCATTACAGGCCTCTCTCATCTTTTTAAGTGGGAGAACTTGCACAATTGGTGGCTGACTAAAAATGTTTTTTCCCCACTGTACACCTATATTAATAAATAATACACTAGAACAATAGATCAATATACACCTGTGCCTGCCTACCTAGTGCCACGGTGGTCTGAGGTCAGGCAGGTCCTACTCGTTTATCAGGGACACCAATGATGTTTTAAGGAGGTTGGAGGGTGTTCAACTGGAGCCCGACATGGTTCTGGTTACTTGTGACGTCGAGTCCCTGTATACGTCTATATGCCACGACCACGGGCTACGGGCGTCAAGGTTCTTCTTGGAGATAACTAATTTCGATGCTGAATTGACCAATTTGGTGATTACTCTTTTGGAGTTTGCATTGACCCACAATGTCTTTACTTTTAAGGACCGCTTCTTCCTGCAGCTCCGGGGAACAGCTATGGGGGCGACTTGTGCGACCTCATATGCGAATTTGTTCCTGGGGCTGTGGGAGAGGGAAGTGGTAATGAACTCGGAGGGACAGGACGCCGTGGTCTCGTGGTCGAGGTATATAGACGACGTGTTATTTATCTGGCAGGGCTCAACGTCGCAATTGGAACAGTTTCTGCAGGGATTGAATAAAAATGATTTGAATATTCGCCTTACCTGGCATTATAGTAGGACAAAAATTGAGTTCCTTGACCTTGAGATTTGTGTGGATGATTTGGGCTATGTGGAAACAGACGTGTACCACAAGCCCACGTCCACGAACTCCCTTTTACACTCCACCTCCTCTCACCATCCACAGGTAATAAAAGCCATACCAACAGGACAATTTTGTAGGATCAGGAGAATATGTTCAAATGATATAAGATTCATCAATCAATCAAGGGATCTGTCGAGACTTTTTTGGAAAGAGGATATAGCAAGAAAATTATCAAACAAGGCCTCAATAAGGCGAGGAGTATGCAGAGGGACTCTTTGCTGGTAAGTAATAGAAAACAAGAAAAAAATGACCCATATCCCCGTTGTGTGATGGGCTTTAATGGGTCCTGGAGGCAGGTACAATCTATCCTTAGACGTCATTGGCATGTGCTGCTCACAGATAGGGATTTAGAAGGACAAATTTCGAGGGCCCCGCTGATAAGTTGGAGGAGGTCGAAAAATCTTAGGGATCTTGTCACCAGGAGCCATTATGTACCCCCTAAGGGTGGTGGATTATTTGGAGAAAAAGGCCCAAAGTGGGGATCCTTCCCTTGTGGAAGCTGTACGGCCTGTAGGTATATGATCAGATCGGACAACTTTGTGAATTCAAAAGGAGACAGGGTGTTTAAGATTTTGGATCATATTTCTTGCAGCACGGAAGGGGTTGTTTATTACGCACAATGTCCATGTGGTTACATCTACATTGGCATGACTACGAGGGCTCTAAGGGTGAGAATCCTTGAACATGTCAGAGACATCAGGGCAGCGGCGGATGTCAAAGAACCAGATAAAAGAAATAAGTAGAAACCCGTAGCCAAGCATTTTAGGGCTGCACATTATTGCAACCCTTGTGGCTTGCAGTGGGTCAGATTAGGGATTAGAGGTGGTGATTTGAAGAAACATCTACTCCGGAAAGAGAGCAAATGGATGGTGCTCCTGGATACAGTGACTCCTTCAGGCTTGAATGAGGCCTTCAGCTTCAAACCTTTTCTTTAAGCGTTTTCTAGATTTTATTGGGTATTATTGTTAATTGTGTAGCCTGTGATGACAAGTACATGGAGACCTGAGATATATACCGTTTAGGAAGAATGAGAGAAGAAGAGGTGGAGAGATCCGCACCATATGAGCGATATTGAGGATGTGGCGAATTTTCATCCTAAATCCGGCGGTGTTGTTGTTTTATATTGTTTATGTCACTTATGAATTGCATAGTGTATATCTAATTTTTTACTTTATATTTTGGGTTGTGATATTAATGTTGGGGAGGAAATTGAGGATTTTTCCACTTATTTGGTATATTATGCGATTATTTATTCATATTTATTATGTTAATGGATTTTTTGTATATTTTTTGTTGATGAATTGTTTTTAACACAAAGGGTTTTTTATTGGGTTAGTGGTATGATTTTTATACTATTATCATGAATTTTTTGATAGGGATCAATAATTGATTGACATATTTATTTATATCAATTGTATAATCATGTATATTGATGGGTTTGAGGTTTAATACTTGATTCACATATTTATTTATTTATATTAACTGTATAATCATATATATTGATGGGGTTTTAGTTTTCACATTGTTGTTTGTATCACAACATCAGGTAGATTGATTTTTGCCGTGATCGCTGGATATGGGTGAGGTATGACATTATGCGGGTCTCTCTACTTCCTGTTTGGCTGGTTACCTGGCAACTAGGAGGCGGAGCTCATCACAGGGTTGCGCTGTGCGTCGGGTCACGTGGGGACGCTGCCGTTGGGCTTTGGAGGACGGACTGAGTCGTAGGAATAGCGACTCGCTCCTTCCTCTGACGTCACGGGTGGCGCCGCCGGGGTGACGCGACGCGCATCACCCGTGGTGGATGCGCTACAATACCGCCCCTAATTGAAGCCAATTTGGCGCCAAACGGAGGAAGTTAAAAGAGTCTCTGCGAGTCAGTATGGCACCTCCTGACGAAGACTTAGAGGTGAAACACGCGTCGAGGGTGTTTCAGCGGTGCTTCCCCCTACCATCCTCCAATTTTCAGTGTGGACATGGGTAAGACTCCTATATTTGGATTACTTAAGTAAATGGTCTCTGTTATTATCAGGACTATTTGCCGATTCCCATTAGGGGTGAATATTTGATATTAAATGTTATTGCTTACCTTGGGGGTCTATTATGATTATCGTATGGACTTGTTACCTGTGTCCTGACATGGATTAGCGTTTGGATGGACTACAATTTTGGGGGGACCCGTGGTTCCACATTGCATTTTTAGGTTATTGTACCTGTATATGGCTTTTTTCCTAGTGTATTGTATAGAAAGTGATTTTTAGTGATATAGTGATATAAGTGA
>ONZH01025089.1:0-40455 GCA_900303285.1 Rhinella marina | reverse complement strand
AATAGCAGACTGCCAGCTGACAGCTTCCCAGAGAGGTGGTAGTCATGCCAGTCAGCTTCCTCAGGTGTATAATGAGGAGTGGACATGGATGGCTGGCATCTGCCAGGTCTTAGGCCCCTTTGAGGAGGCAACACGTATGGTTAGCGGCGATGCGGACATCATCAGCGTCACCATCCCGCTGCTGTGTCTCCTCCAAAAATCCTTAAAAAACTTAATATCTGAGGATTTAGGCATGTCACAGGAGATGGGGGAAGACAGTCCATTGTTTGCCAGCCAGAGCACCCTCACATCAGTTTCGCAGAGCGAATTACAGGAGGAGGAGGTAGAAGAGGAGGAGACTCTAGGCCACACTGCAGGGGGTGATTCGATGACAGCAGTTCAGCGGGTATGGGCTGAGGAGGAGGAATTGGAGGTGGAGGTAGAGGAGGAGGAGGAGATGGATAGTAGTCAGTCGATTGAGGAGAGGGAAGTGTTGCACTGTGGGACTGTACCTCACATTGCTGAATTTATGTTAGGCTGCCTTTGTCGCGATCCTCGTGTGAAGACCATTCTGGCCACCAATGATTACTGGGTGTACACCCTCCAAGACCCACGGTGTAAGGACAATTTCCCCACTCTAATTCCTGTGGAGGAAAAGGACTAAAGGGTCAATGCATACCACAAGGCCCTGGTGCAAAAATGCTGCAAGCATTTCCATCTGCAGGCTCGGACTGGCCCACAGGGGAACAGGTGAATCCCCCGGTGGGGCCCCTGAGCTAGGTAGGCCTCTAGTCCCCTACCTCCTGCACAAGTGACACATGGCACAGTAGACTGACCGATAAATAGGCTGCCTAAGATGCTATGCAGTACATTGCCTATGTCCATATAAAAGACTGGATAGTGTGGGCAGGTAGCATATGCATGTGGGCCCCCAGAGTGAGCTTTACAGTGGGCCCAGAGGGAATTTTTACTGGTGGGCCCTAGACACCCCAGTCCGACCCTGTCCATCTGGCACCGCTAGTGACAGGGGCCAAGTAATAGGGGAGAGGAGGGGAAAAGACAGCGTGTCCAGCAAGGGCATGGGTACACTGGGTCCAGGCCTTTGCCAAGTTTTTGTCACAGCAGCCAGAGTGTACCACCTGTCCACAGGTTAGGCAGAGTAGGGTGGAACTGTACCACAAGATGGTGAGGGAGTATGTCGCTGACCAGACCAGCGTCCTGAGCGATTACTCCACGCCATACAATTATTGGCTGTCCAAGCTCGACAAATGGCCTGAACTGGCGCAGTATGCCTTGGAGGTGCATGCCCTGCGGCTAGCGTACTGTCTGAAAGGGTCTTTAGTGCTGCTGGGGGGATAATCACCGACAAACGGACCCGCCTGTCGACTGACAGCGCCGGCAGGCTGACGTTCATCAGATGAACAAGTCGTGGATATCCCCACTTCTCTTGCCACTGCAGGAAGCAGCTGAAAACTTTTAGGGTGTATTGGAATACACTGTTTTTCTCATGTAGGTCCTCAACCATGATGTTTTCAATGGACTGTTCACCACCAGTCCCTTAAAAATAATGTTTTCAAGGGTCTGTTCACCACCAGTCCCTCAAAATGTTTTCATGGGTCTGTTCACCACCAGTCCCTCAACCATAATGTTTTCAAACGGTCTGTTCACCACCAGTCCTCAAAAATAATGTTTTCAAGGGTCTGTTCACCAGCAGGCCCTCAAAAATAATGTTTTCAGGGTCTGTTCACCACCAGTCCTCAATCATAATGTTTTCAAGGGTCTGTTCACCAGCAGGCCTCACCATAATGTCTTCAATGGTCTGTTCACCACCAGTCCCTCACCATAATGTCTTCAAGGGTCTGTTCACCACCAGTCCCTCAAAAATAATGTTTTCATGGTTCTGTTCACCAGCACACCCTCAAAAATAATGTTTTCAAGGGTCTGTTCACCAGCAGGCCATCAATCTTAATTTTTCACTGGCCTCTATAAACCACAATTTTTAAGGAAGGCCACAGCCTCTAAACTCAATTTTTAATGAAGGCCAACAGCCTCTCTAATCACAATTTTTAAGGAAGGCCAACAGCCTCTCTAAACTCAATTTTTAAGGAAGGCCAACAGCCTCTCTAACTCAATTTTTACCCAGGGGCAAACAGCCTCTCTTAACCACAATTTTTAAGGAAGGCCAACAGCCTCTCTAAACTCAATTTTTACCCAGGGCAAACAGCCTCTCTAACCACAATTTTAAGGAAGGCCAACAGCCTCTCTAAACTCAATTTTTACCCAGGGCAAACAGCCTCTCTAACCACAATTTTTAGCGTGTGATATTCGTGTTTTTTAAGGTGACGCTTATCAAGATGAACAAGGCCTGGATTGCCCCTGACTTCACTACCCCACCACAGGAAGCGCTGAACACTTTTAGGGTGTATTGGATACACTGTTTTCTCATGTAGGCCCTCAACCATCATGTTTTCAAGGGTCTGCTCACCAGCTGGCCCTCAACCATAATGTTTCAAACGGTCAGCTCACCAGCAGGCATCAATCTTAATTTTTCACGCGTGTGGTCTGCATGCCCTCCTTTATGTGTAATAAAGGTGTATCGGAGTGTCTGTTCCTTGTAATTTTTGGCAGATTTGTCACTTTGTGCATAGGCTTTATGAGTGTATGATTCTGACGACAAGAACAATTGTTCCACAATGTGAATGAAGCCCTTCTTTATACCCCGTTGTATTGGAGTGCCTGTTCCGTGTAATTTTTGGCAGCACTTGCGCTTTAACGTACAGTCAATATATGTTTCATAACAATATTTCTTCACAGTATGTCAGGAAGGGGTTAAAGGTTTTAAAAAAACAAATGAAAACAGGTTTTAGAATAAATAATTTAGTAATAATAGTAATAATAATTTTGACTTTAAATTAAAAATAAATACAAAAGTAAATAAAATAAAAATTAAGCGGGCCTTTTCCAACGTGCGGCCATCATATCTTGCAGCTGTTGGTGGTCCAACTGGAGGCTGCGTAGGAGGCGGGAGGCAGCATGGAGCTTCGCTCCAAATCGCCATAAGGCGGCCTCCATCTCGAAGTCAATGGGGAGAGCTGTAGGGGTGGAAAACAGTAATATAATTAGTATGATCGAGTTAAAGGGGTTGTCCCACGAAAAAATATTCTAAACTTTCAAAGCAGCACCTGGATCTGAATACTTTAGCAGTTGCATGCCATTAAATATTTTGTATATCTACTAGAACTGACTCAGTTATTCAGTGAAATGTATTTTTATTGAGTCATTTTTTTTCTTATTTCTTTGAACTGCTCACTGAGAAGGCAGCACATGCTCAGTTTAAATCTTCAACTGCCTCCTGTCCTGAGCTGTGATAGGGAGAGATGGACACGAGTCCTGACATGCAGCAGAATAGACACTAGTCACACTACCCTTGAGTAACCAGCTTGATGTAGCAGAGTAATTGGGGCAGATCTCTGGATCTATGTGAGGTGCAGGGCTGTTTCTCGCTTTGTTAAAAAGAGATTGCCAATGTACTATAATATTATGTGATGTATGACACATTTTTGTTAAATATTTTTGGGGGTAACACAAGTTTCTACTTCTTTCACTACCTTGATTTTAAAATTATTGTGATATGTCTGCTTCACTAACCACTTGGAGAACATAATGTGTACACAGTCTAGTTATCAATAACATGTTGGGTGGCATGATCCTAGTGCTTGAAAATATTAAACTTCTGTGAATTAGGGGTTTGTACTTACTAGGACACCCATAATTGGTGGTCTTCCCAGGGGCCTGGGGAAAATTGTCATCTCCCCTGACGGTTGGAGCTATAAAAGATAAAACATAAAATTAGCTTATATTTTGAAGACAGAAGTTCCACCCATTACACTTTTTATTTTACCTACCTTCTACCTCTTCAATTTGCCCTGGGGGTGTTGGAGGGGCAGGTGGGCTCCTCACTGGCTGGGGCGTAGGAGGGTTAGAGGGGCTCCTCTGTGGTGCAGCAGCTGTCAAAAATCATTAAATAATGGCCTTACATTCAACTCAAATGAACAGTTGTAACTTCTGATGTTGATACATCTGAATATTTTGGGGCTGGATCCCATTACTAACCACTAGTGCTCTTATATCACTGCAGCTGCACTCCCACATAGCCTGGATTAAAAATAAATTAAATATGTTTACACTTACTAGAAGCAGCAGGTCCTTCAGGGGCCGTCCGGGCATGATGCTGACGCTGCCGTTGGCGACGTCGTTGACGTTGCTCTGCAACATAAATCCGTACACAATTGTTATGATGACCGTTTTAATACTAACACTGTATACTACTATGAAGATATTATGGGTGAGAGGAGGGCGATATGATGTGGAGTGGGCATTTCATGTGAAGGGAACATAGAATATCTGGGGTGCATATTTGATGGAGGGGGCATTTGTTGGGAGGGGTGGGGGGTTGAATGAATGAATAAAAGATGTCTGTGTGTCACATTCTGCAGGTACAAACATAACAAATATAAATACAGCACATACAATGCACTAGTATACCATAGCTCCAGTCCCAACCGTTCCGGATTCGGCGGGACAGTCAGGATTTTACTGGCTGTGTCCGGGAATGGGTGGCTATGTCCCGTGGTCAGCTGTCTTTGCATCCATAGGAAGCAGAG
This sequence comes from Rhinella marina, assembly GCA_900303285.1. Classification (NCBI taxonomy): domain Eukaryota; kingdom Metazoa; phylum Chordata; class Amphibia; order Anura; family Bufonidae; genus Rhinella; species Rhinella marina. The sequence goes on along the minus strand of ONZH01025089.1, from coordinate 35,812 downwards.
ACGGGTGATGGTAAGCAGGGAGCAGTCTCTTCACCTTCCCCGACGTCCAGTATAATGTCTCCTTGTGGCCCCCATACAGTATAATGTCTCCTTGTGGCTGCCCCCATACAGTATAATGTCTTCTCCTTGTGGCCCAAAGTGTTTTTTTTTTCTAAATGGGTATTTATCGCGATAAATTTCTTAATATCGTTATCGTGGGAATATTTTTTAAATCACCCACTCCAGACACATTAGCTGCAGCATATGTATGTCTTTGAGTCTGTGTGTAGGAGGAGGAAGCGCTAACTATGAAGGGGCATATATCTAAGGGTACTTTCATACTAGCGCTAGAGATCCGGCAGGCTGTTACGGCCTGGAACAGCCCACCGGATCTCCCCGGATCCTGGCATTTTCCTGACACAAACGGGAGAACAGCCAGCCCCATTAACAATAATGGGGGACGGCGCTGATCTGGCCGCTATCCGGCAAGAACGCCGGGAATTGGCAGGACAAATACCGCGGAACAGCCTGCCGGATCACCGCCACATATGTGAAAGTAGCCTAAGGCAAATTACTGGGAAGGGGTACGTATCTGAGAATACCTTCACTTGTTTGAGTGGAGTTAGAGGCGTGGCCTAGCATGAAAGAAAATTGCTGCCACGTTGTCCTTCTATACGGTTTTCATTATTGGCACTGGTCTATATATAATACAGTACACTCATTTTTTAACATGTTTTCAAATATTTTGTTACTCACACTGTTATATCTCTTCCCGGATCTGTGTAAGCACTTTAACTTTAAATCTAATCATCTTCTTTGAATCTGGCCTGGGGTCCGCACACTGTGAAACTGATGGCGCAGGCCTCGGATCACCGCCTCGATCACCTCCTTCTTATGCTGGTTTTTATGACGGTGTGGGCCATCGTAATCCTCTCTGTCCATAACCCGAAACATGTATTTCAGCTCTTCAGAGCTAAATGCAGCAGAACGTCTGGTTGCCATTTTTGAAAAATCGCTGTGCTTCTGAGGACTATACGCCACGGCCAAGCGTCGTGCATGCGTGCGTAGGAAGCATTTGCGAGACAATAGTACGCTAAAGATTCGTACGCTCATGCATACGTATTCAGTTAAGTAGCGTACCTTTAACAACGCTAGACTGTATGTTCGTTATTTGTGCGGGAATGTTCGCAGACGCAGTGTATGCGTACGCTCATGCGTGTTCCCTATCCATTTCCGTGGTGTTTCCATCACTTTCAGAGGTTTTCAGGTGTTTAGGCAACCTTGTGTGCGAATAACTTTGATCCACTGCAAAAATGCTCGTATCTCCCATTGACTTCAATAGGATTCGTTATTACGTACGAATATACGAATATTTTGAAAAATTCGTTCCGAGTACCGAGCACACAAATATTTTAGTATTCGTTCCTCTCTAGTAGAGATACATATTACACATAGCAAATTGTCATACATTTTTATTTGATTTATATTACTTTTTTCATATAATTAGATTCCCTGATGGACCAAAATGACTAGGACAGGCAGCAAGTTTAGCAGTTTAGAATTGTTTTCCTTAATATCTCCTATAGCTGGCGGTGTATCCGCCGGACCTTTGCGCTGTACTCTGCACCAGAAATATGCCTAATATTGTTACTTGTATAATAATTCACATTGTTCATTGTTGGTTCATTTACTAAGTTGTTTGTTTTAAGGATTTTGCAGTAAGCCACTGTTCTCCTTCCTGTGGCATAGGAGTCACTTATGGGTTTTCACTATAGCACAATTCAGATTAGGCTTCAGCAAACTGACCTTCGGATCATAGGTCTGAAGTTGATTCGTTCAAAGACTTCGATGTTAATGCTGTTTCCGTAGGGCATTAAAATGTATTGGCTCCATGAAGCCAAACTTCGTCTCGCCTGAAGTCGTGGGAGATTTTGGAGAATTACAACGGTATTCCAATCTGCGTATTGAAAAACAATTTAAAATAGGAAGCTGAAGTGGGCTTTGGTACTGGCTATCAAAGCCCACTTCGGATTTCTATTTTAAATCAGGGTCACAACTATATCACTTCCATTACAACAGGACTACTCTCGACATGTTAATTTTAGTAAATACTTGTCTTTCCCATGAAATAACAATTCAGTAGAATCTTTTCTTAGAGCATTGTGCCCTTTCTCTGTTATTTCTCATAGAAATGTATGAATAAATGTATGACTGGGTGTTGACAGTTGGGGGCATATCCCTACACAGTCACTATCCAGTCAGTGCTGGCTGTGTCAAATGCTATAGGGATGCTCCCCTTTAGCAAGTAGAATAAAATTTAGGAGCAATAACAGAGGAACAACACAATGTAGATTTGTAATAGATGCTCCAGAATTATTAATTTATGGCTAATACAAGAGTTAAAAGGGTTGTCCGAGTTATGAAAAAAAATATAGCACTGTAAATCTGATGGGCAGCAATATATAACTAAGTTAAGCAAGTTTTAGGCAAAAAAAATCCATATTTCCTAATTTCCCTGGTTCTCTTCTGGTCTTTGTTTACATGCAATAACAACAATCTCAGCCCCTCCCCCTTCTCCCCCCCCTCTCTGCAAAGGCAGTGAATACAAGTGCTGAGTGACATGTCTGCCTGCTGGAATACTCAGCAGCATGTTGTATGTGTAGGACTACAAGTCCCAGCTGTACAATGACACTGCTGATACACACAGGAAATTCTCCCTACCTGTTCTTGTACAATACAATTCCTCTATAGCAACTTGCCCAGCATTTGTCTCCTCTCACTGCTGCAGCTACTGTTTGTTGTAAAGTAAAGCCTTGAGCCCTCAGTGTGTTCTGGCTGAAGGGGTTAATGTTTTATCTGAAGGAATCCAGGGAAAGAGCAGATAGCAGGAGCCCGGCAAAGAAAGGGGGAGTGGCCAGTGACGTCTCGTGTACAGGCTGTTATCTGAACTCTGAGGCTTGTGAACGAAACATCAAAGACCAGGGAGATAAGGTGACATCACAGGTCATGTTACCCTCAGTCAACTCTGAGAAACCAGCAGCTTTAGAAACACAAAGTATATGGGAAAGTTGTTATACCTGACAAGTTAGAAACATATAAAGAAAAAAAAATAACTCGGACAACCCCTTTAACTAAGACATGTGAGGAAAGGTGACACATCCTTGCCAAAATATTTGAGCCTTTTTACTGTCTAATAATTAGGGCTAAACACCCTCTGTGTTATTTGAAACTGGCCACAACCTACTGTAGAAAGGTTTGAAGATCCTCTCCATTGGCGTGTGTAGTATTTCTATTACAACAATAGCTCTAAAGTGGCCCATTTTGAACCTTAGCAATGCTCCTCTGTCTTCTGTTTACATAACACAGTCAGTGTTGAGCAAGTCACCACTATTATGTCAACAGAAGACAGAGGAGCATTGCTAAGGTACAAAATGGACCACTTTAGAGTTTTTTTTCTAATAGAAATGTACGATTCCAGTAATTAAAGTTAGAAAAATGGTCAGTATCACTGTCCCTATACATTACAAAAAAAAAAGACAATTACACTAAGTTATTTTTGTAAGCAAAATGGAAAGGAATAAATACCTGAGCAAATTATTTTGGAGCAAATGTCTGATAAACATGTCAAAAAACTGTTGCACCACTAGAAAAGTGCTGCTACTCCATTAGTAAATGTAGACCAGTATCTACTGCTATCTATAGTATCTGAGTTGTAGCATGCTAGTCTTGATGCACATATTACTCACAACTGTGCACCAACTTCAAAGCAACTGTGAGTAGAAAGAGAGGGGAACCGTCCAGTCAGAAATAAGTGACCCCTTCCTATTGTTAACTTGCAATTCTTAAAATTGTTTTCATACTACAAAGCAGTCACTATTTATAGGAAGCAGAGCCTTTGTGTGAGTCTTTGATTTCATGGCACCATTTTCAGTTCCTCACCTCTCTGCTCACCTGTTTTGATATGAGACACATGGAAATATATATATATATATATATATATATATATATATATATATATATATAAATGTTCAGCCTTTATGTTTACAAAATAATTGGAATAGCCAATTTCACCATTTCTTAGCAAAACTAAGAAAACCTTTTTCCAACCTTACATACTTCAGATGTACTTACCGGATGTGCTTTCATGACAAGATGAGACAAATTGCTGCTATCTTCTTTAATTTGATCTGTAGAAGATGAGTTGAACAATGTACCTTTTCCAAGTCGCTTGTGAACTGGACTTGTTTTCAGCCAAATAAAGAAAAGGTGGAAATGCAGGTCACTGATTATCTAGACTATCATTCATGTTCGCAGAAAAGCTTTAAGCATCTGGAAGATGTAACAGATTTATCAGACAGTATGAACCACCTTGATAAATTTGGTACATTTTCGGACTGGTTTAGGCTACTTTCACACTAGCGTTGTTTTATTCCGGTATTGAGTTCCGTCATAGGGGCTCAATCCTGGAATAAAACGCTTCAGTTTTGTCCCCATTCATTGTCAATGGGGACAAAACTGAACTGAAGAGAACGGAATGCTCCTAAAAGCATTCCGTTCCGTCTCCAGACTGGAGAGCAAACCGCAACATGCTGCGGTTTGCTCTCCGTCCTGGGCATCCTCACCAAGACGGATCCGTCATGACCCCCAATGCAAGTCAATGGGGACGGATCCATTCATGTGACACACTAGTAAACGGATCCGTCCTCCATTGACTTTCAATGGAGTTCATGACGGATCCGTCACCTTGCCTTTTCCCTGTCAGCTCCCTCCAGAAGGGGGCGCTGTTACACAGCTGTCTTTCACACGAAGTGGGGCCGCAGGAATCTGCTTGGATGATGCGGGGAGGAGCTGGAGCCACAGAGAGCCTGGGAGGGAACACAGGAGGCGGCCTCAGCACAGTATATATAGGTAAGTAACCACCCCCCCACCAGTGTCTGACACGTGTGGGGCCGGAGCGCGGTTCCGGCCCCACACATGCACCTGCAGCAGCACGGATCCGGTGGGACCCTTCACCCGCCAGATCCGTGCTGCCGCTAGTGTGAAAGTGGCCTTACGCTGTCTAAATTTTACATAGCATTAGTAACTCTGGGCCACTGTTTACTTTTGCTTCTCCTTTTACTCTTTTTAAGGGGTTTTCTGGGAGTAAAATGTCGATGACCTATCCTCTGGATAGGTCATCAATATCTGAGTGTTGAGGTGCTGAACCAATCACCAGGTCCAGATGGACCGTCCTATCCTATTGGGTAGATTCTAGGTTGGCCGCACTGCCTGACAACAAAGTGGGTCACTGTTAATGGTCCCTTTTAAATACTATGATTGGTTTTTCATAATTTACATAATACACTTTCACCCTGGTCCTGAGGATGGCCGCAGTACATGCAAGGTCCTCCTGCTCAGAGTCCTGACACTGCATCAGGACAGATGTTCTATATAGGCAGATTACTTCCTGCTTCTCACCGTTCCCTGACTTTTGGCTCCGTCTCTGGCCTTTTGTTTTTCTGTGCTTGTTGTTCTTATTCAGAGCACCATGCTCTCTCCCACACCACAGTCCACCTCTCAATTTTTTGTCACACTAGGTGCTGTGTTGCCATTGAAACAGTGTTTTCCATATGTATGTATAGGTGATTGAATCCAGTGGTAATCTTGGTATATGGTATGTCACTCTACTGACACGTCTAGAAATAATAGGGTAAGGAGACATACTGTAAAAAACAATAAATAACTAATACACGGCGAATTGAGATTTTTCTATAAATATTTCTTTACAAAGATTAACTTTAGAAAATATAAATAATTAATTGGCTGTAAAAGTCTATGTTTACTGGAGCTGTGCATTTACTGGCAGACATTGTCAAAATTTCTACAAATAAGATTACTTGTAATTTACTTTATATCAGAATATTAGCGCACCATCAATAACCACATTAGAAAACTAGAATAGTATTTACTGGTTGAATCCTGATTTCAATTCACTTTGCCAGTCTAAGGAAACGTCCCTAACTTCGTAGACTTTAAGTAGCACTTATTAGCAGGATCAGACATATTTTACCAGGGATACTGCTGATTAAAATAATAGCTGTCTTATGAAAATCAGTTGCAGCTTTCCCAAGAAAAAAAAGACATGTATTCTTTATGCAAATGAGGACTTAATTGCACTGAGTGGTGGGGTCAGGAATGGAAAGTTGAGGAAGTGAGGTGTGTCCAGGGGCTGGGCCCTCGCATAAAGAATAAAAGTCAACTGACAGGTATAATTTTAATCTGTAGGATCAAACCCTACCAGACAATATGCCTGGTTTAATGGGGTTGATCCTGCTGGCGGGTGCTCTTTAGCATTTTTGGTTGCATTTATCTGTATTCTGTAGCTTAGTTAAAGGTCATTTCCTTATATTTTAGTCCAGGAATTGAAGTCATCTTCTATAATTGCTTCTAGCCTCCCTCCTTGTTCCCTCATTGAGACTACAATAGTTCTGTTATGAGACTAGACTTGGTGGTCAAAGAGATAGGAAGAGATGTAATTTGATTTACAAATACAAACATGAGGAAATTTGATTGATGTAGACAGGAGGACATTATTTGGAGGATGAGGTATCACACGAGAAAGTGTCTGTAATCTTATTGTATGGTATGGTACATACATGACATGCAGTTTTTTCCTTGAAGTTATACTTTATATAGAACCTATCATGTCCCTAATGCAGTCTTCTCTGAGGACACCAAAGTGTAGTGACAGACCTACTGAAATCAGTAATCTGTCTGTGCCAACTAACCTGTTTGACGTTGGGCTTTTCCTAAGGCCGTTGTCCTGGCAGTCCCCTGGTTTTCACCCTTTAACCCCTGTAGCAAAACCACCAGGCCACTATGTCTTGGAATAGTCCCAGTGTTGTTGACAGCTGACCCACCGGGATCAGAGATACCGGTGCAAAGCACCAAGAGATCAGGCAGTAATTGTACTAGGAAACAGTCCAAGGTTAGGATGGGCAGAGTTTGCGCTCATCCGTGAAACAAGTCCCCTTGAGGGACGCACCTTAAATACACTTAAATAACCAGCCATAAGCTATAGCACATCTGAGTGTGCACTTCCTGGTCCCTTAAGTTTGCCGTGGAACACCAGAGCCCAGACATGTGGCTGATAGAAGAGCAGGAGAAAGAACGGAGTCAGGATCGCCGACGGGGAGAGGGACCAGGCTAGTGAGTGATGCATTGCCCATGCCCTCACAGTGGAGTGGCACAGCTATAAGCACAAGATTCCTACATAACATTGTCACATGTGCATTTATGTAGTGGTTTTTAATAACTTACATGTTAAACTTGGCAGCATGCTGTCAGCAAGGAGTACAGTGCAACAAGGAGTCCAATGATATTCTTGATGTGCTGGCCCTCTGCGTTCTCCTCAAAATGTTTGACAGGTTTCTTTGTATTACAGAGGAACCTGTCAGCAAGCGACTGGAGGGCAAGGGGAAGCATACAATCAGGTCCCCCACTAAAACAGACCTCTTGTTCTTAAAAACCACTATACAAATCCACATAAGTGACAGATGGGGAAATCTGAGTGCCTGTCACTACACTATGCTGCCCTTAGAGAGAGCAGCATAAGAGACCTGTCTGCTCTGTGCCAGACATAAGTAATGTATTCTTTGTTTTGTTTTTTGTTTTTTTGTATTCTATTCCTGTTCCATGTTTAATTGGAATAACATAGCCTATTACCTAAAAGGTTAATGAGATACAGTACAGACCAAAAGTTTGGACACACCTTCTCATTCAAAGAGTTTTCTGTATTTTCATGACTATGAAAATTGTAGATTCACACTGAAGGCATCAAAACTATGAATTAACACATGTGGAATTATATACTTAACAAAAAAGTGTGAAACAACTGAAAATATGTCTTATATTCTAGGTTCTTCAAAGTAGCCACCTTTTGCTTTGATTACTGCTTTGGACACTCTTGGCATTCTTTTGATGAGCTTCAAGAGGTAGTCACCTGAAATGGTATTCCAACAGTCTTGAAGGAGTTCCCAGAGATGCTTAGCACTCTGCGGTCCAGCTCACCCCAAACCATCTCGATTGGGTTTAGGTCTGGTGACTGTGGAGGCCAGGTCATCTGGCGTAGCACCCCATCACTGTCCTTCTTGGTCAAATAGCCCTTACACAGCCTGGATGTGTGTTTGGGTCATTGTCCTGTTGATAAATGATGGTCCAACTAAACGCAAACCGGATGGAATAGCATGCTGCTGCAAGATGCTGTGGTAGCCATGCTGGTTCAGTATGCCTTCAATTTTGAATAAATCCCCAACAGTGTCACCAGCAAAGCACCCCCACACCATCACACCTCCTCCTCCATGCTTCATGGTGGGAACCAGGCATGTAGAGTCCATCTGTTCACCTTTTCTGCGTCGCACAAAGACACGGTGGTTGGAACCAAAGATCTCAAATTTGGACTCATCAGATCAAAGCACAGATTTCCACTGGTCTAATGTCCATTCCTTGTGTTCTTTAGCCCACACAAGTCTCTTCTGCTTGTTGCCTGTCCTTAGCAGTGGTTTCCTAGCAGCTATTTTACCATGAAGGCCTGCTGCACACAGTCTCCTCTTAACAGTTGTTGTAGAGATGTGTTTGCTGCTAGAACTCTGTGTGGCATTGACCTGGTCTCTAATCTGAGCTGCTGTTAACCTGCGATTTCTGAGGCTGGTGACTCGGATGAACTTATCCTCCGCAGCAGAGGTGACTCTTGGTCTTCCTTTCCTGGGGCAGTCCTCATGTGAGCCAGTTTCTTTGTAGCGCTTGATGGTTTTTGAGACTGCACTTGGGGACAATTTCAAAGTTTTCCCAATTTTTCGGACTGACTGACCTTCATTTCTTAAAGTAATGATGGCCAATCGTTTTTCTTTACTTAGCTGCTTTTTTTAGCTGTGTATCCACCTGACTTCTGCCCAACACAACTGATGGTCCCAACCCCATTTATAAGGCAAGAAATCCCACTTATTAAACCTGACAAGGCACACCTGTGAAGTGAAAACCATTTCAGGTGACTATCTCTTGATGCTCATCAAGAGAATGCCAAGAGTGTGCAAAGCAGTAATCAAAGCAAAAGGTGGCTACTTTGAAGAACCTAGAATATAAGACATATTTTCAGTTGTTTCACACTTTTTTGTTAAGTATATAATTCCACATGTGTTAATTCATAGTTTTGATGCCTTCAGTGTGACTCTACAATTTTCATAGACATGAAAATACAGAAAACTCTTTTAATGAGAAGGTGTGTCCAAACTTTTGGTCTGTACTGTATGTGTGTTTGTGTGTGTGTATGAACAATTTGTATATACTGTATTTAGTTTTATATCTAAGAAGCAAAAGTACAAAGTTTCAGAAAAATAACCAAAATAAAGGAAGAAAGACCAGATGAAATCCAGGGTGATCAGTGACTGATGAGCGGTGACTAGTATGCTGTTTCCAGAGATTTTTAATTTAACTGGTTATCTCCAGAGACAGGCACTCCATATATTAACACACTCTGTTCCCATGAGCTTGAGCATTTAAGAATGGTCTCGAAAGAAGTGAATGTTCATAAAAAGACATCAATTACAAGCCATTTTAGGGATTTTAATGTAATCCAGCAGTGCTACTTAACTAAATGATTCTTCAGAAATGATCTCTAGTGAATTAACAGAGCCAAGTGAAGAGAACTCACTATGAATCTAAGTTAATGACTAAAGAAGATCAAATTAATTACAAGCGTCCACAGAGAGCTTATAGTGAAGCAGATCTGCGTTATCACTTCATATAACTCCAAGATAGTTATTAATGCCATTTGGTTTATTGCAGTATTTAGGTCTAAAGACAATACTTGTAATGAGTCTTAAATAAATATCAGTCTGCTCTTTGGATTAGACTCCGTTTCTGAATTGCATTTAGTAATATTTTATTTTGATTATAGTATAAAGCTTTTTATCTGATAGCTGTAGGGGCAGAAAGATTATTTATCTGGATTTGTAGACTGGCAATAAAGACCTCTGAGAAAAGAAAACATTGTACACATTTGCATAATATTTCCTAGTATTAAATATTTTCTTGCACTTTTGGCACCTCTGATTTAGGACCTTTTGGCTGCAGTGTGACTGCATTCTTCTGTCCTCCTTTGTGGCAAGATCTGTGTCAAGACATTTGTTAGCCCTTTTACTCTGTCCCCTGCTTATTGCTAATACACAATTTAAGGGGACAGATGAAAGGAAGTATTACTACAGGATCAGACTACACAGGACTTTTTTGTAGTCTGTTACCATGGAGACGCATAGGACTACATGCGAGCTGTAGTCACAAAACAATTTCTTTCTAGGTGTAGTACCCTGGAGCAAGAGTATTTTGGATTCCAAACATTTGGGGACATTTGCCCCTATTGCTGCTATGCCAAGATAGTAACTTACTACTTTAGTGCACTTTGAAGGATTAACCTTCACTGTGATTTATGCAGTTGTTTGCAATTATAGTGCTTTATATCGTGGAATTGCATTTTATATAATATATACTATGTATAGGATGTGATGTATTTGCATTGTTATTGCACTGTATTTGCACTCAATTGTGGAAAGGGTTAATGCACAGCCAGTTCACACTAAGAGGCTTCGGGAATTTATAACATGTGCCCTGAGAAGCTAGTAATTTTCCACTGCTAAGATAATGGGCTATGAAAAGCTAAGTTTTGGAGGGAAAAGTCAGACACAGTGAATTTTTGATTGTCTAGTTTAGTTTTGTCAGGCATCTGGTATAGCTCAGTTAGACTGTTGTTTATGACTGAAAACTGCTTAGTCATTCCCATTTAATTGCATTGAGGCTCAATACAAGTCTAGGGCAATCTTGAACTGCAACATTGTTTCTTTTAGACTGTGCTTCTTCAGCTTCATCCCTCCCTCTAGATCCTCTAGAAGGTTCTAGATCAGTTAGAAACTGTATAAAAGTAGAGTAAACATAGCCCTAATGGTTTCAGATAGGGACCAGTGTTTAGTAAGACAGAATCTGACAGAATGCATGAGAGACTGGAAGAAGATACTGAGACAGAGATGCTCTGACACAGACCATGTGTCACCAGCCTTTTGACTATGGAGCCAGACTTTGCAAACCCTTACTCTGCACTTATTTCCCATTGGAGTGCACCACGCCTTAGCCATCTCCACAGGAGAGCAGCAATACATAGTACTGCATCAATGGTATCCAGCTTTGGGGCCACTACACGTGTACACATGAAATTTCATAAGTACTATAATACCAAAGATTTGCTAGACATACAGTAAGCAAAAAATGAGGGCTTTGCTCTAATAATACCATCTTGATATAATGTTATATTGTATAAATTACATCCTCTATACAATGGAGGCTTTTGGTAAATTTAAAATTCCTGCAGCTGTCACATGACCCATCACCATACAGTTTTAAAAATAGCCGCTAGTACTAAAATTACTACAGAACTCATTGAACACTGTACATAGAGATCAAGAAGCTGTCTGACCAATCATGGCATCACTGGGGGCCTGGTACTGTACCTGTATGAGCTGCTGGGTTTTAGCAAACCCTGCTCAGCTCTGCAATTAGGCAGCTATGCTATGTCTAGGAGCTGTATTCCCTCTGCAACTGGAGCTTACATGTTACAGGAGAAATCAGCAATAAAAAAAATAAATAAATAAAAAAACAGGTAATGTTAAATGTCCCCCACAGTTCTTGAATGAAAAAAATAGTTAAAAATATGCAATATGTTCTATTATTTTTTTAAACATTTTCCCAGGAATAAAAAAGACAAAAATAAAAATGACATAAAAATTAAGCCCCATATATCACTGAAAAAAGGAACAATTATTTACATAACCAAACAGGAAAAAAGTTATGGTTTTCAAAGATCCAAGTACGTACTAAAATAATGGAAAATGCACCTGGTAGGAAGGGGGGCAGGGTAAATGATAAAGTCTTGAACTTGTTAAGCAATATGACACTTACCCTCTCATCCCAGCAAAGGATTTATTTTATTTCTGAAATTGTGCCCAGGGGTGTAGCTACAGAGGAAGCAGGTGAAGCTATAAGAGGCCCACCTAGGAGGAGGACTAATAGATTTTATTGTCTGGCCTTGACTAGCCACAGGAGTGGGGGTTGCACAGAAGGAGGGGGTCCTGTTGAAAAATTTGCTATGGGGCCCAGTCAATTTGGTTATGCCACTGATGTGCGCTTGTGCAAAGAAATAAGGCTAGTTTCACACGAACGTTGTTTTGCAGTCCGTATGGCATCCGTTTTTTTGCGGATCCATTGTAACAATGCCTATCGTTGTCTGCAAAATGGACAAGAATAGGACATGTTCTATTTTTTTTGGCGGGCTACAGAAGGGACATACGGATGCGGACAGCACACAGTGTGCTGTCAGTATTTTTTGCGGACCCATAGAAGTAAATGGCTCGGAGCCCGCAAAATATACTGTCGTGTGAAAGAGGCCTAATAGTAATGGTAAAACTACTATAGCAACTTTAATATCTGGTAGCCAGAGTTGAAATGAAAACTACAGTGCTGTGGCTGCTTTATGGTTTGAGAGCTAATGTACTGGCATTTAGCCAGATCAAGCTCTTTAATGCAACATGTCAGTAGCCGATCCATATGCAAATAAAATATGTCAACTGTGAGCAAACGTATTATCTCTTTCTAGCATCACAGATGCCAGCAGTCCAGGAGAAGTAATTTTGATAACCACTGATTTAGTGCATATTAATAACACTGAATTAAGTTTTGCTATTTCACGCTTTATTTTTTTAATGCTTAAGACCATTTTTTGGTTCACTACTAGTTTGTTCCCTTATTCTGTTAGATATTTCAAAACATTTCCCATTACACTTTCTCTGCCCTCATGTTTTAAAAATAATTTATTTATAAATATTTTAGAAAGTAATTGTTAGGCAGGATAACAATTAGGTCTACCAAACCATACACACATGCTGTATTCAGGCCAGAGGGTGCCATATTCATAGGGAATATACTGCCAGAAAAGTACATATTATTTAAAACACAATAAACTGATACTTCCTGCTTTGTAAAGATAATTTCTCCACAGTAATCCCATTATCATCATAAGTAGAGATGAGCGAATCTATTCGCCGCTTCGTAGATTCAATACGAATCCTGGAAATTTTCCGCTGCAAAGTGAATCCGGATTTTTTGAGATTCGCTCCGTTAGATTCAAAAATGTTCTTAAAGCTTTCTAAGCATTTGCTACGTACTTGTCCGATAAATTGTACACTAATGCGACGTATAAATTACTTTATACGCTGATGTGTACAAATTTAGTTAATTAGCGAACTTTTACTGTTAGTTTGTTATTCGTGCGGCAAAAAGCCCGGGAAGAAAGCGGTCACCTGACCTAGTGGGAATGGCTTGCTCTGATTGGCTCAAAGGCTTGGTAAGCCAGTGACGCATCAGTTGTGCTGCGACTGCTGAGACGAGCAGAAGCACTGTCTGTGAAGTTCTGAGAGACAGTGAACTCTTGTGTTAAAATTGGGGTGTGATTGTTCTGGGAATCCATATTACACATATCAGGGATACTGCAGGGCCAGTGTAGGGCAAGTGCAGGGCCAATGCAAGGCTAGTAATTAATCAGGCAGGAAGAGAGACAGGGAGAGAGACAAAGACCTGCAGGGCCACAGTCAAGTGAAAATGTCTGGCATGGAAAAGCAAAAGGGTTCCAGCCAGACCTCGAGCTCCAAAAAAAAAGGAGAAGGTGGCACAGGGCAGCAGTGCCAAAGAACCTGTAGCTGGAGCTTCTACTTGTAGAATTCGCAATAGTTGGCCACTGTTCCATCAGGCTAACTCGCCAAGGTGCAAAATTGTAGTGAAGGAGAAAGTGGATGAGATAGTGAAGTGGATGGCACACTCATCTCAATCGCAGCCGGATGATCTGCTGTCATCTGCTGATACAGTATCATGTAGCCAGGGGTCAGACTCAGAATGTTCCTCCTGCTCCACCATTCCGCTCCAGCAAAGCCTAGCGTTGTGCGTGCCAGAGTGTTACGCAATCGCTAGACAATAGTACGTTGAGGATTCGTATGCAATTTGTACGCTCATGCGTATGTGTTCACATAAGTTTCGTACCTTTAACAACTGTACGTTCGTTATTAGTGTGCGAATGTTTGCAAAACAACGCATAATAACATATTATTTGTATGCAGCTTCGCCGAATAGATTCGTATGAGGTACGAATCTTTTGAAAAGTTCGACGAACATTCGGTGAAGCGAATTTTGGATGATTCGCTCATCTCTAATCATAAGCAGGATTACAATGAAAAATAACACCTTTATTATACAGCTTGAGATAGATGCAAGATCCACCAGTAAGAACAGGTAATGGGGACAGCTCTCCTCCTCCCTCTCTCTGCACAGTGACCTCTGCAGAGCATGCACACAAATCGCTACCATATAAGTCAATGAGTTTTATGTCCATGTGTCTTCTGCAAAGAAGATTCCTGGAAATTATGTTCACAACTTAGAGGAGCAGCTGAGGCAAGATGACTGCCTCCAGACTTATGTAAAAAAATAAAACAAAAACATCTGCAACTTGAAAATAAAAAACATATTTCTCATTATCTGGATTAACAAGTATAAAATCTAGGTTTCACTTCCCAAGTGGCTCACATGTAGCCTGCTGCTTCAGAATGTATTGTGTGGGCAGGTTCTAGAGAATAATTTTACCAGCTATGACCACCGATGCACTCACTTAGACTTTTCTGATATGTATTATAGGTGACAGCATAGTCATACACCATAGCTTCCTTCCATAATGCCAGTGTAAATTACTCAGATGTGGTTGGTCAGCACTCCTATGTCTAATAAAGTGATGGTGCTCTGTGGTAAAGTGATTGCACGTTATCTTGAAGAAACCACGGCACTCAAATAAATGGTATTTTGTCTATTCATGTAATTTATTTAATCCATCCACTTTTATATTAACAACAGCACTGGGCCAACGTTTTGGTCATACCTGACCTTGATCACGGCCGTAGTGTGGGAGGCATGAGCAACGTGGGATGGTAATCACCGCTATGTCGGCGTCAAGCAGATAGATTCCCCCACGCAACAGATGCCCTTCCCTTAGGAATTCACAAAGTCCAGTAGATATTACTGCATTCTGCAATCACCATCGCGAAAAGGATGTGTAGAGAATCTTCTTTTATTGGTACAGTATCTTAAAGCAACATATACAACACGTTTTGTGGATATTAGCTTCTCCTTCATAAGGTAAAAATTGCTTATACAAACATACAGCTGACATAAGGTCTTTTATATTTAAATAAGGCGCCAAAAAGCAGCACGCTAATTGAGGGCTGGTCCTAATTGTCAAAGGTACGCCCCTCATTTGCATATGTATAAATGCTAATATTTTGATCGTAAGTAAAATATCCATGTGAAACAAAGATAAGAAGTTTGTAAGAAACTCTTACAAATGTGAGCATAGAGGCTAATGATTGGCAGCACAATTGGTCAAATGAATGGGAATGGAACATCATCACTTCTGGTCCGGGAACCACAGGGCTGTAACAGATAGACTTTCAAGAGGTGAGTGATGGCTTTTATTTTATTTTTTTCCAAATTCTGAATATTTTTGAAAAAAATGTATTTTCAAATTGAATTGCTGTTTAGTAGTAAAAACTAATTATTAGCTTAAAATTTGCAGTGGCTATAGAAATGTAATCTAAATATAACTTCCTACTAAAGTTTTGCTAATGCAAATTGTACAGTGCTTCTTCAGGAATGAGAATGTTTAAATTTCACATTCAATTACTCCTCAGTCCTCGTGCCATAATGATCATGAAAATCAAAAATAACTAGCGATGAGAACTTTAACATTACATGAATAATGTATTAAATTGATTTGTTATAACCTAACGTAGAAGAGGATGAAAAGCGGTTTTGAAGGTCCCAAAGGATAGTCATCACATCCATATACATAGAAACCTGATGATAAAGATCACTTTATCGTCTTTTTTGAAAAATAGCCCATGGGATTATTGGTGCCTATTGAGATTTTGGCTTGAAATATGTATTTTCTCACTATTCTTTTTTGTTTCTTAATTTATGCATGGCATACAAGAGAAAAGCAGCTACTTTCTTAAATTGCTAAATTATTATTTTTGACAGATTTGCCATGAAAAAAATGATCACGAAGAACAGTATTTATAATATAACTTAAGAAACACGACTATTTAGGTTTAAAGAGGTTGGACACTTTCTGATTACTGTTGACCAATGTGTATGTAAGAATACTATATGACACTAAAATTTTGCAGCATTTTCTATATTTCATAAGGTATGCTTCCTTGTTAGCCAAGTTTTCTGCCCTGTCCATATAATGGCCAGGCAAATCACCTCCATGTGATGTCTCCTCTGTTAAAAGACACTACACCTGCATTTCATTGTTGGAAGTTTAGTGCAGGTGCAGCATATTTTGAATGGTGAAGATATTACATGGAGGTGATACCTACTGAATAAAATAAATTAAAAATGTCTGTCCTTCGATGAGTGTCTATACAGTCCTGCAGGATCCAATCAAGGAATAGGTCCTTATTCCCACCTTCAATCAAATAAAAACATTACCGAATCCTCGCTATAAGAAACAGGCAGAGTTTCTGAGATCCAAATCCAACCCTTTTCACTGGAATGGAGCATGCAGATGGATCTCCTCCCTGGTGTTTGTTCAATCTCCAATTGCCTCTGCAACGCTCCAACATGACTCAACCGACAAGTAGCAGGAATCTCCATACTCACACCTTCCAAGAAAAAAAATCATATAGCATAGGTCTGCGACAAACAATTCCAAAAGGATACTTTAATAACTTACAGAACGGATTCTTTGACCTGCACATATAAAAATAGTCCAAATCGCCCAACTCCGGTTTTGCTCCACTTCATCAGTTAAGTTCTACAAATTCTGTAAGTTATTAATGTATCCTTGTGGAATCGTTTGTGGCAGGCCTATGCTATATGATTTTTTTCTTAGACGGTGTGCATACAGAGATTCCTGTTACTTGATGGGTGAGTCATATAGTCAAACCCCTTTAATATTCAAAATGGAACAGTCTGAATATTTGCTTCTGTGATCTTCTCCATGTCATAAATAAGCTGAATATACAAGTGGATAGGTTTCTCTCTCCCAAAAATTAACTTAGTTAAAGGAATTTTCCAGGAATGTAAAATTGATGACCTATGCTTAGGATAGTAATAGTGAAGCAGAAAAGTGGACCGTCCGTCTAGGCGCTGTCACTGGACAAAGACTACACCCGGGTATAATGATGTAGGTAAATGATCCTTTATTGTCCTGAAGAAGGAGGCATTGATCCTCTGAAACGCGTAGACAGCATTGACTAATAAAACTACCTACAGCTACATCATTATACCCGGGTGTAGTCTTTGTCCAATGACAGCGCCTAGACGGACGGTCCACTCTTCTGCTTCATTGTACCTACGGGCACCTCGAAACCTTCTCCCAGCATGCATATTTTGGATCGTGGCTACAGTCACAGGACTTCACACCAATACCGTTATGCTGGTCGGTGATCCTAAAAACCAGCGAAGCTCATTATAGTGGTTGTGGCTTTACACATCCACTAGGGGTAAGCGCATTACTTTGTTTTTATCCCTTTCTTCATACATTTTAATTAGGCACATTGGCGCGCCACTCTGTTTCTTTTTGTATTTTATAGGATAGTAATAGAAATCAGATAGATGGGGATCTGATTCCAGGCAACCTGACCAATCAGCTGTTTCAGTGGCCTGCTGGTCTCTGGAACAGGAACTGGAACAGCACAGCTCAGTATTCACGTATATAGAAGTGCTGCAATACCATCATTGGCCACTATCTAGTGTAGAGAGCCGTGTTGTTCCAAGTGCTTGTTCTAGTGCACTGCAACTCGCTCCAAAGATTGGTGGGGATGCTGGGAGTTGGACTGTCAGACCCCACCGATTTGATATACAGGACCTATCCTAAGGATAGGACATCAATATCACAATCCCAGAAAACACTTTCAACTTGTAATGAACCTGAATGTATTATATTCTATAATGTTTTTAACAGATTAGTATGCATGGATTTAATTATGCAATAGTGTATGTTTAATAGATTTAGAACTAATAGGATATGGATATACATATATTTTCTGGACAACCCCTTTCTATGTGCCCTATTAGGGCAGATGGAGCTCAGAGTGTGTGTTTCTCTTTCTTTGTGATCCCGCCTTTTTATTAGACCAAGCAGAGATCTTTTGGAAAAAGCAGCTGCTATTCTAGAAAATGGAATGTACCCATCTATTACATGGTCATCCAATATTTTGAATAGGCAACATGCAATATCACATTTTCTCTGTAGATGTCAACGCAGGGGAAATGCAGGGCTACCAGTTATTTTTGACAGTGAATTAGCAGTCAACTATTTATGAAGGGGTAGTCCAGATGGGACAGTCTTTTAAGGATGGTTTCATAATCATTGTTTTTGTGACAGATTTTTCACCCAAAGCAGCAATTACAAGTAGAAGTCCTTCCTTCATATTCCCTTCCAACTCACTTCTGACTTTGGCATAAATAACTGTATCAAAGACAGCCACAAAAAGCTGTGTGTGACACCACCCTAAACATGTTAGAGTCAGATGTACAGTTTTCTGTTAGTTGCATTGGTAGTTGGGAGTGAACTTCTGTGAATTAGATTATTTTTAATGAAACTAGGTTCCATATGATTTGGAAATTCTCATGTTTGCTGTGGGAATAACATAATGGACATAAGGGATAAAAACAACTAATATACAGTGCCTTGGAAAATTATTCATACCCCTTGAACTTTTCCACATTACATTTTCCACATATGTGTGACATTAATAGAAAATTTAATGAACAAATCTGGAAAGTGTGACGTGCATTTGTATTCAGCCCACTTAGCAAATACTTTGTAAGATCACCTACAAATTACAGCTGAAAGTCTTTTGGGGTATGTCTCTAACAGCTTTTCACATCTAGAGGTTGAAAGTTTTGCCCATTCTAAGCAAAATAGCTCAAGCTCAGTCAGACTGGATGGAGCGTGTCTGTAAATATAAATTTTCAAATCTTGCCAATGGGATTTATGTCTAGACTTTGGCTGGGCCACTCTAACAGATGAATATGCTTTGATTCCATTATAGCTCTGGCTTATGTTTAGGGTTGTTGCCCTGCTGAAATATCAACTTCTGCCCCAGTCTCAAGTCTTTTGCAGATTTACCAGGTTTTCCTCCAGGATTGCCCTATATTTAGCTCCATCCATCTTGCATCAACTTTGACCATCTTCCCTTTCCCTCCTGAACAAAATCATGGTGTGTTCAGGGTGATGTGCAGTGTTAATTTTCTGCCACACATAACTTTTTGGATTTAGGCCAAAATGTTCAACTTTGATCTCATCTGACCAGAGCATCTCCTTTGACATGTTTGCTGTGTCACCTACATGGCTTGTAGGAAACTGCAGATGGGAAAATGGGGAAAAGTTCAAGGGATATGAAAACACTTCATTGTTTTGGCGCAGTAGATGATGCTGAAAATGTAAAACTTAAAGGATGACCATTCACCATCACTTTTTGTATGCAAATAAAACATATTTTTTCAGCTTCTATAGCTGATAATTCAGGGTTTTATTGTCCATTGATTCCAGCATATTTATCTCAATAGGATGTGCTCTTTCTATTTGTCTTAATGATCTACATTATTTTTTCCTCTCAACCTCTATTCTGTAATCAGTTACTGTACTTGACCTCATAGCGGAGATGGCCCCTTAGTATGCTTTATACTCTGGAAGTCACCCCATGTATGAGTAACACAAAGATGATGTTTGTAACATGAATAGGGTTGTCTCATCAGAGACAGACATTATCACAATGTAGCTCCTAGCCAATCTGCACCTCTAGCAAACAGTTTATTTTGCCAGATGAAGCTTGCAGCATACCCACTGTAGAAGAATGTATTAATACATGGTGACTATTCTGATGGATGTCTGACCATGTAATAGAGCTTTTTAAGTCCACCCGAACAGAAGTCACTCATACAAAGTGGCTCTACCTTCTGGCTCATAGAGGTGGATTCCGGGCAAAGGACTTATCTATATCATATCCTCAAAAATAACAGGGTGGTGACAGGCACGAGGTGCCAATGTAATAATAAGAAAATAATGGTTGAATATGATGTGCGTGGAATTAGCAACTGGATGCTACCATCTGAAAAAACATGCTATGCTGCAGTGCAGAGTCGGTGCCACATGCTCCTGAGTATACAGTATATGCATGCCTGCAATGTGATTACATTACACAGACACCGTATATATACATGATATTTTCACAAATAGCCAAGACTGAATTATACAATAAAATGTTATATCACATGGGTTCTGTTATTAAAATACATTTTTACATCTCACATCTGAAGGAGAATATGTTTAAAAAATGTCACACTCTATCGTATTACAAAAAAGTAAAGCGCATAAAGGAGAACCTCAAAGATGAAGGCCAGGTTTGAAGCACAGTTTCATTAATACTGGATGGCAGGAAAGCAGCCAAGTCCCAGATAATGAGGAAGGAGTTGCTTTTTTTTAAAGCTATCTAGTGACAGGGAAAACAAAAATGACATTCAGCTGACGAATAAGCCAAGTTTGACCTAGCCTTACGACCCCTGACAATCAATCTTACCTGCTACTTCATAAAGAATTATAGCTATGCCACTCACATTTGACTCAAGAATTTTACAATTCCCATTTTGTGCTTCTTTATCCTATTTAATACATGGCCTAAGAAGATAAATGTCTGTGAGCAGCATATTGCACAGAACAGGCTTCACATGAAAGTAAAAGAACAAGGGTGGAATATGTACACTCAATATTCTATTGTCCATAATATTTTAGTCTGTCTGATGGGGAGATAGGGAAGAGATGGCTGGCGTAAGTTCTTTCTTATTCTTTTGTTCGCTGTATTCTATTATATGCCATTTACTGAGAAGAAGCATCTGCAACATACATAATAAATTGAAACAATCCAGCGCCTCACTCCATATCGACCTCATATGTGAAGAATTTGAAAATTTTATGATAAAAGGACAAAATATTTTAACAATAATAAATGTGGTGGTGAAAGAAACCCCTGATCATTTAATAGGAAGTTTCACTTAAACTTGTATTGCTGGCTGCATAGACCAATGTATTATACTGAAAACCTGTAAGTACAGTAGATAAATATTAATAAATAAAAATAAATATTATAAACACTAAGCTAGATGTTACAATGAATTAGGCTTTTTGGGATCTTCTTCAGAAATCATAATGTAGTTTGTGACATTGCAAAACGGCGGGGTACAGCAGTAGTCAAGCCATATGGGAAAGGTTAAAGGGGGTTTACAGGAAGGGTCACACTAGCTTCATCTGCGGCAGCTCACTTCAAGGATCTGACGGGACATTGGGAGGATGCAGCATGTCCTGCTTTCAACTGTATCTGCATCTTGAGGGCACAGATACAGTTGAATACAATGGTGAAGCAGGGAGTTATAATCTCCCTGCTCCACAATTCTCCTGTTTGTGTTCCCTTGCAGCAGGAACAATTAAGTGATGTCATCACACCTGCTGCAGTCAGTGGGAAAAGCACAAGCAGGAGGAGAATGTACTTCATTCATCAGAGGAGTGGGGCTAGGTGAGTATTGCCCCCTCCAGGGGAGAACTGCTGTGAGGGGCATTAAGGGGGAAAACTATTGTAAGGGGGCATTAGGGACAGGCGTATTGTGAGGGAAGCACTTAGGGAGCATAACATGTAAGGGTACACTATGGAGCATAATTACTGTGAGGAGTGCACTAAGAGGGTATATCTACTGTGAGGAGGCACTAAGGCTGCATATCTATTGTGAGGAGGTGCTAAGGGGGCATGACTACTGTGTGGGGGCAATAAGAAGGAATAACTTCTGTGTGGGGGCACACCTAATTGGGGACGCAAACTACTGTGTGTGGGCACTATGGAGGCATAACAACTGTTTTTCTGCACTAATGGGGTATAACTACTGTGAGGGGGCACTAAGGGGGACTTGTCCTAGCATTGTATTAAAAGGGCCCTCTTTACAGGAATTAAATAGGTCAGGATAGGTAATCAATATCTTATCAGTGGATGTGTGACTCCCATTTATGACTAAGACTCTGTACTGAGTCGAAACGTGTCAGAAGCAATGCGTTTTCTGAAATGTTTTGTAATGGATTTTATATTCTTTAATAAACTATGGATTAATTTTAAGAAGAATGCTGAACTTTCTCTTTTTTTCTGATTCCCAGCACCCTGTCAATCTGCTATTTGGAGCCATGGCGCTCGGACAAGTTCTGTGACCTGTTCATAATATGCCAAGCACAGCTGTACATTGTGCAGTGGCTGTGCTTGGTATTGCAGTTCAATCACTTTCATTTGAATGGGACTGAGCTTTAGAATGGCCATTAAACCGATGAAGTTGGCAGAAATACATGTGCATGCTGCAGAAAAACCTCTCATTTAAGTACATATAGGGAAAGATCAGTGGTAGAAATTTCTGCAACAAGTCTGCCACATTTGTCTATAACAATAAGAGACTAGACCGACCATTTAATCAAAGGATAACCTCCAGCCATTGTCAATATTAACATCTGTTAATCTTTGTACTGTATCATTTAGTTTAGATTGTAGCATTCATAGATAAATTAAACCCTGCCAATAAGTCTACTGCATTTGCCTTGAAACAAATGGTAAGACAGCACTCAGGGGCGTAGCTATAGGGGAAGCAGGGGAAGCGGCTGCTTTGGGGCCCAGACTCACAAGGGGCCCCCTCAGGAGGAATACTAAAATATTTTATTTTCAGGGCCCCCTCAATAATATTATACAATGACATTATATACAGTATATACGTGTAGGAAACGGACAGAGAGGCTGCCAGGCCTCATCTAAGAGAACGGTTTTGACCAGCCACAGGAGTGGGGGATGCGTGAGTTGGGGGTTGCGAAGAAGTTGCTGAGGGGGGGCCCCGTTCTAAAATTTGCTGTGGGGCCCGGTCAGTTGTAGTTACGCCACTGACAGCACTCCTTAATATTGCCATGCAATTAATCCGTTTTGCAGTGGTGCCTGCAGCGTTGGGCTCCAGCCTGTTGGGCCTCCAGGTACAACAAAGAGAAGAAGATGCTGTAGCATTCGGATGTCTTAAAAAATTTCAAGCTTTTATTCACCAAACAAGAGCGACGTTTCGACCAGAGTTGGTCTTTAGAAAGCAAAGGTGTAGTACATCTCAGTGACATATATATATATATACACATACTAAGAGCCCATCATTAACATTAGGCGCCTTCCACTGTGGGCGGTACCTCCCTAGTATCAAGACCTTACCAATCGTGCACAAAAAGTGTATAATAGAATATATAAGTGTAAAGAACACATACCATAACCACATATTCTCCGGTCAAGTGGGAAAGTCAGCCAGCAGCAGTGACCCCACATGTGGCTTTCGTGCTGAGTGCTCCGCGATAACCCAGAAGTGACGCGGCGTGCCTCAGAGCAAGGTCGTCGGGCGGCCTCAAAACCGACATTACATTCTAGCCCTGCATCCACCAGAAGTCACTCTAGAAAGCATCATGTTGCTTAGCAACATTCTTATTCCTACAGAAATCGCTTATGGAGCATCATATTATAAAAGAACATTTTATATATAACAAATGGACATATTCTATGTAAAGATAGTCACATAAAAGTGTGCTTTGAAACCAGAGGGCTGCCTCAAGTCAAGCATCAGTACACATAGGGTCATGAGTATGCAAGATTAGCAAAGGGAACATTTTACCCTCAAGAGCCAGAATCGCCAGTGTGCTGTACGGTTAGAACAAGGATTATGTATATATATATATATATATATATATATATATATATATATATCTACTCATTATACATCTACAGTTAGGTAGACATTAGTGAAAATAAGGAAATTATTAAATGAAGCCATTCCTAAATTATGCCCAGGACATACCGTTGCCATTGATACCTATGTGGAGCAGATACGGCCCATAGTCCATAGACTTCCATCCTGGATAATGTACACCCACTGTCCCCACAATAATTAATTAGGTTTTACCCTAAAGGGAGCTTCCTGCCCTAAGGTGGTCCCACCCCTTTTATGGGGAGGATCTCCTTTTTCGGGGGTCTCCCAGAGAGGGTCCATGCACTCCAGTTAGGTGCAGGTTAGTCTACTGAGTCTTTATATGGATAAGTAGCTAATGGACCCCTATGGGGTGTTGTGGCATCGTACGTATATTACAAGACCTTCAATCCACCCGGTGTCCATCTTTCAGTAGAGCCAGTGTTAGTACAGACTCTTTGCATCCGGCTTGATGATAGGTAGAAAAATTTGTATATTACCAGAGTCCCACATGTACCAATCTTTAAGAGGCAGTCCTTCAAGGAGGATATATTTCAGATGAAAGTTCTGGTTCCCACTGTAACATAAGGAGAAAAAAAAGTGTATATGAGAAAGTGCACAATAATATGAAACTATAATAGTTACAAAGCTAAAATGGTTAATGTCTCGACTATGTCGGGTTCACACTTAGGATTATTACATATATCTCTCTCAATATCATATAATGTAGGGGGAAAAGGGTGGGACAAAGTCCAGCCAGATGTCTTAAAAGAGGGAGCCCACCTTAAACTCCCTATTCAGCCCTTTCGGCTCCAAAGTGTCCAGCTCGAAAATCCATTTTAATTCCAGTCTTTTAAGTAAGCCTCAAGAGGGGGATTCCATCGATTATACGAAATCTGAGCTGTGACACATTGTGTTTGTATTTAAAAAAAATGTTCTGGAACCGACTGTTCGCGTTCTTGTGGGGTCACACCATCCTGTCTTTTGCTCAGTAACTTACGGATGGAATACTTGTGTTGGATAAACCTGTTTTTAGCAAGCTGGGTGGTCTCACTCACATAAAGCAGGCCGCAAGGACATTGTAACACATAATTGACAAACTCAAAATTGCAAGTGAAAAAACCATTAATACAATACTGCTTCCCAGTTCGTGGATGCGAGAAGGTGTTGCCCTTGATAATGCTGTTACAATTACAGCAGTTTAAAAAAGGGAAACAGCCTGTCTTTTGGGTTAATTGTTTAGTAGGTTGGACAATATACAAATTTTTCTACCTATCATCAAGCCGAATGCAAAGAGTCTGTACTAACACTGACTCTACTGAAAGATGGACACAGGGTGGATTGAAGGTCTTGTGATATATGTACGATGCCACAACACCTCATAGGGGTCCATTACCTTTTTATCCATATAAAGACCCAGAAGACTAACCTGCGCCTAACTGGAGTGCATGGACCCTCTCTGGGAGACCCCCGAAAAAGGAGATCCTCCCCATAAAAGGGGTGGGACCACCTTAGGGCAGGAAGCTCCCTTTAGGGTAAAACCTAATTAATTATTGTGGGGAAAGTGGGTGTACATTATCCAGGATGGAAGTCTATGGACTATGGGCCCTATCTGCTCCACATAGGTATCAATGTATAATGGCAACGGTATGTCCTGGGCATAATTTAGGAATGCCTTCGTTTAATAATTGCCTTCTTTTCACTAATATCTACCTAACTGTAGATGTATAATGAGTATGTATATATATATATATATATATATATATATATATATATATATAGTGGAGGAAATAAGTATTTGATCCCCCACTGACTTTTAAAGTTTTAATACCAAAAAATAAATGAAACGTCTCATAATTTTATGCCAGCTTTATTTTCACAGTGCCACATAGAATATCAAAAGAAAAACAGAGAAAATTACATGAAATGAGAAATAAAAAATAATTTGCATTTCTCTGAGAGAAATAAGTATTTGATCCCCTAGTAAAACCATGACTAATGTTGGCTCCCACAGACCACTGACACACCCTAATCACAGTGAAGTCATTACCTGGATGAGAGACACCTGTCCAAATTGTCACCTGTATAAAAGGCCACCTGCCAACAGTCTCAGTGACACTCCAGCATCTCCACCATGGGCAAGACTAAAGAGCTGTCTAAAGATGTCAGGGACAAAATTGTTGACCTACACAAGGCTGGAATGGGCTACAAAGCCATAAGTAAGAAGCTGGATGAGAAGGTGACAACTGTTGGTGCAATTATTCGGAAGTGGAAGAAGTACAACATTACTGTCAATCGACCCAGGCCTGGAGCTCCATGCAAGATATCACCTTGTGGAGTCTCATTGATCATGAGAAAGGCTAAAAATCAGCCAAGAACTACACGGGAGGAGCTGAGTAATGATCTCAAGGCTCACGTCCAGGCCCGCCTCAAGTTTGCCAATGAACATATTAATGACTCAGAGAGAGACTGGGAGAAGGTGCTGTGGTCAGATGAGACCAAAATTGAGCTCTTTGGCCTCAACTCAACTCGACGTGTTTGGAGGAAGAAAAATACAGAATATGACCCTAAGAATACCATCCCCACCATCAAGCATGGTGGTGGAAGTATTATGTTTTGGGGGTGTTTTTCTTCTAAGGGCACAGGCCAACTTCACTGCATTGACGGGAAGATGAACAGGGCCATGTATTGCAAAATCCTGGGTGACAACCTCCTTGCATCCACCAGGGCACTGAAAATGGGTCGTGGATGGGTCTTTCAGCACGACAACGACCCAAAACATACAGCCAAGGAAACAAAGGAGTGGCTCCATAAGAAGCATATCAAGGTCATGGAATGGCCTAGCCAGTCTCCTGACCTCAATCCCATCGAAAATCTATGGAGAGAGCTGAAGCTTCGCGTTTCCAAATGCATGCCTAAAAACCTTAAGGATATGGAGATGATTTGCAGAGAGGAGTGGGCCAAAATTACTCCTGAAGTGTGTGCAAACCGTATAAAAAACTATAAGAAACGTCTGCTGTACTTGCCAACAAGGGTTTTGCCACCAAGTATTAAATGAGGTTTTCCTAGGGGATCAAATACTTATTTCCCTCAAAGAAATGAAAATTATTTTTTATTTCTCATTTCATGTAATTTTCTCCGTTTTTCTTTTGATATTGTATGTGGCACTGTTAAAATAAAGCTGGCTTAAAATTATAAGACGTTTCATTTATTTTTTAGTATTAAAACTTTAAAAGTCAGTGGGGGATCAAATACTTATTTCCTCCACTGTATATATCATCCTTGTTCTAACCGTACAGCACGCTGGCGATTCTGGCTCTTGAGGGTAAAATGTTCCCTTTTCTAATCTTGCATACTCATGACCCTATGTGTACTGATGCTTGACTTGAGGCAGCCCTTGGGTTTCAAAACATACTTTTAGGTGACTATCTTTACATAGGATATGTCCATTTGTTATATATAAAATGTTCTTTTATAATACGATGCTCCATAAGCGATTTCTGTAGGAATAAGAATGTTGCTAAGCAAAATGATGCTTTCTAGCGTGACTTCCGGTGGATGCAAGGCTAGAATGTACTGTCGGTTTTGAGGCCGCCCGACGACCTTGCTCTGAGGCGCGCCGCATCACCTCTGGGTTAACGCAGCGCGCACATGCAGTACACTCAGCACGAAAGCCACATGTGGGGTCACTGCTGCTGGCTGACTTTCCCACTCGACCGGAGAATATGTGGTTACGGTATGTGTTCTTTACACTTATATATTCTATTATATACACTTTTTGTGCACGATTGGTAAGGTCTTGATACTAGGGAGGTACCGCCCACAGTGGGAGGCCCCTAATGTTAATGATGGGCTCTTAGTATGTGTATGTGTATATACACTCACCGGCCACTTTATTAGGTACACCATGCTAGTAACGGGTTGGACCCCCTTTTGCCTTCAGAACTGCCTCAATTCTTCATTGCATAGATTCAACAAGGTGCTGGAAGCATTCCTCAGAGATTTTGGTCCATATTGACATGATGGCATCACACAGTTGCCGCAGATTTGTCGGCTGCATATCCATGATGCGATTCTCCCGTTCCACCACATCCCAAAGATGCTCTATTGGATTGAGATCTGGTGACTGTGGAGGCCATTTGAGTACAGTGAACTCATTGTCATGTTCAAGAAACCAGTCTGAGATGATTCCAGCTTTATGACATGGCGCATTATCCTGCTGAAAGTAGCCATCAGATGTTGGGTACATTGTGGTCATAAAGGGATAGACATGGTCAGCAACAATACTCAGGTAGGCTGTGGCGTTGCAACGATGCTCAATTGGTACCAAGGGGCCCAAAGAGTGCCAAGAAAATATTCCCCACACCATGACACCACCACCACCAGCTTGAACCGTTGATACAAGGCAGGATGGATCCATGCTTTCATGTTGTTGACGCCAAATTCTGACCCTACCATCCGAATGTCGCAGCAGAAATCGAGACTCATCAGACCAGGCAACGTTTTTCCAATCTTCTACTGTCCAATTTCGATGAGCTTGTGCAAATTGTAGCCTCAGTTTCCTGTTCTTAGCTGAAAGGAGTGGCACCCGGTGTGGTCTTCTGCTGCTGTAGCCCATCTGCCTCAAAGTTCGACGTACTGTGCGTTCAGAGATGCTCTTCTGCCTACCTTGGTTGTAACTGGTGGCAATTTGAGTCACTGTTGCCTTTCTATCAGCTCGAACCAGTCTGCCCATTCTCCTCTGACCTCTGGCATCAACAAGGCATTTCCGCCCACAGAACTGCCGCTCACTGGATGTTTTTTCTTTTTCGGACCATTCTCTGTAAACCCTAGAGATGGTTGTGCGTGAAAATCCCAGTAGATCAGCAGTTTCTGAAATACTCAGACCAGCCCTTCTGGCACCAACAACCATGCCACGTTCAAAGGCACTCAAATCACCTTTCTTCCCCATACTGATGCTCGGTTTGAACTGCAGGAGATTGTCTTGACCATGTCTACATGCCTAAATGCACTGAGTTGCCGCCATGTGATTGGCTGATTAGAAATTAAGTGTTAACGAGCAGTTGGACAGGTGTACCTAATAAAGTGGCCGGTGAGTGTATATGTCACTGAGATGTACTACACCTTTGCTTTATAAAGACCAACTCTGGTCAAAACGTCGCTCTTGTTTCGTGAATAAAAGCTTGACATTTTTGAAGACATCCGAGTGCTACAGCATCTTCTTCCCTTTGTTCTACTGCATTTGCCTTCCATTTTGCCAACCAACCAAAAAACCAACCAACCAAATTACAAGTGATCGGTATCTTTTACTAGAAATTAATTACATTCTATGCAAGACTCATAATCACACTTCACTTTGGATCATTGTATTATGGACCCCCACATAATTTCATTATGTTCCAAAGGCAGATGATAGACCAAGCATGAAGATCTAGATACCAAAATTATGCAGTCAATTGTGAAGCTAACCAGTGATTTATTAAAGTTTTATTATGTACAGTAGATGTTACAATATCACATAAAACAGGATACAGTCCATGTCCTTTTGCATGACCAAGGTATGATACACCTCTGATGTTTGTAGGCTTTCCATCATAGCTAGTTTATACTGTGAAGTAAATAACCTACTAGCTTATATCAAAGCTGGCAGGGGCCAAGAACAAGTAGTCAGTGATAAGGGAATGTAGAGAGCGCAAAGTCAAGAGGAAAGCAGTGGTCTCTACCATAGAACTACAAGTAGCATGCAGATGTTCTGGGAGAAACACAAAGTGGACTGAGTCAAGTCGAGGTTAGCAACAGAAATAAGAGTAGACAGTCACCAGGTGGCATCCTGTGACAGAAGAAGAGTTTAAAGAGGACCTTTAATGGATTCTAACATTACAAAATCAATACCTGGCATTGCAGGGCATGTTTACTAGATTTCATATTGCAATTTTTTACACTAATATGCTGCTCCGTTGGGGCACTGTGTCCCCCGTTCTGTTTTACTGCCCTGTATGCTAATCAATAATATCAGTACAGTGAGGAGGAGACGGCCGTGTTTCTCAGTGGGCATCTCCTTCTCCCTGGCTGTGAGCTGTCCAAACACAGTGGACCACGTCACAGCCATTGAGAAAAAAACAGCTCACCTGTAGAGGTGCCCACTGAGAAACACAGCCATCTCCTCCTCCCTGTACTGATGCTATAAATTAGCATAGGGGGCGGCAAAACAGAACGGGGGGCACAGCACCCCAACAAAGCAGCGTATCTGTAAAACAATTAGTGATATGATATCCAGTGAACATGCCCTACAGTGCCAGGTATTGAAATTGTAATGTCAGAACGAATGTAAGGTCCTCTTTAAACTGTTTGGTGATGTAATTTAGTTACAGACAATGGTTGTGGAACCACTGTGCCAAATAACTGGTTTAAAATTAGGCCAAACCCTAAGGGCGTTATTCTGGCACCTCCCCGGTATTCACACTTTAACCTCAATACAAGGAAACAACCATACTTCAATTTCCTGGAATTTTCTGGTGTACTTGGTAGCTGATCTACTGAGGTCAGAGACACTGGTGAAACCACCAGAGACTCAGGCATGGCACAATTAAGAACTAGGCAGAATACACGCAAACATGACTGCAGTCAAAAGACAAGATACTAGCAGAAAACAGATAAGGAACCCAGACATATAGACTTCATCAGGGGTGTAGCTAAAGGCTCATGGGCCCTGGTGCAAGAGTTCAGCTTGCCCCCCCCCCCTTCCCTCAGCGCTGGTGCATCTAGCTTTTCTGCACTGTGTGCTGTCAGCATCTGTATGTCCATTCCTATTTTTGTCCGTTTTGCGGACAAGGATAGGCATTGTTACAGTGGATCTGCAAAAAAAATGGATGGAACATACGGAACATCATCCTTTTTTTGCGGATCCGCAATTTGCAGACTGCAAAACACAACATTCGTGTGAATGTAGCCTAATACAGCGCCCCATACCTCATACATCCAGTGACGTCTCCTCTGATGTAGATCTTCTCTTTCCTCATCTTTTCCTTTCAGACCAGACGCCATTTTTCAGCCATTTCTCATCTCTGCAGTTTGACAGAAAAAAATATCTTAGTTTACTACTTTTCCATCATCCTCCCGTCTTCTGGACAAATCATCCTACCACCCCCAGTACTGTGCCACTAGTGCCACACAGATAGTGCCCTTCAATAATTATTGGCACACAGTGTCCTAAAATAACTGCGCCCAGCAAATAGTGTCCCTGACAGTAATGGTGTAAACATAATGTCCCCCAGAAATAACTGCGCTATGCTGATACTGTGCCAGGGTGCCCCCACAGTAATAGTGCCCCCAAAGTCCTAACTAATAATTCTCTGCCAGAGTGCACTTGTTAGTAATGGTGCCCCCAACAGTACTAATGTCCCCACTGTACCCCAGAAGTAATAATGCTTCCAATGTGGCAGTAAGAAGTGCCCCAATAAAATGCCAGTAAGAAGTGCCCTAATAATGTGCCAGAAGTGCCCCCAAAATTTCACCACAAAAATGTGCCAGTAAGAAGTGCTCCACACCCATAGATGCCTCCCAAATTATGTGCCAGTAAGAAAAACCCCAATAATGCACCAGAAGTTCCCCCCATTGATTCCCCCCCAAAATCATGTGCCAGTAAAGACTGTCCCACCCCCATAGATGCCCCCCAAATTATGTGCAGTAAGAAATGCCCCCCAAATTATGTGCCAGTAAGAAATGCCCCCAGTGCCCCAATGTGCCAGTAACAAATGCCTCCAGTGCCCCCATGTGCCAGTAACAAGTGCCCCCATGTGCCAGTAAAAATGCCCCCATGTGCCAGTAAAAATGCCCCCAGTGCCAGTAAAAATGCCCCCAGTGCCCCATGTGCCAGTAAGAAATGCCCCCAGTGCCAGTAAAAATGCCCCCAGTGCTCCCGTGCCATTAAGAAATGCCACAAAGTGCCAGTAAGAAATGCCCCCAGTGCCAGTAAATGCCCCCCAGTGCCAGTAACAAATGCCCCCAGTGCCCCCATGTGCCAGTAAAAACGCCCCCAGTGCCCCCATGTGCCAGTAAGAAATGATGCCCCCAGTGCCAGTAAAAATGCCCCCAGTGCCAGTAAAATGCCCCAGTGCCCCCAATAGATCTCCGGTCCGTGATTGCAACCATAAAAAAAATAAACACTAATATTTACTTCCATGGAGCCGGCAGCGATGTGATGCAGGCCTCTTCCGGCCTGTGTCCCGCGCCGTACGGCTCAGGCGGCGCAATGACGTCATATTGCCTGCAGCCTATCAGAGGAACGGGCAGGAGAGGGGAGACGCCTCTCCCTTCCCTGCCCCGCAGTACAGGCATCTGTATTGCCATCCTGAAGATGGCGATACAGATGACTATGGAGATGAGCGCTTCCACAATGGAAGTGCTCATCTCCCTTTTGCCCCGCCGCTGCCTGCACCTTCCTTAATTGGCGGTGCGGCCCTGCAAGTGGCAAGGGAGGCCCTCGGGGACACATGGACCACAGGAACTTGCACACAGTTCAGATGTAGCAGAACTTGGCAAGATGGACTTCAGGAACGGACTACAGGAACCTGGACATTGTTCATACATAGCAAATACATGAGCAAAACTAATACACAGCAGTGCAGGAATAGAGACAGAAGCTTGCATACACAGACATATGGAAAGCTCCATATAGACAAAGTATAAACAATGGCTAGGACACTAAGTCAGAATCCAGACATAGAGCAAACCCCAGCTACCAACTAGGACTATGAAAATGACTAGGGCACAGACAGACTCCAAACAGAACAAAGCAAGACATGACATAAGCAGGGTTGGACTGGCCCACCAGAGTACCAGAGGCCCAGGCTTTTATTAGCCCAATTAAAAAAAACAACTATTTGGAGATGCATTTGTGGATAATCTTTTTCCAACTAAGGTCTACTTCTTTTATTCAAAACTAGAGTTGAGTGAATCCTAAAAGATTCGGGGATTCGGAATTCGGCCCAAATTTTTTGCGGGATTCGTGGGTTCGGGCCGAATCACGAATCCCATTAAAGTCTATGGGAGACCCGAATATTTTTGCAGGGGCCAAAGGTTCTGCACAGTCAAGTTTGCCCCAACATCTGAAAACCTCAGAAAATGATGGAAACACCTTGGAAATGCATAGGAAACACCAGGGGCAGCATGTAGGGATGCCTCTGAGGCTCCCTAATTGCACTATTTTTTCTAAATCTGGCCAATAGTCTGGTGATGACCCCAAGGCAATTTTCAGGGACACGGTAATGGTGACCCACTTAAAAGCCTCAGTATGACTTTTTGGATGGAGATTGCATGTGGTCACATACTCCCTGGAACCCCATAGTCACCCCTTCTCTGATGTGCTACCCCAGAACATTCTCTGCCCCAATTCGCAAGACCTTTTGCAGTCTCCGTGTGCTGACAGTGGGGATTTACCAGTGTTGTCTGAGGAGGTGGTGGACAATGGCGAGACACAGGTGTCGGGGGGTGAGGTAGTTGTATGGGAAGCAAGTTACAGTGGGGACTCCTTGGGGGGACTTTCTCATGATGGGACAGATTCAATTGTGTTTAGAAAGGCTGATGGGCTTCCGTCAGCACTGTGTGTATAGAACCCCATGGCCTTTCATAAAAATAGTCTGGCGATGACCCCAAGGCAATTTTCAGGGACACGGTAATGGTGACCCACTTAAAAATGCTGCCTGACAACCTGGCGGTGAACCCCTGATTGTCTGTCTTTCAATAAGATTGCAGTGTAAAGCATGGTGGTGAGCCTCAGTAATAAGATTGCAGTGTAAAGCATGGTGGTGAGCCTCAGTATGACTTTTTGGATGGAGATTGCATGTGGTCACATACTCCCTGGAACCCCATAGTCACCCCTTCTCTGATGTGCTACCCCAGAACATTCTCTGCCCCAATTCGCAAGACCTTTTGCAGTCTCCGTGTGCTGACAGTGGGGATTTACCAGTGTTGTCTGAGGAGGTGGTGGACAATGGCGAGACACAGGTGTCCGGGGGTGAGGTAGTTGTATGGGAAGCAAGTTACAGTGGGGACTCCTTGGGGGGACTTTCTCATGATGGGACAGATTCAATTGTGTTTAGAAAGGCTGATGGGCTTCTGTCAGCACTGTGTGTATAGAACCCCATGGCCTTTCATAAAAATAGTCTGGCGATGACCCCAAGGCAATTTTCAGGGACACGGTAATGGTGACCCACTTAAAAATGCTGCCTGACAACCTGGCGGTGAACCCCTGATTGTCTGTGTTTCAATAAGATTGCAGTGTAAAGCATGGTGGTGAGCTTCAGTAATAAGATTGCAGTGTAAAGCATGGTGGTGAGCCTCAGTATGACTTTTTAGATGGAGATTGCATGTGGTCACATACTCCCTGGAACCCCATAGTCACCCCTTCTCTGATGTGCTACCCCAGAACATTCTCTGCCCCAATTCGCAAGACCTTTTGCAGTCTCCGTGTGCTGACAGTGGGGATTTACCAGTGTTGTCTGAGGAGGTGGTGGACAATGGCGAGACACAGGTGTCGGGGGGTGAGGTAGTTGTATGGGAAGCAAGTTACAGTGGGGACTCCTTGGGGGGACTTTCTCATGATGGGACAGATTCAATTGTGTTTAGAAAGGCTGATGGGCTTCCGTCAGCACTGTGTGTATAGAACCCCATGGCCTTTCATAAAAATAGTCTGGCGATGACCCCAAGGCAATTTTCAGGGACACGGTAATGGTGACCCACTTAAAAATGCTGCCTGACAACCTGGCGGTGAACCCCTGATTGTCTGTCTTTCAATAAGATTGCAGTGTAAAGCATGGTGGTGAGCCTCAGTAATAAGATTGCAGTGTAAACCATGGTGGTGAGCCTCAGTATGACTTTTTGGATGGAGATTGCATGTGGTCACGTACTCCCTGGAACCCCATAGTCATCCCTTCTCTGATGTGCTACCCCAGAACATTCTCTGTCCCAATTTGCAAGACCTTTTGCAGTCTCAGTGTGCTGACAGTGGGGATTTACCAGTGTTGTCTGAGGAGGTGGTGGACAATGGCGAGACACAGGTGTTGGGGGTGAGGTAGTTGTATGGGAAGCAAGTTACAGTGGGGACTCCTTGGGGGGACTTTCTCATGATGGGACAGATTCAATTGTGTTTAGAAAGGCTGATGGGCTTCCGTCAGCACTGTGTGTATAGAACCCCATGGCCTTTCATAAAAATAGTCTGGCGATGACCCCAAGGCAATTTTCAGGGACACGGTAATGGTGACCCACTTAAAAATGCTGCCTGACAACCTGGCGGTGAACCCCTGATTGTCTGTCTTTCAATAAGATTACAGTGTAAAGCATGGTGGTGAGCCTCAGTAATAAGATTGCAGTGTAAATCATGGTGGTGAGCCTCAGTATGACTTTTTGGATGGAGATTGCATGTGGTCACGTACTCCCTGGAACCCCATAGTCACCCCTTCTCTGATGTGCTAACCCAGAACATTCTCTGCCCCAATTCGAAAGACCTTTTGCAGTCTCAGTGTGCTGACAGTGGGGATTTACCAGTGTTGTCTGAGGAGGTGGTGGACAATGGCGAGACACAGGTGTCGGGGGGTGAGGTAGTTGTATGGGAAGCAAGTTACAGTGGGGACTTTCTCATGATGGGACAGATTCAATTGTGTTTAGAAAGGCTGATGGGCTTCTGTCAGCACTGTGTGTATAGAACCCCCTTGGCCTTTCATAAAAAAATTGGTTACAAAGCCGCATGACTCCTGAAAAATTGTTTTTAGAAAGCCGGATGACTTTCCTGAAAAATTGTTAGTAGAAAGACGGATGACTTTCCTGAAAAATTGTTAGTAGGAAGCCGGATGACTTTCCTGAAAAATTGTTGCATATGCAACTCAGATGAAGAGGAGGAGGAGGAGGAGGAAAGCAA
>ONZH01025088.1:0-15772 GCA_900303285.1 Rhinella marina | reverse complement strand
TGAGCGCTACCACCAGTCTTGTCTCATGCCAACTGTAAAGCATCCTGAAACCATTCATGTGTGGGGGTTGCTTCTCAGCCAAGGGAATCAAGCTCTCTCACAGTCTTGCCTAAAAACACAGCCATGAATAAAGAAATGGTACCAGAATGTCCTCCGATGAGCAACTTCTCCCAACCGTCCAAGAGCAGTTTGGCGATCAACAATGCCTTTTCCAGCAGGATGGAGCACCTTGCCATAAAGCAAAGGGTGATAACTAAATGGCTCAGGGAACAAAACATAGAGATTTTGGGTCCATGGCTGGAACTCCCCAGATCTTAATCCCATTGAGAACTTGTGGTCAATCATCAAGAGACGGGTGGACAAACAAAACCTACAAATTCTGACAAAATGCAAGCATTGATTGTGCAGAGAATGGACGGCTATCAGTCAGGATTTGGTCCAGAAGTTGATTGAGAGCATTGTCTGAGATGACAACCCCTTTAAGACAAGAAA
Source organism: Rhinella marina (assembly GCA_900303285.1). Lineage (NCBI taxonomy): Eukaryota > Metazoa > Chordata > Amphibia > Anura > Bufonidae > Rhinella > Rhinella marina. Next base: position 15,280 of record ONZH01025088.1, on the reverse strand, counting down.
CCATTTTGCTTATGGAGTTACCTGGAATTTGTTTCTCTTCACAACAATCGTACAACATCCCGAGGGAGAAGGGGCGTCCTAGAGCTGGGATTTCTAAAGTCATTTTGATTGATGTCCTTGGTTCTCCTGCAGTTTAGTGAAAAGTGACAATCAATGGAAGAATTTCTCGATTATTACATGGAAATAGAGCATCACAGCCTGATATCAGTACATGAAGGGATTGTTACATCTGCACGTGGACTTTGTGTTCCCCTTTAAACATCATGTATCAATTTACATACAGTAATAAAGGAAATGACATTAAACACATCATTACTCACCTCGTCCTGATCCTTAGCTTTAGCGCGTTTTGTCCCAATGCATTCACAATTCTATAGGTGTCAGAAGTGAAATCTCCCAGCATTCCTTGCTGGTTCAGTCACCGTCTTCTGATCTAAAGGGGGAGACAATGAGACATTATGTACAAGGAGGCAGTACTATCTGTATCTACATCATTTACAGGGAGAGACAGGGAGGCAGTAACATCTATACCTACATCATTTACAGGAAGAGACAGGAAGGCAGTACTATCTGTACCTACATCATTTACAGGGGGAGACAGGGAGGCCAGTACTATCTGTATCTACATCATTTTACAGGGAGAGACAGGGAGGCAGTAACATCTATACCTACATCATTTACAGGGGGAGACAGGGAGGCAGTACTATCTGTACCTACATCATTTACAGGGGGAGACAGGGAGGCAGTACTATCTGTATCTACATCATTTACAGGGAGGCAAGTACTATCTGTACCTACATCATATACAGGGAGAGAGAGGGACGCAGTACTATCTGTACCTACATCATATACAGGGAGAGACAGGAAGGCAGTACTATCTGTACCTACATCATTTACAGGGAGAGACAGGGAGCAGTACTATCTGTATTCTACATCATTTACAGGGAGAGACAGGGAGGCAGTACTATCTTTACCTACATCATATACAGGGAGAGACAGGAAGGCAGTACTATCTGTATCTACATCATTTACAGGGAGAGACAAGGAGGCAGTACTATCTGTATCTACATCATTTACAGGGAGAGACAGGGAGGCAGTACTATCTTTACCTACATCATATACAGGGAGAGACAGGAAGGCAGTACTATCTGTATCTACATCATTTACAGGGAGAGACAAGGAGGCAGTACTATCTGTATCTACATCATTTACAGGGAGAGACAGGGAGGCAGTACTATCTGTATCTACATCATTTATAGGGAGAGACAAGGAGGCAGTACTATCTGTATCTACATCATTTACAGGAGAGACAGGGAGGCAGTACTATCTGTACCTACATCATATGCAGGGAGAGACAGGAAGGCAGTACTATCTTGTACCTACATCATTTACAGGGAGAGACAGGGAGGCAGTACTATCTGTACCTACAATCATTTACAGGGAGAGACAGGGAGGCAGTACTACCTGTACCTACATCATATACAGGGAGAGACAGGGAGGCAGTACTATCTGTACCTACATCATTTACAGGGAGGCAGTACTACCTGTACCTACATCATATACAGGGAGAGACAGGGAGGCAGTACTATCTGTACCTACATCATAGTACAGGGAGAGACAGGAAGGCAGTACTATCTGTACCTACATGCATTTACAGGGGAGACAGGGAGGCCAGTACTATCTGTACCTCCATCATTTACAGGGGGAGATAGTACTATCTGTAACCTACATCATTTACAGGGGAGACAGGGAGGCGGTACTATCTGTACCTACATCATATACAGGGAGAGACAGGGAGGCGGTACTATCTGTACCTACATCATATACAGGGAGAGACAGTGAGGCAGTACTATCTGTACCTACATCATTTACAGGGAGAGACAGGGAGGCAGTACTATCTGTACCTACATCATTTACAGGGGAGACAGGGAGGCAGTACTATTTGTACCTACATCATTTACAGGAAGAGAAGGGGGGCATACTATCTGTACCTACATCATTTACAGGAGAGACAGGGAGGCAGTACTATCTGTACCTACATCATTTACAGGGGGAGACAGGGAGGCAGTGCTATTTGCACCTAAATCATTTACAGGAAGAGACAGGGAGGCATTACTATCTGTACCTACATCATTTACAGGGGGAGACAGGGAGGCAGTACTATCTGTACCTACATCATTTACAGGGGGAGACAGGGAGGCAGTACTATCTGTACCTACATCATTTACAGGGGGAGACAGGAGGCAGTACTATCTGTACCTACATCATTACAGGGGGAGACAGGGAGGCAGTACTATCTGTACCTACATCATTTACAGGGGGAGACAGGGAGGCAGTACTATCTGTACCGACATCATTTACAAGGAGAGACAGGGAGGCAGTACTATCTCTACACCACACCACCACAAAAAACAAAACCCATAAAACTATATAAATGTGGTATCACTGTAATCGTACTGACCTGGGAGAATGAAGGGAACAGGTCAGTTTTATCTCATAGGGAACACTGTAAAAACAAATCCTATAAAATTATATGAATGTGGTATCACTGTAATCGTACTGAGACGGAGAATGAAGAGAACAGGTCAGTTTTATCTCATAGGGAACACTAAAAACAAATCCCATAAAATTATATAAATGTGGTATCACTGTAATCGTACTGACCTGGAGAATGAAGAGAACAGGTCAGTTTTATCTCATAGGGAACACTGTAAAAACAGAACCTATAAAACTATATAAATGTGGTATCACTGTAATCGTACTGAGACGGAGAATGAAGAGAACAGGTCAGTTTTATCTCATAGGGAACACTGTAAAAACAAATCCATAAAATTATATAAATGTGGGTATCACTGTAATCGTACTGACCCGGAGAATGAAGAGAACAGGTCAGTTTTATCTCATAGAGAACACTGTAAAAACACAACCCATAAAACTATATAAATGTGGTATCACTGTAATCGTACTGACCTGGAGAATGAAGAGAACAGGTCAGTTTTATCTCATAGGGAACGCTGTAAAAACAAAACCCATAAAACTATATAAATGTGGTATCACTGTAATCGTACTGACCCGGAGAATGAAGAGAAACAGGTCAGTTTTATCTCATAGGGAACACTGTAAAAAACAAAACCCATAAAACTATATAAATGTGGTATCACTGTAATCGTACTGACCTGGAGAATGAAGAGAAACAGGTCAGTTTTATCTCATAGGGAACGCTTTAAAAACAAAACCCATTAAAACTATATAAATGTGGTATCACTGTAATCGTACTGACCTGGAGAATGAAGAGAACAGGTCAGTTTTATCTCAGAGAACAATGAAAAAGCAAAACCTATAAAACTATATAAATGTGGTATCACTGTAATTGTACTGACCCGGAGAATGAAGAGAACAGGTCAGTTTTATCTCATAGGGAACACTGTAAAAACAAATCCCATAAAATTATATAAATGTGGTATCACTGTAATCGTACTGACCTGGAGAATGAAGAGAACTGGTGCAGTTTACCACATAGGAAAATCTATAACATCTAAACCCATAAAAGTATGGCAGAATTGTGTTTTCCAATTCCACCCAATTTGGATTTTTTCAGCCTCCCCCATACATTCTATGCAATATTAATTGGTGTCATTAGTGGCGCATGCATAAATGTACTTCATAACGAATCCAAACCCGGATTTGTTGGGTTTGCCGCAATCATTAATTAATAAAGGTCTGGATTTGCTAAGACGTATATTTATGCATGCACTACTTACGGTACAGAGATAAAGGCGGCCATCTTAAAGTAGTGTCAGTGGAGCCCATACAATATAATACATGTACGGAATATGTCAGAATATGTCAGACCCCGCTGAGGCTTTATGAGGGGTCCGCATCAGGAATGGACCTGTACATTCTTGGCGTGTACAAGAAAAAACCCTTAGTTTCATTAACTTTAGCGTCTCTGCTGTCTCCCATTGAAAACAATGGGAATCGATTTCAGTGCAGATGCAACCTGGCACAAAATCTGCACTGAAACTCACGCCCAAAATCCTCAGTGTGAACCTAGTCTGCACGCTGCTGCTAGTCTGTCGAGAAATGTCAGCACCAGACTGCAATATACGAATTTCCTTACCCACAGCTCCGGTGTCCAGCACCTCACTCCGTTAATGGAGTCACGTCTCAAGAACAGTTTCACTTTCAACTTGGGCATTCCCTACAGACATCTCCACCTAGTGGTCACACAGAGGTACTGTGCCCACACTAATAATGAAAGCAGAAAAGCTAAGGGGCGCATGGCTGTATGAGGCCTAGTTTTATGTGGGAGAAATGTGATTTTTTATTTTTTTTTTGCCGCTGTTTGAGAACATTTTTTTGTATGTACTTTTTTTTGTTTACATCGTAAATATAGAAAAAACAATTTTGGCCGTTCCTTTTTTTAAAAATTTTATTGTTGACACTGTACATATTTCACACTGAATAACCTGTCAGATGAGTTGTTCGGGTTATTTTGGTCATGTGGATACCTAATAAGTGGGGTTTGTCACTGTGGTTACAATTAGCAGTTAGTAATTATCATCTTTACCCCACGTCTCCACAACGGCACCACCTGGAGGACTAACAGAGAAAACAATCTAGGGAGGGACAACAGCAAAGGTCAGATCTCTGTTAGAGATTACACCAAGCCTGTAACATCTAAAGAAGGTTGAAGGAGTCTACCAGGTGGCTGCTCGACAAATCTCCTCAAGCGAAACCAAAGCCCCTTCCGCTCAGGAAGTGGCCACTGCCCGAGTAGAATGAGCCCTCAATCCCGCTGGAAGAGAGATGTCTTTAATTTTATAACACAGGTTTTGATCCAGCCAGCAATGGAAGCCTTGCTAGCCAATTTCCCTTGGTTTGCCCCAAGATATTGTTTCAATAATTCTGATTAACTGAAAGGCCTTATGGTTTCCAGATACTGCAAGACACTCCTTCTGATGTCTACATTATGAGTTTTTCTTTCTCCGAAACTGCCTGTGGACAAAAGGAAGGTAAAGAAATTTCATGTTGACAATGGAATTTTGACACTACTTTGGGGAGAAATTCTGGAGAGTGCCTTAAAATAATCCTATCCTGTAGAATGGTCACATACGGGGGCAGAATGGAAAATGCTTGAATTTCTCCTATTCTTCTCGCTGTTGTAATTGCTAATAAAAAGGCTGAGATGCCAGAGGCAAAGAGGTTCCAATAAGACAAAGAGAACCAAGTTTAGGTCCCAAGGAGGCACAAAAGATCTGAAAGAGGGATGTAATCTACTGGCACCTTTCAGAAATCTCTTAGCCAAGTCCAGTTCAGATAGTGTTATAACCCATAAAGGCATTAAGAGCCGCCACCTGTACTTTTAAGATATTCACTCTGAGAGCCTTCTGTAGCCCCGACTGCAAGAAACTTAAAACCGGGCATCTGGAGGCATGGAGGGATCCCAGGTCTCTTTTACTGCAAGCAGGAAAGTCTTCCAAGATCTTAGCTAGAATTTCAAAGTCACTGGCTGCTCAACAGCGGTAGTGATCACAGAGTCCGATAGGCCTTTTTTTTTTTTTCAAGCTCGTTCAACATCCAGGCCGTTAAGCGAAGATGAGATACGCTCGGGTGTAGGACTGGGCCCTGGGACAGAAGATCTGGACGGAGAGGTAGGATCCAAAAACTTTCTGCTGCTAGGCTCCTGAGGATGGGAAACCATGCCCTCTTTGGCCAGAAAGGTGCTATCAGTGTCGGACTGGGGTACCTAGGGCCCACCAGTAAAATTTTAAATTTTAAAACAGTGTTTTGGGCCGTTTATGTAGCAACAATGCCTGGGCAGAGGATTCCCAAGTCTTTTTAAGCAGAGACTCTACCTTTTTGGCCATTGGTTCTTTCAAATGGCCCAGAAACATTTGATCTTTTACAGACAGGGGTTCTTTTGATTCCTCAAGATTTATAGTGGCCCTAATATTCTTTAAGAGTGACTTCCGTTTTCTCAATGGAGCATGAAGGCCGACCCGACATGTCTCTGAAGGGCTGGAGCCTGAGTCAGAGGAAAGTAATCCCTCATCTAACTCTGAATCTTTTTCTTCAGGTGGAGAGGACAGGGCCTTAGAAGTGGAAGGTCTAGAAGAAGCTGCAGCTAGTTTACTTCAATAGCAGCCCCTACTTCCTCTTTTATTAGCATTATAATATTTTCTTCCAATAAAGGGGATTCATCCGACTCCACCTTTTCTACATCGTGCCTTTTTATATGAAGCAGAAAGGGCCCTTTTAAATAAGGGGCATCTCTTCTTTTGTGACTGCTCTCCACCTGTCTTTAAACTGGGAAGTGATTAAAATCTGGCAAAAAATCTTCTTGAATAGAGAGCCGCCACCAAGAAGGAAAGGACTCCCACCTGCATCCCAAACATAGTAAGGAAAAAAAAACAGGCTCCAGAGAGAGCAGGCTTACTGGGCTGGAGGGCCGCAGGCCTGCCTCCTACATACGGAACAGAGCGTTCCCCCGGCCTTGGGAAACCCTCCTCTATCCACTGCCCATGCCTCTGTGAAGCCGAGGAGGCATGGGGCAGGCACGAGGATTTCATTTAATCCAAGCAGATTAGGTTACATTCACATCTGTGGCAGCAGATCAGGCAGGCTGTTGTGGCAGAGAGCAGCCTGCTGGATTTCACTGCATCCGGCATTGCTGGATTCTAAACGTCCAGCATAAATGTCGGGTTTTGGACGGCATGGAACAGTTTTTGTCCATCTGACAGCCGGCATTTGTGGCAGATCACAGGCGTCTGCCATTGACAGAATCTACAAGACGAAAAGAGGATGAGACATCAAACACAAATTTTTGAATAAAGAGCCATATTGGATATTCCGCCTCAAGTCCAGACACCCACATGGACTGAATCTACGCACAGAACTCATGGGCCACTATTCATGTATCTGGCCTTTTGAATCTTGCTTGGGTTTTGCTGTGCCATCAGTGATGCCATGAAGGCCTGAGGTGTCTCCGTAGAAGGGGATAAGACAAGAGCACCTCGGGCCTGTGACTAGGAGTTATGTATTTCATCAAACCTTTTCTCCTTCTTTCTACACAAGAGATAACTGATTGTTATAGTTTTTATCCTTTATTTTTTATTTTTTTTCTCCATTTATTAGATTTCTACATTCTATCTTTTATTACATGTATTTCTTCTTATATCTATGTCCGGGCAGCAGAATGTATGTCCCCATATAACGAGGACTGAGGGCAGCCATCAGATAAGGTCTGTACACAGACAAGCAGGGAAGACATGGATGGTGTGTCCTCTGCCTGCCCTCCTGACGCCTCTGTTGCAGGGATTTCCTATTATGTCAGCAGTTTCCTCCTGTGCCGGAACCAGCACCATCTTCATATTCTTCTCCACTCTACTGAGATCTTGAGGTGAAGTTCATGGTTGCCGAGGACACCATGAGGACCAGACATCTCATATTTCTCTTATTCGCCAGTGTCATCATGAATGCAGCAGCAGAAGAACCTGAGGCATCTGCTGGAGATAAGACCAGAGAGGCGTCATGAGAGCAGACAGGTCTGGTGGTGACAGTGGGGACTGGTGAGGACAGGGGTAGTAGGTCCTGTAGATACAAGCTGATTATAGGGAGTCCTGCTGCTGGGTTCCCCCACAATCAGTTGGTATTACTGGAGGAAACATTTGGGGAACTCTTCAGGGAAAGTCAAGTGTTCACCATAGGGTTGGAAATGTCCTCTATAGTGAGAGCAGCCCTCTATAATGCCTCTCTGCTCTGGATGATAGAGGGGGGGCTGACAGGGGTAATATTTTCTGCATTTGCCCTCATAGAAGGAGTAAAGGGAGTCATGTAAAGTCTTGTACTTACCTTGTTAGTCTGTTCCTCCTGTTCTTTCCGGTGCTAATTGGAAAAGTAAAAATAGATTTTAAAAAATTTCCCTATATGGGCGAACACAGTGGGGTCCTAGTGCCCCAAAAACAAACTTTCCCCCCTGACTAATTCATGAACGTTTAATGCATTAAATCAATTATTTCTGTGGCCAATAGGGGGAGCTCATTACATACTGATGGATCATAGCGTTCACTGTATAAACCCCTATTCAGCGAGCTCCTTCAGGTGGCAGTTACAGGTAGACTGAAGGTAAATTATCACTTACCTGCTGCTCTGGTTTTGTCTTCTCAGACAATTTGGTGTCCACCACCTGCGTCTTGTCCTAAAAGAAAGATGAAAGTAGATAAGATCAGCTCCATGTGATGACAGGATCAGTCTATACAGTTCTGTACATGGAGACTGACCCCTAAAATTTAGTCTTACTTATTCTATAAACTTACTGGATGGTCTCCTCAGTTGGTCGGGCCAGCGTTACCTCTATGTCCAAGGGTCTATAATGAAAAAACAACAAAGTAAGGACTCTGATGACATCAGTATATATCCCTATAATATCTGGAAATATTATACGCTCATTATATATAGACTCTGCACTCACCTTGTTGTGTTCTCAGCTCGTTCCTCCTCTGCAGTCTCTTTCTCCTCTACGTCCTCCACTCCCACCTTTTCCTTCTCCTCTTCCTCCTCTCCTGCCTTTTCCTCCTCCACCACCTTCTTCTCCTCCTCTTCTTCCTCCAGTTCTATTTCCTCCTTGCTATTAGACATAGACAATACATTATATCAGGACTTTGATGCTCTATGGTCTGGTTTTAAGGTACAAAAAGTTTGTGCCCCCACCCCCCAAGCTCCAGCATTGCCAGTTCCTCCCTGCACAGTTTATACACTTACATGGTGTCCATCTTAAAGGGTGACTCCAATTTCTTCACAGTTCTTATCCTATAATAGAAAATAGCTCTGGTTACTGGAACTGCCCAATATACACCCCAAATATAAGATGCGGCAAAACTGGTGCCCCCAGTGATCATTATAACATTTACTAGTAATAATTACATTTTATGACCTCACAACATAATTAACCCCTTGCATCTGGAATACTTCATGATAAGAATGTCGTCTATATAGCGAGTCTCTCAGATAAATAGACTGATATCAAATGCAGAAGCTTTTCCTTCTACCTTCCTATTGATGACACAGGAGAATTGTCCTTCTATAAATATACATGTCACATATGGTGGGGGACGACTCCTGGATCACCTTGTAAGGAAGACTCCTATATCGCCCCATTATCTATGATATAATCACCTTACTGGCAGCTCGGAGCCCTCCACCGTCCACCACCACCTGTTAGGGAAATACAATGAGATTATATCTACAGGTTGGGAATATTCTCATTCAGAGACATGATACAAGATGACATCATTTGAGATTTCCATAGTAACGGCCAATCAGTTCTGTGTTGATTTTCATGTATGAGGCCTGATGACTGTATGAAATGTTTTGTGGTTGCCTGATGTGTGTTTTCTGTGGACTCTGCAACACATGTAGATATAAATTGTGTCCTTTCCACCCACTATGGACGTCTCATATATGAAGGTGGAGCTGTGGATGAAGAATACTTTTATCTATCGATATTCAGATCTAGAGATAGAAATATTATAGATTATATATGACCTCTTGACCTTGGGGTGCTTTATCTATGGGTAGAATGTGGGGTGATGTTCAGGACAATAAATGTCGCATGTTGTGGGTCAGTAATTCTTCTACTCAATGTGGAAGATTTATCAAACTACTGCAAAGTGAAGGTGGAGCAGTTATCCAGAGTAACCAATCAGATTGGAAAATGTAAAATGTGACCGGATTAGCTGCTATGGAGAACTGCTCCACAGGTTCTTGGCCATATTCTTGATTAATCAATTCAATCACTGTCCTAACTCATTACACAGAACTTTCCATTGATGTACATACGTGATAGCCTGATATATCTCCTCCTCACTTTCTTCTTCTGGCTCTTCCTCTTCCACCACTGCATCTTCATTCTCCTCCTCAGTATTGATGACTTCCACCATCACTTCCAGTACTTCCTCTTCCTTGATATTCTTCTCCTCCACCTCCTTCATTGTATTGTCCTCTACATTCTCCTGCTTTTCGATGTTTATCTCCTCTTCAATCTTAATCTCTTCCTCCTCCCTGATCAAAACCTTCTCCACCTCCTGGATCTTATTCTCCATATCTTTGATCTCCTCCACCTCCACGATCTTAATCTCCACTTCCTTGATCTTAATCACTTCCTCCTCCTCGATCTTAACTTCCTCTGCCTCTATGATCTTAATCTCCTCCGCCTCCTCAATCTTAATCTCCTCCACGACCTCCTTGATGTTAATCTGCTCCAACTCCTCCTCAGTGTTAATCTCCTGCAACTCCTCGATGGTATTCTCCTCTGTCTCATCCTCCATGGTTATATCCTCCAAGATGTTAATGTTCTCATTCTCCTCTTTGATGTTACTGTACTCCACCTCCTCATCGATGTTAATCTCCTCCATCTCCTTCTCCTCAAACTTAATCTCCTCCTCCTCTTTTTCTCCTCCTTGACTTCCTGCAATCTAAAAGTAGATAAGACGGTGAGAGTCCAGTGGTTTATGCGCTCTACAGATATATTTATATTTATGTCTTATCTAAACTTCAAGACCTATCCTCAAATCTTCAGTCTACACTTATTGGTCCCTGCATTTTATCCCATACCTGACCATCAAAACCCTAACCTAAAGAAGCCACTGAGGACCTCTCCAGCACTCAAAACCCTGAGGACCCACTTACTGCTACCAATACCCAAACTGTATCTGAATCTGCTGTATCAGGGGAGTAATAAGTAACCATGAGGCCACATAACACCAGTAGTTATATCCCTGATCCACATAGAAAAACTCCAAATCTACATAGCAGCTAGCAGTCACCACTAGGGGGAGCTCACTGCATATGGATTTATAAAACAACAATTAAACGGCATGGGAGCTGTATACAGTGAGCTCCCCCTAGTGACCAATGCAGGAAAAAACATGACAGGAAGCAGAAAAAGTAAATGAGTGCAGCGCCCCCTCTCACCACCAGTCCCATAGCAGTCACTAAGTCTCCCTCTGTGGTAAGTACACCACTGCCACCCACATCCCGTCTACTGGGCCCATCTGTGAAGCTTCTACATGTGGTTATACTCAGCTCCTGGGAGTAATCAGACATATTGTACACTTACAGGAAAGATGGACTTACCTGACTCTACGCAATTCACCAACCAAAGCTATAGAAGAGGAAAAGGAAAGAAGCGGCCATTACTGAAGAGGAGGAGACATGATAGAAGAAGATGACAGACACAACAGGAGATGAGGACACAGCAGACTTACCTCCAGCACCAACTACAACCCTCAGGGGAGTGTCAGCTCTGCAGCCCCTTATATAAAGTCTGTGATGTCATAATGTGTGGGGGAGGAGCCAACAGCACAACATTCCGTGACATCATAAAGAGGCCGGAGAGGCAGCCAATCAGAATGCGCGGGGGGAGCCAACAGCACAGTATTCCATGACATCATAAAGAAGCCGGAGGAGGCAGCCAATCAGGAATATATGTACATTTCCCACCTCAGCCCTGTACAATGGATAACAGTATATGTATAATTTATATGTAGGCGGTATATAGACAGGACGTTATAGATAATTCTACTATATAATAAGACGCTTGCTTCTGGACCTGCTGCTATTTCTCAGAGAACTTTAAACTTCATTTATTTCTCCACAGATACAATACATTGTGTCCTATAGGCACATAACCATAGCATCCCAGAACAGGGTCTTGCCCATTTCTCCTCTAATCACTGATGTCTAATGGGCAAACCATGCATGATGGGAGTTATCCACTGGCAGCAGGATGTTAATGGTATACCCCCCACACACACACACTCCCGGGCCGGCGTCATCCCCGCTCCATATATTATCATTGTATCTATCGCTCTCGACATTGATACAATTTTCTCCTGATTCATTATTTTGTGTCATTAACACCTGAACCAGTGATGTGTAACCTGCTGCTCTCCAGCTGATGTGTAACTACAACTCTCAGTATGCCATGGAAAATGCAGACTGTAAGGCGATTGAGACTTGTAGTTCCACAACAGCTGCACGTTACATATCTGTAATGTTAACAAAGGGTTAATAAACCATGCAGGCAGTTGCTATAGGGCTCGATGTACGGTTCACAGGGTGAGGATGCATAGGCTGGTGCTTTTTCCTATATTGTGCAAGAACTACCATTGTTGCTGGATTGTAGAGTGGTTGTAACCATGGAAACGAGCAGTGTATAATGTGATGGAAAAATGAATCCAGCCAGCAAAGGAAGCAATATGGAGAATCACAATACATTAGTAATTGCCTTGTATTAACATTCTCTACATAATAAATGCTATTTGTGGATGTGAGAAAACCCTGTTAAATTTTCAACCTGCCCCTGGTTTCAGACTTTTCATGTGGACCTATCCCTCTCAGTTATATACTTATTGACAAAAAATTCTGCCCCAAATATCTCTCAGGCAGATGTTTCAATGATTATAGGTCTGATTGGACTCTGGATCTTGCTACAAGAGGGTATAAACCTGCTTTCCCTTCTGCCCTGTACCTAGGCTCTCAGAGGCTATTTTTGGGTAGTGTACCTCTTGGAGAGAAATCATTGACTATTAGACATACCTCTACGAAGCATTAGAAGATATTTACTCAGTAGACAGACTTTCAAAGTAGGAACATCATTGGACTGAGAGAAGAAGGATGGTCATTCCGATAAACTGCCTGCCATCTAAGCTGTTCTGACCTCGCTGTTAGGAGGTGTTAACAGCAGTGGTTACATGACGACACACACATACAGTGAATGGCCCAGACAGACCATCAGTAGAGAGGACAGTGTTATCCGCTGACAAGCACAAGCAGCGACCAAATGTTTGTTGTCCACCATCCAGACACAGGTGACCCCTTCTTTACACCCCTGTCTCTGCCCAGACCATTTCCAGACTCTGATGGAAATTTGGTTTCCTGGTACCCATTATATGTTCTTCTCCTGACAGTCAGCCACCGTCACCTTCATTTGAATTGGTGTTATGAATAAAAAAAACCTGCCCACACACAGCAAGGGTTTCCAGGAATGTCTCCACCAGATCACAATGCTTCTTTGGCTACCCAGTCACCCGATTTATCATTAATCCTGAATTTATGGGACCAGCTGGGACACCAAAAAAAGCAATAAGACTATATGGATTTAACAAAGAAATATAATAATCACTACACTATTTAATTTTATTAAAGGGGTTATCCAATATCAATAATTGCCCCCTCCCCCATGCGCCGGGCCCCTCACAGAGAATATACTTACCGGGCTCCCTTCGCCACTCCTGGTCCCTGCACTGCCACTGCAGCTTCTCCCCGTGTGCGGATGAAAACATCCGGTGTCACGGGGGAGCAGCCATTGGCAGGCAGGGATGGGGACGAGCCTCCCTAGCGTCACTAGCGATGATGGTGATCCAAGCACATTATATGAACATAACAGTTTCAGAGCAATATTATCAGGGCACAGTGACAAAGGACCTGAAATAAATACACAGATGACATTGTGGTTAGCAATTATAGATAGTAGCAAAGTGAAGAAACTGTAATACTATTCTGGGGTATTACATACCCCCTTACTTAAAACCAATCATTACCAAACATTAAGTTAGAGTTCAGCTTTATACTATTTTCTATTATCATATGAACAAGCTGAACTAGCAATGGCTACCTACAGGCAGGGTTTGAGTAGGGTTTCTCACTTTCCTCTAGGTATAACCACAGAAACAAAACACTGCACCAAAAGGTCATTCCTGGCTTTCTTTTGTGTACTGGGCCCTAGTACCAAAGAAAGCGCAGGGGTGTCTTCACTCTGTAATCCCACCACTATGCAATGAAAGCCCGCAAATAAAAGGCTGGCTTCATCCTGTAATCCCTTCCCAGCACCAAGGTCTAATCATACTTTACATTTCATCATATTAATATCTAAACTGGTAGCTTTTCACATTTTTTCTAAGAGTGCAGAGTGCCTTAAGGCACCTAGGAACATATTTTTAGCAGCAGGTTACACTTTAAGATGTTGAGACTGCTTGTGACTTTACCACTTAGTCCTCCCTGTGTAGCAACAGCACATGAAACCAAAGACACAGGACAGTCGAGCTCCTTCCCCTCCTAAGTCTGTGAAGAGAAAAAGGTTAAGGGCATATGCAAATCATACAATATAACACCTAGGCTTTCCAAGCTGGCACAAGGCAAAGTGGGACCATTAGTATTTGGCGTCCCGTCCAGTGGATGGTCAATGGAAAATGGAACAAATGGAAAACAGGAAAATGGGACAGAATAATTTATTATAATTATGTGCTAATAAAGACTTTGGTGTTATATATTGGTCCCATAGCAATTAGAGCTTTTTATGGTTAGTATTGGAGATGTCAGAGTTACTAGTGGCGTACCATACTACCTTGTATATTTCTCAGCTTTCTCCATCAGTCCCATAGAGAATGAATAGAGCAGCAGGCAGAATGTTTGACCTGCCGTTCCTTCAAGATGGAGGTACAGGGCGCACTCTCTTGTGGGTCTCAGCGATCAGACCCCCACACATCAATTAGTTATCCACTTGTCTAGTGGATAAAGGATCATTTGAAGTTACCGAAACACCCCTTTAAGGGCCCTACTTTAGTAGTGAGTATTGAGACAGCCTGCTATGGCAGGAGTTTTGGAAATCTACTGTAACCCTCTTTGTATCCCGGTGTTATTTACTTTGGTTTATCTTGGTCACTGTAGACCTTTTCCCCAAAAGCTTCATCAAGTATACCAAGTTAAAGGAGGTCTTAGCCAGGGAACTGAATCATCCTCAGGAGCCCTTCGATAATCAACTGCCAGGACATCTGTTGCCCCTTTCTCCTAGTGTTTAATTGGTTGCCTTTTCAAATGGTATGGATCCATGGAATCCTATTTCTCTGAATCCACCATCCTCCTCGTGTATCCTCCACATTAAGTGAGGGACCTAGTGGATTTCGTTGTCCAGATTGCTTCCGCTGTCTTATATGGTATCCTGACATTTATAACCTATCAGATAATCGTTGTTGCCACTGCAGTCTCGGAGCGTAGATATGGAGCCTAAAGTAGTCTTTGACTGGTCTTCCTTTCTCAGGATGTATTACCATTGGACTTGATGATCTGAGACCTTTTGGTAACCAAAGCTCTTCTCTCCATCTAACTTGGGTGGTATATTGAGAGGTACTGGAGGATGCTCAGGCACAGATGTTGTCTCTAATGGTCATAGATTAATTTTCCCTGAGCCCTATTCCCATTACTGGAAAATATGCATTAC
>ONZH01025087.1:0-58047 GCA_900303285.1 Rhinella marina | reverse complement strand
CGTGTACTAACAGATCAGACGGTGTGTATTAACACCAGGTATATAAAATTATTTTGCAAGAGAACGCACAGTACAGTTGCCAATGAAAAGGCCTATATATTTTATATTTCAAGGTACACAGCCGTGTACTAACTGTTCAGACGGTGTGTATTAACACCAGGTATATAAAATTATTTTGCAAGAGAACGCACAGTACAGTTGCCAATGAAAAGGCCTATATATTTTATATTTCAAGGTACACAGCCGTGTACTAACTGTTCAGACGGTGTGTATTAACACCAGGTATATAAAATTATTTTGCAAGAGAACGCACAGTACAGTTGCCAATGAAAAGGCCTATATATTTTATATTTCAAGGTACACAGCCGTGTACTAACTGTTCAGACGGTGTGTATTAACACCAGGTATATAAAATTATTTTGCAAGAGAACGCACAGTACAGTTGCCAATGAAAAGGCCTATATATTTTATATTTCAAGGTACACAGCCGTGTACTAACTGTTCAGACGGTGTGTATTAACACCAGGTATATAAAATTATTTTGCAAGAGAACGCACAGTACAGTTGCCAATGAAAAGGCCTATATATTTTATATTTCAAGGTACACAGCCGTGTACTAACTGTTCAGACGGTGTGTATTAACACCAGGTATATAAAATTATTTTGCAAGAGAACGCACAGTACAGTTGCCAATGAAAAGGCCTATATATTTTATATTTCAAGGTACACAGCCGTGTACTAACTGTTCAGACGGTGTGTATTAACACCAGGTATATAAAATTATTTTGCAAGAGAACGCACAGTACAGTTGCCAATGAAAAGGCCTATATATTTTATATTTCAAGGTACACAGCCGTGTACTAACTGTTCAGACGGTGTGTATTAACACCAGGTATATAAAATTATTTTGCAAGAGAACGCACAGTACAGTTGCCAATGAAAAGGCCTATATATTTTATATTTCAAGGTACACAGCCGTGTACTAACTGTTCAGACGGTGTGTATTAACACCAGGTATATAAAATTATTTTGCAAGAGAACGCACAGTACAGTTGCCAATGAAAAGGCCTATATATTTTTATATTTCAAGGTACACAGCCGTGTACTAACTGTTCAGACGGTGTGTATTAACACCAGGTATATAAAATTATTTTGCAAGAGAACGCACAGTACAGTTGCCAATGAAAAGGCCTATATATTTTATATTTCAAGGTACACAGCCGTGTACTAACTGTTCAGACGGTGTGTATTAACACCAGGTATATAAAATTATTTTGCAAGAGAACGCACAGTACAGTTGCCAATGAAAAGGCCTATATATTTTTATATTTCAAGGTACACAGCCGTGTACTAACTGTTCAGACGGTGTGTATTAACACCAGGTATATAAAATTATTTTGCAAGAGAACGCACAGTACAGTTGCCAATGAAAAGGCCTATATATTTTATATTTCAAGGTACACAGCCGTGTACTAACTGTTCAGACGGTGTGTATTAACACCAGGTATATAAAATTATTTTGCAAGAGAACGCACAGTACAGTTGCCAATGAAAAGGCCTATATATTTTATATTTCAAGGTACACAGCCGTGTACTAACTGTTCAGACGGTGTGTGTATTAACACCAGGTATATAAAATTATTTTGCAAGAGAACGCACAGTACAGTTGCCAATGAAAAGGCCTATATATTTTATATTTCAAGGTACACAGCCGTGTACTAACTGTTCAGACGGTGTGTATTAACACCAGGTATATATAAAATTATTTTTGCAAGAGAACGCACAGTACAGTTGCCAATGAAAAGGCCTATATATTTTATATTTCAAGGTACACAGCCGTGTACTAACTGTTCAGACGGTGTGTATTAACACCAGGTATATAAAATTATTTTGCAAGAGAACGCACAGTACAGTTGCCAATGAAAAGGCCTATATATTTTTATATTTCAAGGTACACAGCCGTGTACTAACTGTTCAGACGGTGTGTATTAACACCAGGTATATAAAATTATTTTGCAAAGAGAACGCACAGTACAGTTGCCAATGAAAAGGCCTATATATTTTATATTTCAAGGTACACAGCCGTGTACTAACTGTTCAGACGGTGTGTATTAACACCAGGTATATAAAATTATTTTGCAAGAGAACGCACAGTACAGTTGCCAATGAAAAGGCCTATATATTTTATATTTCAAGGTACACAGCCGTGTACTAACTGTTCAGACGGTGTGTATTAACACCAGGTATATAAAATTATTTTGCAAGAGAACGCACAGTACAGTTGCCAATGAAAAGGCCTATATATTTTATATTTCAAGGTACACAGCCGTGTACTAACTGTTCAGACGGTGTGTATTAACACCAGGTATATAAAATTATTTTGCAAGAGAACGCACAGTACAGTTGCCAATGAAAAGGCCTATATATTTTATATTTCAAGGTACACAGCCGTGTACTAACTGTTCAGACGGTGTGTATTAACACCAGGTATATATAAAATTATTTTGCAAGAGAACGCACAGTACAGTTGCCAATGAAAAGGCCTATATATTTTATATTTCAAGGTACACAGCCGTGTACTAACTGTTCAGACGGTGTGTATTAACACCAGGTATATAAAATTATTTTGCAAGAGAACGCACAGTACAGTTGCCAATGAAAAGGCCTATATATTTTATATTTCAAGGTACACAGCCGTGTACTAACTGTTCAGACGGTGTGTATTAACACCAGGTATATAAAATTATTTTGCAAGAGAACGCACAGTACAGTTGCCAATGAAAAGGCCTATATATTTTATATTTCAAGGTACACAGCCGTGTACTAACTGTTCAGACGGTGTGTATTAACACCAGGTATATAAAATTATTTTGCAAGAGAACGCACAGTACAGTTGCCAATGAAAAGGCCTATATATTTTATATTTCAAGGTACACAGCCGTGTACTAACTGTTCAGACGGTGTGTATTAACACCAGGTATATAAAATTATTTTGCAAGAGAACGCACAGTACAGTTGCCAATGAAAAGGCCTATATATTTTATATTTCAAGGTACACAGCCGTGTACTAACTGTTCAGACGGTGTGTATTAACACCAGGTATATAAAATTATTTTGCAAGAGAACGCACAGTACAGTTGCCAATAAAAAGGCCTATATATTTTATATTTCGAGGTACACAGCAGTGTACTAACAGATCAGACGGTGTGTATTATCACCAGGTATATAAAATTATTTTGCAAGAGAACGCACAGTACAGTTGCCAATAAAAAGGCCTATATATTTTATATTTCAAGGTACACAGCCGTGTACTAACTTTTCAGACGGTGTGTATTAACACCAGGTATATAAAATTATTTTGCAAGAGAACGCACAGTACAGTTGCCAATGAAAAGGCCTATATATTTTATATTTCAAGGTACACAGCCGTGTACTAACTGTTCAGACGGTGTGTATTAACACCAGGTATGTAAAATTATTTTGCAAGAGAACGCACAGTACAGTTGCCAATGAAAAGGCCTATATATTTTATATTTCAAGGTACACAGCCGTGTACTAACTGTTCAGATGGTGTGTATTAACTCCAGGTATATAAAATTATTTTGCAAGAGAACGCACAGTACAGTTGCCAATAAAAAGGCCTATATATTTTATATTTCAAGGTACACAGCCGTGTACTAACTTTTCAGACGGTGTGTATTAACACCAGGTATATAAAATTATTTTGCAAGAAGAACGCACAGTACAGTTGCCAATGAAAAGGCCTATATATTTTATATTTCAAGGTACACAGCGTGTACTAACTGTTCAGACGGTGTGTATTAACACCAGGTATATAAAATTATTTTGCAAGAGAACGCAACAGTACAGTTGCCAATGAAAAGGCCTATATATTTTATATTTCAAGGTACACAGCCGTGTACTAACTGTTCAGACGGTGTGTATTAACACCAGGTATATAAAATTATTTTGCAAGAGAACGCACAGTACAGTTGCCAATAAAAAGGCCTATATATTTTATATTTCGAGGTACACAGCCGTGTACTAACAGATCAGACAGTGTGTATTAACACCAGGTATATAAAATTATTTTGCAAGAGAACGCACAGTACAGTTGCCAATGAAAAGGCCTATATATTTTATATTTCAAGGTACACAGCCGTGTACTAACTTTTCAGACGGTGTGTATTAACACCAGGTATATAAAATTATTTTGCAAGAGAACGCACAGTACAGTTGCCAATGAAAAGGCCTATATATTTTATATTTCAAGGTACACAGCCTTGTACTAACTGTTCAGACGGTGTATATTAACACCAGGTATATAAAATTATTTTGCAAGAGAACGCACAGTACAGTTGCCAATGAAAAGGCCTATATATTTTATATTTCGAGGTACACAGCCGTGTACTAACAGATAAGACGGTGTGTATTAACACCAGGTATATAAAATTATTTTGCAAGAGAACGCACAGTACAGTTGCCAATGAAAAGGCCTATATATTTTATATTTCAAGGTACACAGCCGTGTACTAACTGTTCAGACGGTGTGTATTAACACCAGGTATGTAAAATTATTTTGCAAGAGAACGCACAGTACAGTTGCCAATGAAAAGGCCTATATATTTTATATTTCAGGTACACAGCCGTGTACTAACTGTTCAGACGGTGTGTATTAACACCAGGTATATAAAATTATTTTGCAAGAGAACGCACAGTACAGTTGCCAATGAAAAGGCCTATATATTCTATATTTCGAGGTACACAGCCGTGTACTAACAGATCAGACGGTGTGTATTAACACCAGGTATATAAAATTATTTTGCAAGAGAACGCACAGTACAGTTGCCAATGAAAAGGCCTATATATTTTATATTTCAAGGTACACAGCCGTGTACTAACTGTTCAGAAGGTGTGTATTAACACCAGGTATGTAAAATTATTTTGCAAGAGAACGCACAGTACAGTTGCCAATGAAAAGGCCTATATATTTTGTATTTCAAGGTACACAGCCGTGTACTAACTGTTCAGACGGTGTGTATTAACACCAGGTATATAAAATTATTTTGCAAGAGAACGCACAGTACAGTTGCCAATGAAAAGGCCTATATATTTTATATTTCGAGGTACACAGCCGTGTACTAACAGATCAGACAGTGTGTATTAACACCAGGTATATAAAATTATTTTGCAAGAGAACGCACAGTACAGTTGCCAATGAAAAGGCCTATATATTTTATATTTCAAGGTACACAGCCGTGTACTAACTGTTCAGATGGTGTGTATTAACACCAGGTATGTAAAATTATTTTGCAAGAGAACGCACAGTACAGTTGCCAAAGAAAAGGCCTATATATTTTATATTTCAAGGTACACAGCCGTGTACTAACTGTTCAGACGGTGTGTATTAACACAGGTATATAAAATTATTTTGCAAGAGAACGCACAGTACAGTTGCCAATGAAAAGGCCTATATATTTTATATTTCAAGGTACACAGCCGTGTACTAACTGTTCAGACGGTGTGTATTAACACCAGGTATATAAAATTATTTTGCAAGAGAACGCACAGTACAGTTGCCAATGAAAAGGCCTATTATATTTTATATTTCAAGGTACACAGCCGTGTACTAACTGTTCAGACGGTGTGTATTAACACCAGTATATAAAATTATTTTGCAAGAGAACGCACAGTACAGTTGCCAATGAAAGGCCTATATATTTTATATTTCGAAGTACATAGCTGTGTACTAACAGATCAGACGGTGTGTATTAACACCAGGTATATAAAATTATTTTGCAAGAGAACGCACAGTACAGTTGCCAATGAAAAGGCCTATTATATTTATATTTCAAGGTACACAGCCGTGTACTAACAGATCAGACGGTGTGTATTAACACCAGGTATTATAAAATTATTTTGCAAGAGAACGCACAGTACAGTTGCCAATAAAAAGGCCTATATATTTTATATTTCAAGGTACACAGCCGTGTACTAACTTTTCAGGACAGTGTGTATTAACACCAGGTATATAAAATTATTTGCAAGAGAACGCACAGTACAGTTGCCAATGAAAAGGCCTATATATTTTATATTCAAGGTACACAGCCGTGTACTAACTGTTCAGACGGTGTGTATTAACACCAGGTATGTAAAATTATTTTGCAAGAGAACGCACAGTACAGTTGCCAATGAAAAGGCCTATATATTTTATATTTCAAGGTACACAGCCGTGTACTAACTGTTCAGACGGTGTGTATTAACACCAGGTATATAAAATTATTTTGCAAGAGAACGCACAGTACAGTTGCCAATAAAAAGGCCTATATATTTTATATTTCAAGGTACACAGCCGTTTTGTACTAACTTTTCAGACGGTGTGTATTAACACCACGTATATAAAATTATTTTGCAAGAGAACGCACAGTACAGTTGCCAATGAAAAGGCCTATATATTTTATATTTCTAGGTACACAGCCGTGTACTAACTGTTCAGACGGTGGGTATTTACACCTGGTATACAAAAAGGGTATTGCAGGCACACAGAACCCACACTAGAGCCAAATAAACTGTATTTAAAAAAAAAAAAAAAGTACACAGCCGTATACTGCCAGAAGTTCAGATGGTGCATATACACACTAGGTATATAACAGGTTTTGCAGCCAAAAAGAACGCAGAACAGTAGTGCCAAATATAGTTTGGTATGTAGCAGAGCACCTAATACACCACTAATGCCTCTCTCTGTCCCTACTCCAGCAGCTATCCCTGAATACAGCAGCCGTTCTCTGTAAAGTGTATATTGTAGTAAAGCTATCACTGTACTGCACTATAGTAGCCCTGATAAGGGCTTTTAATCACGCTCCTGCCTGTCCAACAGCTAAAACCTGTCTCTCCCTTCTCCAGCCTCTGTCCCTGACTAAGTTCACGCAGCATATGCGAACGAGCAGGAAGAGCTGAGTTTTTATGATTCGAGGTCACATGGTTTTTCCAGCCAATGCATGTAGACGCCGTTTTCGCGCTGCCAGCGTGCTCAGCTGGCCTGTCATACCCCCCCTGCATGGTGATTGGTGGAAAAAGAGCGCCAGGGAAGGTGGGAGGGGAAACGAATTCTAAGTGCGCCATCGCCGTTATACTCGAACGAAATCGAGTACGACGAATAGCGTAGTATTCGATCGAATACCAGCTCGATCGAACACTACTCGCTCATCTCTAGTAATTATGAGCTCACTCCACTACAAAGTAGACACATCTGTGCTGTGCTTCCAGAGCTAATGCTGAAGAGCTGATCGGTGGGGAAGCAGGGTGTCGGAGCCCTGCTGATGAGTTAGTAATACCCTATTCTAAGGATGGACCATCACTTAAAGGAAATGTGTTTCAGTAAATGACCTATTGTTTAAACCACATTTTTACGTTTAGCATATTTTTTAAGAATTACGGTGATAAAAATTTAATTGTTCATGTCAATATCTATATTTAAACAAATATAACATAAAATCCTGCAGTTTTCACACTGGCCATTAAGCCTAATGATAGGCGCCACTTTTTGGTTTGTACAGATCATTACTGCAGTTATCTGCTTTTCTGTACAAATAGAGATGATATCATTACAGGCACGATTAGAATGAAAGATAAGGCGGAACTACGCCCCGGCCCAATTCACTGTAATGGGGGTAGGCCACGGATCCGTCCGCAGCACGGCAACCCCTGCCGAGAGGCGGCCGGAACAAAAGTACAACATGTCATAGTTTTGTTCCGGTCTCCTCTCGGCCATCCGTCTTGCTCCGCCTCCCCAGGACGGAAAGCAAACTATGTTACGATTTGCTCTCCGGTCTGGGAACGCAACCAAATGGAACGGAATGCATTTTGGAGCACTCTGTTCTGTTCAGTTCAGTTTTGTCCCCATTGACAATGAATGAGGACAAAAATTGAAGCATTTTTTCCGGTATTAAGACCCTATGGCGGAACTCAATACCGGAAAACTTAAACACTAGTGTGAAAGTAGCCTAAGTCCAACACTGGCCCCATTATTTTATGCTAATTAGCCCCTGGGTGGATCGAGGGTGGTGCTGTTGTACCTTATTGTACCTGAGGCTCCGCTCATCTTTACTAACCACTTTGACTAATAGGGCCAGGGAATGAAGATGTACTCCTGGCTCTGATGTCCTACAAGAGCGTATTCAGTGCACATGCTGTACAGGGATGGAGATTCCTGGGAGCTACATCCCTTACTGAGCATGCCCCAGACACACTCCCCCGAGCCTCCAGGGCCACACATGAGTATGTCTTCACTGCCTGATCCTGTCAGTCAAAGTGGTGAGGGTGCGGCCAGCAATGAAGATGAATGGAGCCTCGGGTGCAACATCACCACCCTCATTGCACCCAGGGACTAATTTGCATTAATTAAAAAGGTCATTTTCTCCACAGTCGGGCCACTGATAGATATTTCATTAGAATCTTCTGACCAGCGTACATCTAGCATTTAAAAAAGATTGATCACCAGATTAAAGTAGACAGTATTGTGTATGTAAAAATACTGCTAGGCGCTTTGCTATTAGTAAGGAAGCTGTTGATTGGTCCATTTGGGAGGGCTATTGGACTATTTGGCAGTTCGCATTGAGACTGCAGCGGAGGGTGACTCGTGTTGGGCGCCGCCACAAATGTTACCAGTGTACTAGTATAAGGTTATTTTCAGAATTGCTTTCTTTTGCAGTAGGAACGATCTGATTATATTCATGTAGCTGCAGAGGTAATTCATATTCCCCAAGGTCTGAGCTTCTATGATGGCTTTGTCTGTCCTGTGTATACAATCGTCCTTGTGATCAGTCACCGGGAATATAACATCAGTTAACTTCAGACCCTCCAACATGGGGTGGTGGGTACATTTGTTGCTTTCTTTAGTTCAGCCAATCATCTCACATGTGTTTATAAGGGTATTGTGGTTGGCACTCCTGGGGTGATTGTGGTTCCTACCCATGGGAAACCTTTTGCAGACATTTGTGGGAAACTGTGCCTGACACTTGTGGAGGCAGAAGTTGAAACCTATGGGTCTATGGTCATCTCAGGGCATTGAAAACGGTCATCTCAGGGCATTGAAAACATGTGAAAAACTCATGGTTGTAAGCTTATCCAGGACCATATGATTTTGTGAAGGGCTGATAAAGGGGTGCCAAGTGATAAAGTACAAAGAGTTCAGACAGTATATTGTGCCACTGTTCAATATAGTGTTTCTGAGACTGTACTTTATCACTTGGCCATAGCTGCCTGATGTGCATTAACTCCAGACCTCACCCAGGGGCTTATTAACCCCAGCTAATGCCACCCAGGGGCTTGCTAACCCTAACCAGTGCCACCCAGGGACTTATTAACCCTGGCCAGAGTCACCAAGGGGCTTATTAACCCTAGCCAGTGCCACACAGGGGCTTATTAACCCTAACCAGTGCCACATAAGGGCTTATTAACTTAGTAACCATACCCAGTGCCACCCAGGGTCTTTATTAACTTTTAAGTGAGCCCCTGTTTGTTAAAAAAGATGCCAGATTTCAGCACACATCTCCTAGGGACAGGTTTATTCAGAAGATGCAGTTATGTTGCTGTTTTTATTGTGACTGTCATGTAAATGCAAAAAAAAATGCACAATTGTACACAGTGTGGCATTCCCAGACTTTCAGTAAAGTATTTATGGCAGTCACAGTAAAAACAGTGACTTGACTACACCATCTGAATTTACCCTAATAGATGGTCTGCACTGGTTAGTGAGGAAACTAGGTGCTGGGGTATAGTATTAGGTAATGGTAACTCGCCATTTACACGACCATATTTCTGCTGTAACAGGAAAATTTACAACCATATTTCTGGTCCACATGTGATCTACAACGGGGCCGCAAAAAATTGGCATTGCTGTCTTCAAAAAAAAACAAACAAACGGATAAACATATAGACATCACACGAACACCATCCAAATTATTTGCAGATTTGCATTTGCGGAATCTCATGTGAATGTACCCTCACTTTTTTACTCTTTCTTGGCTAAAAATATTCCTCAAAAATTCTTAGAGGATTATTTTTACTCTTCCAGAAGAAATGTATTGCAACCTCTGTCTAGAGGTAATACGATTCCTACTGAATTTGTAATAAAAATAAAGGATTAGCAGAAAACATAGAAAAAAAAGTTGCAAACTTTGGTGCACACCATTATTTTGTGAAATTTAGTGATTTTTTTGGAATCCCGCTAGTCTTTTTTCCAAAAAGTGGTTGTTTACTGGGCCAACACATTTGTTATAATTTATGTTAGCAAATTAACATATATTCTAGTGGAAATCTACAAGAGCTCCCTTTCCGGTGTAGGTTTCTGTTTCGGTGCATAAACCTGCAAACATGCAGCACAGTTAGTAACAATCATGTTCAGGAAATAGAATTTTAAAAAATCTGTAATCAGAAAATAAAAACTGATTAAAAAAGGATATGTGTTGCTCAGTGTCGGACTGGGATGCCTAGGGCCCACCAGTAAAATTTATTTTGGGGGCCCACCGTACGGATACATTCAAATATTACCTGCTCTCACAGCAGCAAGATGCTACTAGATGATTGAATATGGGGGTCCCTGCAGCAATTTTGAGAAGGTAGGTCCTGAGGAGAAGAGGACACTGGTGGCTCACCTCTATACCTAGAAGTCATCTCAGCTCTGATTGTGTCTATAATAATAAATAGAGTTTCTTTAATAATCTATCACGTTTTTTATATGAACATAGGCGGGTTGAGGTGTTGTACATGGAATATATGCATGTAGTGCAGTAAGTCTACTGTGTTATGTTCCACTTGTGCAAGGAGTGGGAGACTAGGGGCCCACCGGGGGATTCACCTGTGCCCCTGTGGGCCAGTCCGAGCCATTTTTGGTAACACATTGAAAACTATGGGTGAGATATATGAAACTGGTGTAAAGTAGAACTGGCTTAGTTGCCCAGAGCAACCAATCAGATTTCACCTTTCATTTTCCAAAGGAGCTGTCAAAAATGAAGGGTGGAGTCTGGTTGCTATGGGCAACTAAGCCAGTTCTACTTTACACCAGTTTGATAAATGACCCTATATGTACTCTAAAATAAAATCAAGTGAATCTTTTTTACCGGGACATAGCATAACAGCTCTGCATTTTGTGGTGTGTACTACTCAAATTTCCAGTTGCTAGATTTTCCTACACTAGGAATTTTAGCAGAGGGTGGCAGGCAGCCAAGTCATGCTGGCAGAAGGGATATCCTGGTATTTTAAGGGAAGTACAAGAATCTCTTGATTTCGCCATGGCTGTTCCAGGAGCGTGTAAGTACACAGACTCTTTCTTTCATACAGTACTCTGTGAGGCATTGAAAACAAACTTCAGAGACAAAGCTGATTTCTTCTTGTATGTCACAGAGCATTACGTACTATATGTTTGAAAGCTTTTTCTTATCCCAGTGCAGGAATCAAATACGTCTAGACCATTCTTAGAGTGTACACTCCAGCTAATGTTACTTATCTTATCACTGCAAAGTACAAAGGGCAATGTTTAAACACAGATTTAGGGCGTGTTCATATAATGAAATGCCTACACATCTAAGGAATAGGTCATGATTATTCACTGACACGTCTCCAACAAATGCCGCTGTTAGACCACTTAGCTGTGCTTTACTATACCATAAAAAACACTGTTTTCTCCTCCAGTTGATACAGGGAACCTATACGTTACGTGTACACAACAGAAGCTGTCCCAGCACTGATGACAATGTGTTACATACCGTAGCCTGATTTTTTAATAATAGCAAGCAAATTAGATTAAAGCTGGATACGTACGTAGATTTTCATATACACCTGTAGATTGTACAATAAGTTCCACCGTTATATATATATGCATTTCTTCACACAAGTCAAAGATTCTATGTTTCCCAAATCCCATACACATATAGACACAGAGACCGTTTTTCCCTCAAACAACATTTATCCTCTATCCACTGTCAATCACAAGAAGGGCATTCCATGTAACCCCGAATTAATTGAGCAATGGTTGAGCATGTCTACTGCCACTGCACTCAGCTCCATGGGACTGCTGAAATAGAGGATAAGCGAAGTGCTTGCCTTATCTTTCAAATGAAAAAACCATGAGACCCTCAGTTTCAAGATCATCAGGGGCCCCAGAGGTTAGCCACCAAACAGACACTTAATTCCTACTTTCTGGCTATGAAGTGTTCTTTCTAGGAAAATCCCATATCCCCCCTCCTCCTGCATTGCACACCCATATACACATTACAATCACATATATACACGGTATAAATCCAAAGTTATGAACAAAGTGACTTCAGATGTGACATCCAAAGCTTACTTCACCCATCACTAGATGCTTTGGCTGTTTAACTTAAAAGGAACACTAGCGAGAGGGAGAAAGAGAAAGATGGGGAAGGCAGGTTCTTCTGACCTCTTCACCCTCTGATCCCTCCACAACCCTACTGTAACAAAGCAGGTGTTGACCAACTATGTCAACAGATTTGACTTACTCTCTTACTCCCAAGAGTGTGGTTTAAGTAATCCCTGATACAGGGATCTGGACTCCGCTGCAGGGGAACCATCAGGCTGCTATCTCTAAGAGTAGTCTCTGTTCAAGCAACAGTTCACCCACAGGGGTTTAAGAGACTCTGATTGCAATGACCGGATCACTGCAAAGGGTTAATTTAATGCTAAGGAATTAAATGTTGTGATTTGTTGTTAAAGTACTCTTCCATGCATTGGAAATGATTATGCTAATGGTTATGTATGGACAGTATATAGTTAACACTGGTCATTCTAGTTAGGTTGGTTAGGAAAACAGGCAGGATCTACCTCCCTGGCTTGTAGTAGGGTGAGGTATCTAGTCATCTGAGCTAGAGGCAACACATGCATGTGTGAGCTCCTGAGAAATAGGCCTGGAGTCTGGTAATCTTTGCCTCTGAGGCTGAAAGCTGATAGAGATCAACTTAAAGGAAAGACTACCCCTCAGGGTAAAAGAACAGACTTTCACAGATGGTAGAGAACCAGTTCAAAGGCTGTGCCTGGACAAACAGTAAGGTAGTCACTTGTTTATGGCAAAAGACTTTACTGCATAGGGAAAGGGTATATTGCTTTGGAGCCTACCAGTCTTTGAGATAAACTGGCCATCTGGACCTAGGATATGCACCCTGCAGCCTTGGAATTGCAGAAAGACTTGATGACAACAGAATTGCATGCCTATAGTAATTTGGGAAGATTGCCAAGTGTAATTAAAGTGAGACTCAGGAAGGATTACTACCATCACTGTTGCTGCCTTTAAACATCTTCTCTGTGATATACCCCTAAACTGTGCCCACAGTATTGCTGATATACTGTATATACTGCAACTAGAGATGAGCGAATCATTGAAAAAATTATTATTAAGTTTTCCTAAGATTCGTATATTCGACGAATAGATTTGTTGTATTTGCGTACAAAATATACGTTATTATGTGCTATTAGCGAACATTCGCGCACTAATAATGAATGTACAGTTAAAAAATGTACGCAACTTCTTTGAAGACGTACGCATGAGCGTACAAATAGCTTACGAATCCTCAGCGAACTATTGTGTACGCGATTACGTAATACGCAGGCACGTACAAGGAGAGGCCGCGGCGTGCACTCCTCAGAGGCAGAGCGAATATTCGAAAATGGCATCCAGACGATCCTCATCATTTAGCTCTGCTGCACAGCTGAAATACATAGTCCGGCTGATGGGCCGCCAGGATTACGATTTACGATGGCACACACCGCCACCCGAACCAGCATAAAAAGTAGGTGATCCAGCAGGTGATCCGAGGCTTGCGCCATCGTTTCGACACCTTGCGGACCCTACCTAGTCTGCTCACGGACACGTTTAAGTCTCTTTTCTTCTTTCTGACGCTTGTCATAGAACTGGAGCAGAGTCCCAAACTCAGTTGCAATTTGTAATCCACATAGATAAAATTGTAATCCAAATGGGTAAAAAAATAGCAGCAAAGGTTCCTTAAAAAACCATCTTTCAAGGGGCTTCCCAATAACCTGAAAAGGGGGAAAAAAGGAATGAGGCGCACATCTGCGCAACTTGGTTAAAGCAGCCTCGGGGACCATAGAATTTTGACGAAGGGAGTAGTCCTTCCGCGGCGGAGCGAGAACTCCTGCCGCCTCCGTCGTGTCAGCCAGCGAAGTGAACACCTCAGCGGGCACCTCAACCGACTTCTTAGGCTGCCGGACATATTGAGAGATGTAGATCTGCTCCGGTTCCTTCTCCTCATAGGGGTCGGTGCCCCACACCATGCCTCCCCAGTCAGGACCTTGCTGTGTCGCCATCTTAATTTCCTGAGTTGCCTCGTCTTCCTCGCGCGCTGGAGAAGGGGGTGGGGCTACCAGGGAGGAGTCTGCATCGCAAATCAATTGAATTCATACGCAACAGCGTATAAAGTAACTTATACGTAGCAATAGCGTATAATTGATAGGACAAACTACATACCGTACAAAGCCGAAGCGAAGCACCTAATATTCGGATTTGCTTCGCAGCTAAAAAATCCCAAGATTCGATACGAATCAACGAATCGATGAATCGATTCGCTCATCTCTAAATGCAACTCTTATTGTCTATTCAGTAAAGAGCAATTTATTTATTGTAACCAAACGGCTCTGCTTTTTGATTCCATCATACTTCTGCTGGCCCTGTACCTGCCCTCTTGCCTTGCTCCCCTCTATCATGATCATCAAAAATCAAGGGCAACCGACCATCATCAGGCAGGAGCCCCAATAGTAGGCAACAATAGAAAGATTGCGCCCTTCCATTCACTGCATGGCCCCAGGGAGTACTGAATAGAGAATAGCCACCGTAAACACTATCACTCCTCTGCTCCAGGCTCTACACCTATGGATTGCTGCGTGGCCCAAATCATGTTCAGGGACAGGCAGAGTTTGTGTGATACAATAAACAGCCCAAAAGGAAATGGAAGCCCAATGGAAAAAAGGAAAATGTTGGTACAGGGGCAGAGAAATGTAGAACATAGTAACATATTAACATAGTTTATAAGGCCGGAAAAAGACTGTCCATCCAGTTCGGCCTGTTATCCTACAAGTTGATCCAGAAGAAGGCAAAAAACCCTGTGAGGTGATCCAGAGGAAGGTGTGAGGTAGAAGCCAATTTTCCTCACTTTAGGGGGAAAAATTCCTTCCCGACTCCAATCAGGCAATCAGAATAACTCCCTGGATCAACGACCTCTCTCTAGTAAATATAACCTGTAATATTATTACCCTCCAGAAATACATCCTTAATATGAAGTCGAATGGAATGCTTCCTGTAGTAGCCACAAATGTTCCATAGACTTTGTGATTTTCATTGTGACTTTCTACCTTACATAGTAACCTTTGCAGGATACTAGCAGCCTAGAACCTATTGATGAGGCGCCTTATACTAAGGGAAATACCTTAAATACCCAAGACATCCACACATTGACTGGAGAAGACCAGGGCACCACAATCACATTGCTTCTTCTGCAGCCCTGACTGGCACACAGGATAAGACAGATGCGATGAGCAGCATGGTCACCATACTCATCACGGAGAGTGAGACAGCTATGGACATAGACCACCATCATAACACCTACCTATTTGCACCCAGGGCAAGTGCCACATCTACCCCCTTAGCTATGCCGCTAGATAACACTTGTCAGTGTAGGTAATAAATGAATACTTGTTTTGGGTGAAACTAAGTGCACTTGGGTTAGTATCTGGTTCATTGAAAGAAAACAAAGGATAGTTATTCATTAGTGTTGGGCGAACATGCTCGCCTGAACATTATATTCGTGCTCCAGTCTCCTCCCTGCACGTTTAAGCGTGCGGGGAAGTACTTGCATTCACTGTAATGCCGTAGCCATGTTCGGCTTAGTCTTAGGGAGAGCTGCTGCAAGGCGGGACAGATAGTGTAGGGATAGGATTTGGCTAGGCAGGTTTAATTTTTATTTTCAAAAGACCCAAAAGTCTTTTTAAGTTGTTTGTTTTATCAGGCTGCAACAATAACACCCCTGCACTACGTCTGCTGTATAACATTTGAACATCCTAAATACCAGTGACACAGGAACATTACCTGCGCTACGTCTGCTGTATAACGTTTGAACATCCAAAATACCTGTGACATTCAGTGTAATTTTTTTCTGCTGTTAGTGACGGCTATATTACCTGTGCTACATCTGCTGTATAACGTTTGAACATCCTAAATACATGTGACATTCAGCGTAATTTTTTCTGCCGCTGGTGACAGCGACATTACCTGCACTACATCTCCTAAAATCGATTTTATCTTCGGTTTTGTGCTTATTATTGTCATTCTGTAAAAGTGGCGTAATACTCAGACAACATCGGAACTAGCAGAAACTTGGGAGTCCAAGATGCATCCAGACATCCTCCCCATGCTGTTTCCAAACCATTTCAGTGGTGTTTCCATCATTTTCTGACCTTTTCCTGTGAACCAGACACCCTCCCTTCTTCAAAGCAGACACTCTCCCCTCTTTAATGCTCTGGTTTTCCCATTGACTTCCATTGTGCTCAGGTGCTCTGTAGAGCACTCGAGCATCACCAAGTGTTCTATCCGAGCACCAGAGCACCCGAGCACTTTGGTGCTCGATCAAAACTATTATTTATAAAACATCCTCAGTAGTGTTAAGCCAGCATGCTCGGCTGAATACTGTATTCGGTCGAGCATGGCGGTGCTCGGCACAACCCGGTGTTCGCCCGAACACCGCGTGTGCTCGAGCGCCATGCTCGAGTCCCCTCCCCGCACTTTTCTTAGCTGCTGCGCAGCCAATCAGCGTGCGGGGAGGTACTGGCATTCACTGTAATACCGTAGCCATGTTGGCTACTGGCATTACCGTGATTGGCTGGCCGGGAACCCAGTGACATGTGACCCGGCTCAGTCTTAGTCAGGGAGAGCTGCTGCAAGGAGGGACAGATAGTGTAGCGATAGGAATTTGTTAGGCAGGGTTAGATTTTCGTTTTAAAAGACCCAAAAGTCCTTTAAGATCTATTGTTTTATCTGGCTGCAATATTTTTTATTTTGGAGAGGGGGGGGGCAAAAATTGCGCAAGTTTGCCTGACCTAAACACCACCTGCGCAGTGTGTGCTGTATAACGTTTCTGTATCCTAAATATCTG
The DNA here is from genome assembly GCA_900303285.1 of Rhinella marina. NCBI lineage: Eukaryota > Metazoa > Chordata > Amphibia > Anura > Bufonidae > Rhinella > Rhinella marina. Next base: position 40,873 of record ONZH01025087.1, on the reverse strand, counting down.
ACATCCGGTGTCATTTTTTCTGCCGCTAATCAAGGCGACATTACCTGTGCTGCGTGTGCAGTATAACGTTTCTGTATCCTAAATACCTGACATCCGGTGTCGTTTTTTCTGGCGCTAATCAAGGCAACATTCCCTGCACTACGTCTGCTGTATGACGTTTGAAAATCCTAAATACTTGGAAGTCCAAGATGCATCCAGACATCCTCCCCATGCTATTCCCAAACCATTTCAGTGGTGTTTCCATCATTTTCTCACCTTTCCCTATGAACCAGACACCCTCCCCTCTTCAGAGCAGGGGGTGCCTGGTTTAGTGCTCTGGTTTTCCCATTGACTTCCATTGTGCTCTGCTGCTCGGTAGAGCACTCAAGCACCACCTAGTGTTTGACTCAAGCACCCGAGCACTACGGTGCTCGATCAACACTAATCCTCAGATTGGTTCACAGTTACCAGTACGGTGTTACAGGCCTGAGTATTGGGCTTAGTTCCTTTTAATATGTCTATTAATAACCTTGGGTTTACACAGTAGAATTTAAATATTTGTCAATGATTCTAACCTGCAGCAACTTATTGTTTTCTGGGACTTCAGTACTGGTAGCTAGAGATTGGTGAAGTTCCCAAAACTTAGATTTGGCTGCTTCGCTAAATTTGCCAAAGAAATTACTTAATCACGAACTGTATTTCTTTGAGGGTAGTTGGCACAATGACAGAAATAGCGATTGCGACGCCCCCTGTCATTTAACAACTCAAATGCTACATTCATCGCGGGTCGCGACATCTGAGATGACCATTGGGGGCTGTCAGGGGTTAATCTGTAAAAAAAAATTTTTTAAATACTCATCTTATCCATTCGATCGCAAAGAGCCCACCGCAGCCATTCTGCTTGAAGATCCAGCTCGAAATCTCATGTGGTGCGTGATGACATCATCACGCTGGCCTGCATGGAGATATCATACGTCGCTGCGCACAAGATTTTGGGTGGGATCTTCAATCAAGAGGGCCGCGGAGGACTCGTCAATTGAAAATGGATGAGGTGAGTATGATTTTTTTGTTTTGTTTTACAGCCATTTTAGGGGAAATTTATTCGTTACCACGAAACCTGAGGAAATTCGGCTTTGCAGCTAATCGAATTTTTAATGAAATTTGAATCTAATTCACTCAACACTACTGATGGCATGGGCCATCATTATCAAATTGCTGGGGGTCCAACTCCTGACCCCTCAGGGGACACAGGACACATCCCCTTTAGTCATTTGATTGGTGTGTATAATTGGAGTCAGACCCCCACCAATCTGATACTAATGGCCTATTGTAAGGAAATGCCATCACACTCTCATATCACACTCTCTGCCCAATATATCCATTGCCGTTGACAGAATGCCATGTTTCCGATTCAGCTCTGCTATCTGTGCAATGACTCTGTGTTACATGATCACACCCAGTTCCGCAATGAAACAGTCTTTACCTCTTTCAGTATTGAATTAGCTACTGTAGTACATGAATTGCCTGTGGCTTTGAACTTTTGCCACATGCCTTTGACCTTGTCTGGTTGGATTACTGTATTTCATGAACTCTGCATTGTCCATGGATTCTACACTAGAGGTGCTGACCTCAATCCATTGCAACCCAGAGGATCCATTATCGGGGTAGGCCTTGTGTCATACTCCCACCTATCTGATACTGATGGCCTATTGTAGGGATTAGTCATGTGTCATGATCTCTGCTCACTATATCCATGCTGACTCTACTATGTCACCTGACCACATACAATTCAGCAATGAAACAGTCCTTATTTTTTCAAGTACTGAACTCTATGGTTATTTAACAACCCTTCCCTCATTGTTTCTTGCTAGAACAATAGATTTGTTAGTTTCTGTAGGGCTTGGATTGACTTGGATTGACCCTGACTTTGATATTCTGACTGACTTACGAGCACTGTAGCGCTCGGCTCCTCTGCGCAATGCCCGCAGGCATTGCGGATCCGTCCTCAACTGCATGTAAGTGAATGGGGACAGATCGGTTTGTTATGACACTCATACCAAACGGATCCGTCTTCCTCACCCGACTCAAAGTCAGTGGGGACGGATCCGTTTGGTATGAGTGTCATACCAAATCGATCCGTCCCCATTGACTTTCAGTCGGGTGAGGACGGATCCGCAATGCCTGCGGGCATTCTTTTGCAGTGGAGATGAGCGATACAGTGCTCGTACCGAGCACGTTCGCTCATCTCTAATTCTGACCTTTAGCTTGATTGCTTGATTTTGTGATTACAAATGTTACTCACCTCCATCCGTGGCAATCCAGAAAATCTACTTTCCAGGTAGGCCTCATGTCACCATCACTGCTGTTGTCCTAGAAAATCTTTGAAAGTTTAGTGTGGACACAAATAAGGCTATGTACTTTGGCAGAGAAAAAACATTATACATTCCAACAAACAACATTTAGCTAGGCCCTCTAGATTTCAATGTTAAATATTTTTACTTTTACTTCTATACACTAAAACATTTCGGGAAAAGGGGCAAAGAATTTTTTTAGTCAATGAAATCTAGTCACCAGTGTGAATCTCAGGTAGTCCTGTGTTATGTATTATGCCTGTTAGTGTTATACTGACAGGCAACCTATTAGGCCATGCCTTAAAAAATTAAAAATGAAACATGTCTATGGTGTCCATAATATATGACCATTTAATAAGCCTTAGATTATTTAGTGCAATATGAATTGGCTTCTCATTAACATATAATTAAACTGTGAACTATATTTGATAGCATATCGTAATTTTATATTCCTTGCATTTTCTTTCCAGGACTGAGTCATGTGGCTGATCCTTCTGGTTTTAGCTTTGATCTACCTTTTCAGATGGAACCGAAGACGTTGGATTCTTCCAAATCTCATAGATAAGTATGTGTTAATCACAGGATGTGACTCTGGCTTTGGAAACTTAGCTGCCAAACAGTTGGACAGACGTGGCATGCATGTACTTGCAGCTTGTCTTACACAGAAAGGAGCTGAAAACCTGAAGAAGGAGACATCCAGTAGACTGAAGACTGTGATCCTAGATGTTACTGACAGCCAGAGTGTGAATGATGCAGCTGTATGGGTTGCTTCCATTGTAGGAGATAAAGGTATGATGTTTCATTAACATCCTTCATTATACAGTATATTAGCAAAGCATTGACTTGATAAGCTCCAAAGATTCCCTTTACATTGGTTGACAGTGCAGGCAATTATCAGGAATAAACCATTAAATCCCAATAATTGCCTGATGTTGAGCTGGATTTAGATGCAGCAATCACCTCCGCATATGGGGGGGGGGGGGGAGTGAGCAGTCGCTACTTTAATTGCATATCCCCATAGTGACTCATTGTTCTGTTGACTGCAGATCACTGTCCACATCAACAACGCTTTCACCAAATGAATGAGGTGGTCGTGTAATTAGTGGCAACTTTACACAGGGCAATTATCAGGAATAAACATTTCTATGAACATCCTACCCAAAATTGCCACAATCAAAGAATAACTGATCAGGCTCATGAAATTTAGTATAATTTTCTCTAAATTTAATTAATAAGTCAAGTGTCACATCCATACATTATTGTCCATGTACAACATCTGCATAAACTCAGTAACTACACACTGCAGTCGATGCAATAATAACCCATTCAGGTCCTATCTTGACTGTAATATCTAGCCATAGAGTTTATGTTGCTCTTGGGTTGCTTTTGAGGAACTGTGAACTATTGCCATTAGAGATGAGCGAATCATTCAAAAAATTATTCGCCGAACATTTGCCGAAGTTTTCCCAAGATTCGTATATTCGACGAATAGATTCGTTGTATTTGCGTAAAAAATATACGTTATTATGTGCTATTAGCGAACATTCGCGCACTAATAACGAATGTACATTTAAAAAATGTACGCAACTTCTTAGAAGACGTACGCATGAGCGTACAAATAGCTCACGAATCCTCAGCGTACTATTGTCTACGCAATTACGTAATACGCAGGCACGTACAACGAGAGGCCGCGGCGTGCACTCCTCAGAGGCAGAGCGAATATTCGAAAATGGCATCCAGACGATCCTCATCATTTAGCTCTGCTGCACAGCTGAAATACATAGTCCGGCTGATGGACCGCCAGGATTACAATTTACGATGGCACACACCGCCACCCAAACCAGCATAAAAAGGAGGTGATCCAGCAGGTGATCCGAGGCTTGCGCCATCGTTTCGACACCTTGCAGACCCCGGGCCAGATCTAGAGTAAATGGTCAGATCTGAAATCGCCCTCAGAGGCAGTATGTATATTTGAGGTAGAACAAGTAAGGTGCTGTCTATCCGGCTAAGGGTATAGTACAATCATCCACAATTCTATAAAGTGAATATGAGGACCCATTGCGGTACCTGTAAAGAAATACACACAATGGGCAACATACTTGAAAATGTTGCTGAAAGGTAAAAACATTAGTGCAAACAATCCAGTGCAAACAATATAGTGCAAATACATTATATGTATAATGTAAACATTTTAAATATCACCTACCTAGTATGCTCACGGACACGTTTAAGTCTCTTTTCTTCTGACGCTTGTCATAGAACTGGAGCAGAGTCCCAAACTCAGTTGCAATTTGTAATCCACATAGGTAAAATTGTAATCCAAATGGGTAAAAAAATAGCAGCAAAGGTTCCTTAAAAAACCCTCTTTCAAGGCACTCCCCAATAACCTGAAAAGGGGGAAAAAAGGGATGAGGCGCACGTATGCGCAACTTGGTTAAAACTTTTTTTTTGATGGGGGGAGTCCTGACAATCCATGTCCATCTGGGTGAGGACAAAAGCAGGGCAACAAAAAAAACAAAAAAAAAAACACGCCTACTAGTGCTCACCCTTCAAGTTACGTCCACGTCGTGGCTCCCATAAAAGCTGCAGGATCCTTAGGCCAGTAGGTCCTCTTCACTGCTGCTGGAGCTAATAGACATGAGAGGGCGCTCCTGCCTCATGAAAGCGACACTGGCTGCGGCAGCAGACCCCCACGACCCCTCAAGGATGGTCTTGGTAGTGACCGGGCGGTCACACTGGCAAGGGATGTGGCAACTTGGGCCTTGCCCATTACCTTGTAGTGGCCAGATCCTCCCGCCAGCATACAGGATGACAGAATCTCCGGCTGTAAGGGCTCGGTCTTCCGCGAGCGGCGGACTGTGCGGCCTGCACCTGCCATGGCAGTTGGTATTGTACCACCGATGGCTTGTACACAAAACTGTTGGTGGTCATCTGTCCCACATGAAGGATCGGCAGCGGTGGCAAATCTGGTATACTTCATGGGGGTATACTCCACGTAATCCCCTGCGTGGAGATTGTGGCAGACGGGCGTAAGATATGGCCGCTTTACAGAACGGTGGTTTACGTATAATTCTTCCGCCGTCTCCTCATCGCCGATAAAACCTACTCCTCGTTCCACACTGAACCAAATAACGGTACCCCTTCGGCGCTCCAGCTTAGGGTCACCGGACTGTGGGTGCTCCAAAACCTGCACAACCCACTCCTCTACCGACTTTTTGTATTCCCAGAGGGTCAGGGCGTTCCGGGTGACAGCCTCGGGGACCACTGAATTTTGCCGAAGGGAGTAGTCCTTCCACGGCGGAGCGGGAACTCCTGCCGCCTCCGCCGTGCCCGACTTCTTAGGCTGCTGGACATGTTGAGAGACGTAGATCTCCACCGGTTCCTTCTCCTCATAGGGGTCAGTGCCCGACACCATCCCTCCCAGTCAGGGTCTCGCTGTGTCGCCATCTTAATTTCCTGAGTTGCCTCGTCTTCCTCTAGCGCTGGAGAAGGGGGCGGAGCTACCAGGGAGGAGTCTGCATCGCGAATGAAATGAATTTGTACGTAACAGCGTATAGAGTAACTTACAAGTAGCAATAGTGTATAATTGATAGGACAAACTACGTAGCGAATGCGTACAAAGACGAAGCGAATCACCTAATATTCGGATTCGCTTCGCAGCTAAAAATTCCCAAGATTTGATACGAATCGACGAATTGATTCACTCACCTCCCACAACCCTTCAACTTCCCACTTAAATAAGGACACTGGATTCCTCAGAAGTATAACAAAACCTGTTTATTGGATGGGGGTAGGTCACAGCTTATTGTAATGATCAATTATAACCTCCAAGTTGTTCTCCAAACATTGTAACCATAAGGCTACTTTCACACTGGCGGCAGGCCTGATCCGGCAGGTGAAGGGTGCTGCCGGATCAGGCCTGCCGCAGTGACATGTGTGGAGCCGGAACCGCGCTCCGGCCCCACACATGTCACACAGTACATACATATACATACACATAAACATACACACACATATAGACATACAAACACACATACATACTTACATGCTCCCCGGCAGGTCTTCGGAGCGTCAGGACGGCTCACACAGGTCACGATTCCCCACAGCGCCCTCTGCTGCAGAGGGCGCTGTGGGGAATCGTGACCTGTGTGAGCCGTCCTGACGCTCCGAAGACCTGCCGGGGAGCATGTAAGTATGTATGTGTGTTTGTATGTCTTTATGTGTGTGTATGTTTATGTCTGTATGTGTCTATGTGTACCCGGATCCGTAATGGACTCCATTGAAAGTCAATGGAGGGCGGATCCGGTTACCATTATGGTCACACCAGACGGATCCACCCCCATTGACTTGCATTGGGGGTCATTCCGGATCCGTCTTGGTGCGGATGCCTGGACCGGAGAGCAAACCGCAGCATGCTGCGGTTTGTTCTCCGGTCTGAAGACGGAACGGAATGCTTTCAGGAGCATTCCGTTGTCTTCAGTTCAGTTTTGTCCCCATTGACAATGAATGGGGACAAAACTGAAGCGTTTTATTCCAGTATTGAGCCCCTATGACGGAACTCAATACCGGAATTTTAAAACGTTAGTGTGAAAGTAGCCTAACAAAGAAGGAACTGAAGCAGTATACCAACCACAACTCCCAGTGGGCAAGTCCGCCCCTCAACTTCACCACCTCATCTCCAAGCAGCCACCAACCACCAGTTGTGACTTCAGGAGATTGAAGGCAGTAAATCCAGATAAAACAAGAAAAACATGTAAACATAAGCACATAAACGAATGCAACAGGCAAACTACCAAGAACGGAGGGGGCAGGAGGGCCGGAAGCTCCAGCAATCCACCGGTCAAAGGGGAAGTTGAAGACTCAAGCAACCCCTTATATTAAGCCCAGTCAGACTGTGCCCTTATTCACAACTTGCAAGGGGGAGGGGGGGAGGAGAGGGGGGGAAAACATGTCAAACCCTGCCTAGGGTAGCCTACCTCCCCGCTCTCCTACAGCATAACAGCTCCCAGGGAGGGGGAGAATACAGCAGCCCGGAAAGGTTCATATTAACATTCAGGTTCCTAACCTATTGTCTCTTGCAGTCAATTACAACTTCTCTAAATGGTTTGTTGTGTTCAATTTTCTGCATTGGCTCCACTGTCTATTATTGCATTTATTCCACGATTCTAATGTCAAAATGTCACAAAATAAGAGCGTACATCACATTTGTGCAATAATTTATGGCTTTTTGCTGTTTTATGCTTCCTTTGCTGCTTTTCAAAAGTGCTATGAAAAGTCAGGGATTAGTAAGAGAGTTGGGCTTCCATGGACCGAAAAATTGACCATAGTAGGCATAGAATGCAATTTCTGGTGCAAGAAAAGCCATTGATATGCCAAGTTAAGAGGCATGTGTCTGGCTCGCCTTACTTCAAAGTATATTACTTTAAAACTGGCGTATGAAATGCATAACTGGATCGCTTAACATGCATACCTACAGAACATACATAATACACATATACAGTACTGTGCAAAAGTTTTAGGAAGTTGCGAAAAAATGCTGCAAAGAATGTTATCAAAAATAGAAGTGCTAATAGAGTTACGCAAAGTGAATGAACAAGAGTGAAATCCAGGGGTGGATTGGCTATAGACCCTACAGGGAAATTTCCCGGTGGGCCGATGCCCAGGGGGCAACTCAAGCCCTCATAATACATAATGATCTGATGCTCAATGGCTACAGATGCTCTCCTGAACTCAACTGTATTACTGTGCTCATGATGGTGATGAGGGCAGCTGTATTGTGTGCTGTCCTGTGGTATTTGGTTCTGCCGGGGCGGCATTCTGCGCTGCACTACAGTATTGCAGGCCCCGCCTAATTGTTTTGACCCTTCTGTCAGTTTGAACCCACCTACAACATAGGGACACTTTTAGGTTTTTTTCCAGGGCCACTTTAAGTTCCCAATCCACCCCTGGTGAAATCAAATTTGGTCTCAACAGCCTTTGCCTTCAGAACAGCATCAATTCTTCTAGGTACCCTTGCATACAGTTTTTGAAGGGACTTGGCAGGGACATCTTCTGTGTGTCTCTTCATCTAATCCCAGGCATAGTAACATAGTTTATAAAGCTGAAAAAAGACATCTTTCAATCCGTTTCAGCCTGTTATCCTGCAAGTTGAGGAAGGCAAAAAAAAATGTGAGGTGGAAGCCAATTTTCCTCACTTTAGGGGAAAAAAATTACTTCCTGACTCCAATTAGGCAATCAGAATAATTCCCTGGATGAACAACCCATCTCTAGCAACTATAACATGTAATATTATTACTCTCCAGATATACATCCAGGCCCCTCTTGAACTCTTTTAGTGAACTCACCATCACCACCTCCTCAGGCAGAGAGTTCCATAGTCTCACTGCTCTTACCTTAAAGAATCCCCTTTATGTTTGTGTACAAACCTTCTTTCCTCCAGACACAGAGGATGGCCCCTCGTCACAGTCACAGTCCTTGGGATAAATAGATCATGGGAGAGATCTCTGTACTGACCCCTGATATATTTATACATAGTTATTAGATCTCCCCTCAGTCCTCTTATTTCTAAAGTGAATAACCCTAATTTTGATAATCTTTCTGGGTACTGTAGTCCACCCATTATTACTTTAGTTGCCCTCCTCTGAACCCTCTCCAACGCTGCTATGCCTGTCTTGTTCACAGGAGCACAGAATTGTACATAATACTCCATATGTTGTCTGACTAGTGACTTGTAAAGTAGCAGGACTATGTTTTCATCACGGGCTTCTATGCCCCTTTTGATGCAACCCATTATCTTATTGGCCTTGGCAGCAGCTGTCTGACACTGGTTTCTACAGTTTAGTTTGCTTTTTACTAAAAATCCTAAGTCCTTTTACATGTCAGTGTTACTGTCACGAGTGGTCTTGCGTCTGGAATCAGACGTTCTGCGCGGCTTTCTAAGTGACAGGTTTGACAGGCTATTCCCTGTGGTTTGGGTGCTGTTCACCACACCCCTTTCCCTCAGCTGTTGCCGCTGGGCAATTAGCTGTCTCCTACTTACCTCTTCCTCTCCCAGTATCCCTTGCGGTTTATATCTGCTACATACCTGGTTGAGAGTGGTGTGGATCTCGGCTGAGATCCTGTTGCTGAGTTCTACTTAAGTTAAGTGTTTTCCCTTCCTTTGGTTATTCCTGTTTGAGTCTCCTGTTCCTCCTTACGCTTGGAGGAACAGGTTACTCTCTTGTGTCATTAGACTGCAGGGTGTTCTAGGGTTTATTCAGATTAGGTTCCTGTGTATGAGCTTTCCTACCACCCGGGTTAGTTCATACTGGTAGCCAGCTAGGGCCTAGTCTTAGGGTCCCCTGCAGGAGGTGACCAGTTCCCTGGTTTTGTCTGTTCCCATCCCTCATACGCTCGATGTGGCTTTTCCCCCCACACCCAAGCGTGACATTATAAACCGCCCCTAACAAAAATTTATGTCATTTTTGTGCTGACATGGATGCTATTGCTACACTGGCTGAACGGCTGCAGGGACTCAGCTTGGAGGTGGCTGACATCCGCAACCAGATTCAGAGACCACAGGCTGGTGGTTCTGGGGGTGCTGAGTGTCAGGCCTGTTTGGAGCCTAAGGTCCCCCTCCCGGATAGATTTTCTGGGGAATGTGATAATTTTGTTCTATTTAGGGAGGCGTGCAAATTGTATTTCAGACTGCGTCCACATTCTTCTGGTAATGAGGAACAGAAGGTTGGTGTGGTCATCTCGCTGCTTAAAGGGGATGCACAGTCATGGGCCTTTTCTCTACCGGCCGGATCGCTGTCTCTCCGGTCGGTAGATGAATTTTTCAAGACCCTAGGGATTATCTATGATGACCCGGATCGTATCTCCCTGGCGGAGACCCAGATACGTAACCTTTGTCAGGGTGAGCGGCCGGTTGAGACTTATTGCTCTGAGTTTCGGAGGTGGGCGACCAATACTGAATGGAACGATCCGGCTTTTACGTAGCCAATTCTGTCAAGGTTTGTCTGAAAGGCTGAAGGACGCTTTGGCCTTTCAGGAAACCCCTGTGTCTTTGGAAGCCGCTATGTCTCTTGCTGTACGCATGGATAGGCGCCTGAGAGAGCGATCTAGGGGCCCCCGCTCTCAGGACGTACTATCACATAGTGTACCAGCTTCCTATGATACTTTGGGTGAATATTCCCCTAGGTTGATGTCTGGGGATGAACCTATGCAATTAGGGGGAGCCACTCCTGTAGCCACCCGCAATCATCTTGGTAATAAAAAGGGTGTGTGTTTTTTCTGTGGTCAGAAAGGACACTTTATCAATGTATGTCCATGCTTCCTATCTCTAAAGGAGAGAAAAGAAAAGGGGGCGTTGAATTCTGATCTCACTCTTGGTGGAGTGGGTAGGGAGACTGAAAATGTGCATTTGTCTTCATCCTGCAGTACCAGTTTTCTCCTGACTGCCGAGGTGGCGCTAGAATCAAAGGTTGTGAAAATTGAGGTGTTTATTGACAGCGGGGCAGGGGTGAACTTGATTGATGCTCAGTTTGTCCGTATGCATGGATTGTCACCAAGTTCTTTGGATAAGAGGATTTCTGTGTTTGCCATTGATTCTGCACCTCTCTCTCAGAAGTGTTTGTCTCAGATGGTGCATGATATCAAATTAAGAGTGGGTGAATTTCATCAGGAGCTTATTTCATGTTTTGTGTTGGAAGGTCTTCCTGCTCCTGTGGTTCTGGGTTTACCGTGGTTAAGCAAACATAATCCGTCCATTGACTGGCATACTAGACAAATTGTGGATTGGGGCGATTATTGTGTTGACAATTGCCTTAATACATCTTTTTCTGCTTTAACCACTAAGACTCTTCCTTCTTTTATATCGGATTTCTCTGAGGTATTTTCTGAAGGTGGATGTCAGGATTTACCCCCTCACCGGGAATACGATTGTCCTATCAATCTTATCCCTGGAACAAGATTGCCTAAATCTAGGCTGTATAACCTTTCTGGACCTGAGAGAACGGCCATGAAGGAATATATTGCTGAGAGTTTGGCCAAAGGACATATTAGGCCTTCCAAATCTCCTGTGGCAGCAGGGTTCTTTTTTGTTAAAAAAAAGGACGGATCCCTTAGGCCTTGTCTGGATTTCCGTGAACTCAATAGGATTACTGTCCGTGATCCGTACCCCCTTCCTTTGATTCCTGACTTGTTTAACCAGATTGTGGATGCCAAGGTGTTCTCCAAGTTGGACTTAAGGGGGGCATATAATCTGGTCAGGATCAAGGAAGGGGATGAATGGAAGACGGCCTTTAACACTCCTGAGGGCCACTTTGAGAACCTGGTCATGCCTTTTGGGTTGACCAATGCTCCTGCTGTCTTCCAGCATTTTGTTAATGACATTTTTCATCATCTTGTGGGGAGGTTTGTAGTCGTGTATTTGGATGACATACTAATCTATTCTCCAGATATTGTGACACATCAGGATCACGTGAGGCAGGTGTTGCAAATCTTAAGAGATAACAAGTTGCATGCAAAATTAGAGAAATGTGCTTTTGCTGTACATGAGGTGCAATTCTTAGGATACCTGCTTTCATCTTCAGGTTTTCGTATGGATCCAGAGAAGGTCTGTGCTGTTCTGAACTGGGACCGACCTGAAAATCTGAAGGCTCTTATGCGATTTTTGGGGTTCACCAACTATTACCGAAAATTTATTAAGAACTATTCGACTATGGTTAAACCCTTAACTGACATGACTAAGAAAGGGACGGATGTCTCTGTGTGGTCTGATGCAGCATTGCAAGCCTTCTCTGCTGTAAAGGAGTGCTTTTCTTCTGCCCCTATATTGGTGCAGCCAGATGTGTCACAACCTTTCATTGTGGAGGTTGACGCATCCGATGTGGGGGTAGGAGCTGTGTTATCACAGGGCCCGTCACCTGGTAAATGGCGCCCATGTGCTTTTTTTTCGAAGAAACTCTCTGTGGCGGAGAGAAATTATGATGTGGGTAACCGAGAGTTACTGGCCATTAAGTTGGCTTTTGAGGAATGGCGTCATTGGTTGGAAGGGGCGAATCATCCAATCACGGTATTCACTGATCACAAAAATCTGGCTTACCTGGAGTCGGCTAGACGACTTAATCCGAGGCAGGCCAGATGGTCTTTGTTCTTCACCAGATTCAATTTCATTGTCACATACCGTCCTGGGGTTAAGAATGTGAAGGCGGATGCCTTGTCACGTAGTTTTCCCGGGGGTGGTGATTTTGAAGATCCTAGCCCTATACTGTCTGAAGGAGTGGTGATATCCGCTCTTTACCCTGATCTTGAGGCTAAAGTGCTTGAGGCCCAGGGAGATGCGCCGGAGTCTTGCCCTCCCGGGAAGTTGTTTGTTCCTTCTGATTTGCGTTATAAGGTTTTTGAGGAGCATCATTCTTCGGTGCTTGCGGGACACCCTGGGAGTAAATCCACTGTCGACCTCATCTCTCGTAGATTCTGGTGGCCAGGTCTGCGTAAGTGTGTTGAGGAATATGTGTCAGCCTGTAGTGTCTGCGCACGCTCTAAGGTGACACATACTCGTCCCTCTGGACCTATACTTCCATTACCCATCCCGTCCAGACCATGGACTCACCTATCCATGGACTTCATCACTGATCTGCCTGAGTCGTCTGGTAAGACAGTTATTCTGGTGGTTGTAGATCGTTTTAGTAAAATGGCGCACTTTATTGCATTACCTGGACTCCCCAATGCTAAAACTCTTGCACAAGTGTTTGTTGACAATATTGTGAAACTTCATGGCATTCCCACTGACGTTGTCTCTGATCGTGGGACTCAGTTTGTGTCCAGATTCTGGAGGGCGTTCTGTACTCGGCTCGGGGTACAACTGTCTTTCTCCTCTGCCTTTCATCCCCAGACGAATGGACAGACTGAGCGTACCAATCAGAATCTGGAGACTTATTTGAGATGCTTTGTCTCTGAGAACCAGGAGGAGTGGTCCTCGTTTTTGTCTCTGGCTGAGTTTGCCATAAATAATCGCAGACAGGACTCCACTGGTAAGTCACCATTTTTTGGTGCATATGGCTTTCACCCTCAGTTTGGCACATTTTGTGGTTCTGATACTTCTGGTATTCCTGAGGAAGAACGTTTTTCGTCATCATTGTCTTCCATATGGCGAAAAATTCAAAGTAACTTGATAAATATGGGTAACAAGTACAAACGTGTGGCTGACAGGAGACGCATGAATGGTCCGGACCTAAATGTGGGTGATTCTGTGTGGCTGTCTACTAGGAACATTAAGTTGAAAGTTCCTTCATGGAAGTTGGGTCCAAGATTTATTGGCCCATATAAAATCACGGCCATTATTAATCCTGTAGCATTTCGTCTTGAACTTCCGCAGGCCCTGAAAATCCATAATGTGTTTCACAGATGTTTGTTGAAGAGGTATGTTGAACCTCTGGAGCCATCTCCCTTGCCACCCGCGCCTGTCTTGGTGGATGGTAATTTGGAATTTCAGATTGTCAAGATCATTGATTCTCGAGTTCTTCGTGGGACCCTTCAATATCTGGTTCATTGGAAGGGTTATGGTCCTGAGGAGAGGTCATGGGTACCGGCATCTGACGTGAATGCCAGTCGTTTGGTAAAAGCCTTTCACAGGTGTCACCCTGATAAAGTTGGTCCTGGGTGCCCGGAGGTCACCCGTAAAAGGGGGGGTAATGTCACGAGTGGTCTTGCGTCTGGAATCAGACGTTCTGCGCGGCTTTCTAAGTGACAGGTTTGACAGGCTATTCCCTGTGGTTTGGGTGCTGTTCACCACACCCCTTTCCCTCAGCTGTTGCCGCTGGGCAATTAGCTGTCTCCTACTTACCTCTTCCTCTCCCAGTATCCCTTGCGGTTTATATCTGCTACATACCTGGTTGAGAGTGGTGTGGATCTCGGCTGAGATCCTGTTGCTGAGTTCTACTTAAGTTAAGTGTTTTCCCTTCCTTTGGTTATTCCTGTTTGAGTCTCCTGTTCCTCCTTACGCTTGGAGGAACAGGTTACTCTCTTGTGTCATTAGACTGCAGGGTGTTCTAGGGTTTATTCAGATTAGGTTCCTGTGTATGAGCTTTCCTACCACCCGGGTTAGTTCATACTGGTAGCCAGCTAGGGCCTAGTCTTAGGGTCCCCTGCAGGAGGTGACCAGTTCCCTGGTTTTGTCTGTTCCCATCCCTCATACGCTCGGTGTGGCTTTTCCCCCCACACCCGAGCGTGACAGTTACCCAGTGTTTTACCATTTAGTCTGTACTGGTGACTTGCATTATTCCTGCCCATATGCATAACCTTACATTTGTCAGTGTTAAACCTCATCTGCCACTTCTCTGCCCAAGCTACCAATCTATCCAGATCCATCTGTAGTAGTATACTGCCCTCTTCTGTGTTAATTATTTTACACAGTTTATTGTCATCTGCAAAAATTCATATTTTACTGTGCAAGCCTTCTACAAGATCATTATATATTGAAGAGAATAGGGTCCAATACTGATCCCTGTGGTACCCCACTAGTGACAGTGACCCAATTTGAGTGTGCACCATTAATAAAAACCCTCTGTTTTCTATCACTGAGCCAGTTACTTACCCATGTACATTTTCTCCCAGTCGAAGCCTTCTCATTTTATAGACTAACCTTTTATGCGGTACAGTGTCAAATGCTTTGAAGTCCAGATATACGACATCCATTGATTTGCCACAGTCAATTCTAGAACTTACCTCCTCATAGAAACTGATTTAATTAGTTTGACATGCTTATTTTCAATGAGGCACTCCAAGATAACATCTCTTAGAAAACTTTCAAACAGTTTACCAACGACAGATGTTAGACTTACCGGTTTATAGTTTACGGGCTCTGTTTTTGAACCCTTATAAATATTGGCACCACAATCTAACACGTTCCTCATGGTATTGCATGATGGATAAGCATCTCTCTTTTGAAGAAGCACAAAAAAATGGGCAAAGTTAAAGGGGTTCTCCGGGAATTAAGAAAGTTAAAATATTTAAATATTATTTTATAATAAATATATTCACAAATACCTTTCATTAGTTATAATGGATCGTTTTGTCTGGGGAGAAATCATTAGGAGAAACAAAATGGCCACCGTTCTATTAGTACACACAGAACCTGTCCTAATCACATAGGAGGACAGGTTACTTCACAACACTGAGATATAGAGCTGCCTCATCCTCCTCTCTGCTCTGCTTGTCAGGGATTATGATCCCGAATACAGGTGAATCTCTGTGGGAATGGAGATGATGAGGAGACATGGGAGGATGGTGAGGTGTGGCTAATGAGCAGCAGCTCTTGTTTACAGTCTCTATTACCACAGCTCCACATTACCACAGTCTGCCCTGTCCGTCGTCTCTGTACTTCATGCCTCCTCATGAACTAAATTCCCCAGGGATTCAGCTAAAGTTCTTATCATCTGTATTCAGGATGATAATCCCTGACAAGCAGAGCAGAGAGGAGGATGAGGCAGCCTTTGGCTCAGTGTTGTGAAGTAACTTGTCCTCCTGTGTGATTAGGACAGGTTTTGTGTGAACAAATTGGATGGCGGACATTTTATTTCTCCTAATGATCGCTCCCCAGACATAATGAGCCATTATAACTAATGAAAGGTATTTGGGAATATATTTATAATAAAGTAATATTTAAGTATTTTCATTTTCCTAATTCCTGGAGAACCCCTTTAAGGACCGTAGATACAGTGGTCGGCCAAGCAAAGGATGGTCACACCGAATACTAATTTGGTTTAGATTTCTCTTTTATTTATTCATTTAGCATTTTATTAATTAATAAAAATAAACTAATACTTTAATTACTTAATACTTCTATTTTGAAAGCATTGTTACATTGCAGCATTTTTTTCACACCTGCCTAAAACTTTTGCACAATACTGTATTATTGTCCATGCCCTTGTAGAACAAAAAGACAATTATGTTATATTCAGTTTTAAAGTACATAATATATTATATTATATACCAGTATGCCTGAAGAGGCTCAAAAACACCCCTGCTACATAAGACAGCAATATCAGAAATGTTACAGAATATGGTAGGTGGTGGAGAAGATTCATTTTAAACCTTTAGGCCTGTATTATAGTCTAGTGCTGCATTCACAACTGGAACCAGAAAAACTCCTAAGAGGCTTTTGGAATAGAATTCAGCTGACCTACTGGATGGAACTAAGGGACATAATAGTACAAACAGACTGAACAGACACTTAGACAAAAGAAAGTATCAGGAACCCAGACATACAGAACCAAAGACTAGGAACAATGTGCAGAATAGAAGATATTTCTTGAACTCAGGAACACCATAGAAACTAGACCACAAGTGATAATGCAAGGACCAGTACACATATGGCAGCAGCTGCAGGAAGCCAAACATACCAGATAATGGTACGCAGTGGCGTAGCTATAGGGGTCGCAGTGGGGGCCCCCCTTGAGGGGCCACACCGCCAATTAGGCAAGGTGCGGCGCGGCCCTGCGCACAGTTGGGGGGCAACGGCAGGGCAGAGGGAGATGAGCACTTCCATTGTGGAAGCGCTCATCTCCATAGTCATCTGTATAGACGCCTGTACTGCGGGGCAGAGGAGGGAGAGGCGTCTCACCTGCCCATTCCTCTGATAAGCTGCTTCTGTAACCCAGATATACCAAAGAAACCAATCCAGCAGTAATAAGTGCAGGAATCCATACACACATGGCAGGAACATGAATATTCTAGGCAAAGCTACAGGAACAAGGAAGGCAGAACCAACTGGACCAACAATTAATGTAGCAAACATAATTGCATAGTCAGGGTCTGGACACACGCTTTAAACAGCTAATAAATGTGGTGCTTGCCAGACACTAGAATTCTAGATGAATTTGATAAGTAAATCAGTTTCCATTGTTCCTAGCACTGTTTCAATGGAAAATAGCTACTCTACAACTAACTGCATTTTTCAGTGCTGTATTTTTCCCATACAAAATGCAGTGACACATGCAAGAAACCTTTAAAAAAAGTAACCTATGGTTATCAAATGTACTTGCATGTAAATCTGGGCTACACTTTTTTTCTTCCTTTGACAATCGCAATTTCATGCTAGGTGTGAACTGTCAGTATGTGCTGACTGGAATTATGTGTTGTTTATTAAGTTTATGTAAAATATGGAAGCTAGCGCATATATACTATTTATTTGCTGTCATTCGCTGTGATTTTCCATGCATTACAATTGAAATAAAAATGCATTACAAAAATACTAAGCAAATATATGATTTCTGTCAAATACCTAACTGAAAAAAATGACTTTCCATATGAGCTTTTTTGGCTACACATCTTCTGCTTTCTTACACTAGGTCTCTGGGGTTTAGTGAATAATGCTGGTATTTCGGTACCAACTGCCCCAAATGAATGGCTGACCAAAGAAGATTTTAATAAAATCCTGAATGTAAATCTGTTGGGCGTTGTTGATGTCACTCTTAAGATGCTGCCTTTGATTCGAAGAGCTTGTGGACGTGTAGTGAATGTCGCAAGCATTGCGGGTAGATTTACCATCTGTGGAGGAGGATACTGCATGTCTAAATATGGAGTGGAATCATTCTCTGATAGTCTCCGGTGAGCAATCTGTCTTTATTTTCCTGCTAAAAATGTTTTTAAAAAGTTCAAAAAGTTTTTAAAAAATGTTAAAATGTATACATAAAAATTCAATCAACCAGAATAAAAAAATAAATAAACAACAAAAATCATAGGCATCGCCACCTCACAAAATGCCTGAACTATTAAAATATAATAGAAGAAAATTAGCCAATTAGTCATTTTTTTCATCACTTCCCGTAAAAAAAAAAATTGAATAAAATGTGATCAAAAATCAAACATACTCCAAAATGGTATCAATAAAAACTATAGATTGTCCCGCAAAAATAGCCCACATACAGCTCCATAGACATAACTGTAAAAAGTTATGGGGGTTAAAATATGGTGATGAAAAAGTTTAAATTTTATTTTTTTCTACAGTAGTAAACACAAAAAACTATATAAATGTGTGGGCCATAAAACTGTGGTTGAATTGCATTTTTTTATCTAATTCCACCCCATTTAGATTTTTTTAAAAGCTTCCCATTACATAGCATGGAACATTTAGTGGTGCCATTAGAAAGTACAACTTGTTCCACAAAAGACAAGCCCTCAAACACAAAAATGAAAATTCCACCACACGGTGTACTGTCCGCATTTTTTCGGGACCCATTGAAATGAATGGATCCGCATGCTATTCGCATAATTGGCCGCTATTGCGGAAATGGATGCGGAAAAGATGCGGACACATTATACGGACGGGTGAATGGGGCCTAAGACTGTATGCAGGGCTCTGCTATAAGCAGTGAGTAGGGAAATTTCAGGGGGATCACTCCCAACAAGGCAGGCACTCTGCCCACCTGGACATCCAGATCAGGTGTAGGGCATTTACAAGGGGCAGCCAAGTCTTCTCTTCCTGATCCCATCTGGAGTGATTTTTACATAGTAGCCAGATTCTACTAGATCCGGTAAGGCCGTTCCTCTTTTGTATATTTCTGTTATTTCAAAAAGGTGTTTTGTTTACTTTGGGCCCTGTATTTTATCTACACTAATTAAAAGCTATGTTTTAAATATTATCTTTCCCAGTAGAGACATGCTCCTGGTTATATAATCCAATAGGATATGTTGTTACTTTATGATCGGTGAGGTTCTGGACCTTGACCAGAGATTAAAGGAGACACAGTAATGCTTTTTCTCTTGAATGGGGAAGCGATGGGGGTCCCTGATGTATTCAGGGGTGCACCACCAAGGCCAGGTGAGGCAATCGCCTAAGGCAGCACCAGGTAGGGGCAAGAAAGGAGTGGCAGGGCCATGGGCAATGAGAGCTTTCATTGTGGCAAAGGGGTTAGGTTAAAAAATGGGCATGGGGGAGGCATTTCAGTTTTCACCTCAAGCAGCAGAAAGGCTAGGTGCAACCCTGGATGTATTCCATATCTTTATAAATATTACAGTCTATGATCAGGCAGTTAAAGAGGCTCTGTCACTAGGTTGTAACCTATGTATTTAAATACATTGGTTACAAGGCCTAGTGACAACTTTTAAAATCATACCTTTCATGCAGAGTTCTGCGCAGCGGTCGCGTAGAAATTTAAACTTTAAAAAGTATGCAAATGAGCCATCGGAGCACCGGGGGGCGGCCTCTTTCCTCTGGAGCACCGCTCCTTCACCGCCCCCCCCCCGGGCCCGAGGCACGTCCCCTGTCTGTAATCACGCCCCTTTCTGTATACGATAAACAGCGCTAGACTGGTAAGTCTAGCGCTGACCTGTCGCGCATGCGCCCTAAAATTTTCCCGCCGCATGCGCAGTAGGGCTTGCAGTGTCTACACTGCAAGCGCTGTCTTCTCTTCTGCACACGCGCCGTCACTTCGCTGGTCCCGGGAGTGGACGGCGCGTGCGCAGAAGAGAAGACAGCGCTTGCAGTGTAGACACTGCAAGCGCTACTGCGCATGCGCCGGGAAAATTTTAGGGCGCATGCACGAGAGGTCAGCGCTAGACTTACCAGTCTAGCGCTGTCTATCATATACAGAAAGGGGCGTGATTACAGACAGGGGACGTGCCTCGGGCCCGGGGGGGGCGGTGAAGGAGCGGTGCTGCAGAGTAAAGAGGCCGCCTGCATGAAAGGTATGCTTTTAAAAGTTGTCACTAGGCCTTGTAACCTATGTATTTAAATACATAGATTACAACCTAGTGACAGAGCCTCTTTAACATATACAGTAATTTCTAGTCACATAACGGTTAGAGCCTATACATACAGCAGGGCCATGTTTAGTCTGTATGGCAGTATGGACTGCGGAGCTCCGGGGGCTGCTTTTGCCCCATACCATGCTCTATTGGATTTCATATGAAAAAGATATTCCTTCCTAAAAGAAATAATTTATGCTTCTATGACATTGGCATACAGAGGTACAATAAGGTGGAGAGCACCTCTATGGTAGTTCGGTGCAAAACTCTTAATGCAAGCGTGTGCCTGAGACTTAAAAAAAAAGCAAGAAAATGTTGTAGGTCATCAAAGCTGACTGTATTTATATCTTATAGCCGCGAGATGAATCCATTTGGAGTGAAAGTCTGTATCGTAGAACCAGGTTTCTTTTCAACGCAAGTAACAGATGCTAAACTGATGAAACAGTGCACCAATAAACTTTGGTCTCGAGTACCAGATGAAATCCGCAGGAGCTATGGACAGAATTACTATGAAAAATGTGAGTGGATCACCACAGGAAGTATACATATGTATGGCTGTTATGATTGGGCTTCTGTGTATAAAGTGCTGCTTGATACTTAAGACTTTATGGGAGAAAAGATGAAATAAGCCTAATGTCGATATTTGAAGGGGGTTATTTATTTCAGACATTTTTATTTATTTACAGAAATTGGCATTACTTACTGTCCTCAGTGGGGCACACAATCTAAATTCTCTGTCAGTATGTCTTTTTAGTATGTGGGAGGAAATTGGAATACGTGGAATAAAGCCACGCAAACACGGGGAGAACATACAAACTCCATGCAAAAGTTGCTCTTAGTCCCATTTCAACCCAGCACCCCAAGGAACCATTGCTAACAATTGAGCTACTGTGCTGTCCAAAGAAATTCTGGTTTGGAAAAAAAATTAGGTTTGAAGGGGTTGTGCAAGAATGGAGGTTTTTTGGCAAGCACCCCCCCCCCTTCCTCCCCACTTGGCTAGAGCTGTAAAGGAAAGCTTACGTGCCTGCCTCCCGGCACTGGCTCCCTGCTCCTTCTCCTCCCACCCTGTGATGGTGCTCTGGGCTCCCTGACTGAAAACATCCAGTTTGACATGGCTGCAGCCAATCACTGGCTGCGGCGGTGACCAGATCCCCTTGCATCATGTGACCATTTGTATACACCCACATGGCCACTGCAGCCAATCAAAGATGATGCTCACATGTGCAGATTGAAAATGCTGAAGCCAGTAATTGGCTTCAGCAGTTAAGTGGGTGTATGGTATGTCAGCACCTCAACACGAATTGCTGGGAACCAATGAGAAGAGGAATTTATCAGGTTACTAATGGTTCCTTTTTTATTTGATGGCATTTCCTCTCTTGATCCTCCTTTTTTTCCAATCCTGGAAACCTCTTTTAATGTTCTTGAATGCATGGCATTCCCATACATGTGTGGAGGTTTCAAGCATAGCTAACATTATCCCCCCTCCCAAAAAAAAAAAAAAAAAAAAAAAACATAAATCAGCAAATCAGAAGAGCTGCATTCACTGTTTTTTCTGTTTTGCTACAGTGCCCATTTTTGCACAGAAGTTGCAGCCATATTGAATTAACTTATCGAAAAATGTCCATTTTGTTGAGATGCTAACAAAATGACACTACTTAAACAAATAATGAGAATCTAATCCAAAAGTGGAATAGAATAAAGTAGACCCGTTCACAAAAGTTTTTCTTGTCCTTATTTGCCACGAAATATATGGCCTTTAGAATAAATATACAGCTATTACGAGTGTCCTGAAATTATCTGGGTGTTCTGAAGGCTGTCCATTTCAGATGCACAGGCAATAATGCAGTGAAATATATAGTTATTGTCCTCTTCTGTGCCCTGAGATTTACTTTTAACAAATCTTGTTTCTTTTGCAGATTGTGACATTATTGACCTGACATTGTCATCATCCAGCACAAAGCTGTCGCTGGTGTCAGATGCCATGGAGCATGCTCTGACTGCTGTCCACCCTAAGACACGTTATTCTGCTGGATGGGACGCCAAGCTCCTTTACCTTCCTCTTTCTTACTTGCCTACTGTAATTACTGATTTTCTTATTAGTATTATATATCCTAAACCAGCAAGGACTGCCTAAGTGTTTCCCCTGTCAATGTATACTTTCTGTTCTAAATGCAGAACATTACAAAATAAATGTGTCTGGACTCTACCTAATAAAGAATCCCACATGTACAGTTGTGCGATATCTGGTTTCCTACATACTCCTCTGCTTTACTGCTTATTCATCCATACAAAAATCATTCATGGTGCTCCAGTGAGTTTTGTATTTTCATGAAGAACAGGAACCTGGTGTTCACTGGAGACCATTGTCTTCAAAGGTCTGCAGGTCTGTATTACATGAGGCACTGCCTTCTGTGGGATCTACTCTGAGTTTCAGTGTATATGGATACTTCTACACTTACTTCTATGGCTCCATGTGCTAGCCATGCTCAGTTCTAGTGATGAGCGAACTACTCAAGATTCATTTTTGGTCCGGTTAGCAGAATTTTTGAAAATGATTGGTTCGGACCCAAAGTTACTCCAATTCCCCTGAAAGTTATATATAGAACCCTCTATCTTAACCCTTTATCTTAATCTGAATCTTTAGGAAAACGTGATCTCTCTCTATCTCTCTCTCTCTCTCTCTCTCCCCCTTCCCAAGCTCTGGAACGCAATGACAGCATAATTGATCTGAGTGACACTGACATACATATATGAGTGACACTGAGTGACACTGACATACATATATATGGGTAAATGCAGATGGTGTTAACATACAACCTGTTTAAAAACACAGCCAGTCGGCACATGTTATGTTTTTTCATATTTCAAAGCTTCCAAAAATTGTCCCTTATTGGGAGCACACGGTGTTATGGGATTACATTTTTTTTTCAAAAGGAGCTTGTTTGGGGAACAAGTAAGCCTCGACAGGGTTGGGATGCCTGCCTGTATGACACGCACGAGTGATGATTGTCAGAAGAAAAAGTGTCTCGTTGTGAACAAACCTAAAAAAATCCCTGTTAATTGGGGGCAGCGGCAGTGCAGTGTGGATGTGGAAAGGGTACAGTATGGATATAGTGTCATGTGGCAGCAGAAGCAGCATAGGAACATTGGAACATCCAAAGCTGTCTATGGGTAGTAGTAGTAGTGGTAGTGACAGTGATAGTGGTGGCAGAGGCTTTGTGTTAATGGTGATGGCAGTAGGAGATTAGCAATGAGGAGGGGCTTAGCGAGGGGGTGAGCCAGGGCACATGCCCCGGCACAGAGGCTGAGGGGGGGTGTGCGTCCACCGAGCAGTTAATTTAGATGGTGAAATAGGGAACTGTCCGTTTCACTGTTCAGCTGACCTCCGGTTTTCCCCCATAGGCCATACATTGCACTGCTGGCTGTGTGGGAGGAGTGCTGAAAGCCTGGGAACCAGCGTCTTGCACAGCCAGCAGCACAATGTGTGTGCTTGAGCGCGTCGTGTTGCTGCTGGGGACGCCAGATGTGTTGATCATCTGCAAAACAGGTTAGTATTTGTGTTTATTTATTTATTTTATATGGAGCTGGAGAGGGCACTAGAGGCCGAAGGGGCACATGGAGGAGATAATTACAGTGAGGGGCCACAAGGAGGACATCACTACTGGGAATGGGCACAAAAGTAGGCATTACTGCAGTGAGGGGCCACAAAGTGAAAATAACTACTGTGAAGGGGCCACAAGGAGGACATAACTACTGTGAAGGGGGCACAATGTGGATCATCTACTGTGAAGAGGCCACAAGGTAGGCATAACTACTGTGAAGGGGCTACCAGGAGGTCATAACTACTGTGAGGGGACATAATGTGGGCAAAACTGCAGTAAGAGGGCACAATGTGGGCATTTCTGCTGTATAGGAGGCACAATATGGGCTTTAGTACTGTGAGGGGACATAATGTGGGCAGGGTCGTACATAGAAATCATGGGGCCCCATAGCAAAACTCAGAATTGCCCCCCCCTGGAAAAAATTGCATTAACCTAATAAAAACAGCATCTGTATGTTTTATGTGCATTGGTTTGGAATGTCCAAACGCAGCATCTTAACGGTTAAAATGGCAGAACTGGAGCTAGTTCCAATTCTGTCAGTTTCAGCAATGTATCAGCTATAGAGCCTATAAAGAGCAACAATGAGTCCAAAAATAGCTCAAATACTTTTTATTGATACATATTAATACATAAATACATAAATAATTACATAATAAAAATAGGATAGGGAGTGCAAAGAAGATATATCAAGTGTGGCCCCCTTCACATAAACAACCCCTTCAATATGAATAGTTCAATACTGATTGTAGTCACATCTAATGAGACCGCAAACAGTCACCAACATCACTCAGATGCGGGGCTGCTGCGGACACGTAAGTATATTTGAACGTACATCATTTCCAAATGGAAGTCACCAATACATATACAATAAGTAACATACCGGGGGAAGAAAAAGTGGGGGAGCCACACACCCCAACGCACGTTTCGGCCCACGCCTTCCTCTGGAGAGGAAGGCGTGGGCCGAAACGTGCGTTGGGGTGTGTGGCTCCCCCACTTTTTCTTCCCCCGGTATGTTACTTATTGTATATGTATTGGTGACTTCCATTTGGAAATGATGTACGTTCAAATATACTTACGTGTCCGCAGCAGCCCCGCATCTGAGTGATGTTGGTGACTGTTTGCGGTCTCATTAGATGTGACTACAATCAGTATTGAACTATTCATATTGAAGGGGTTGTTTATGTGAAGGGGGCCACACTTGATATATCTTCTTTGCACTCCCTATCCTATTTTTATTATGTAATTATTTATGTATTTATGTATTAATATGTATCAATAAAAAGTATTTGAGCTATTTTTGGACTCATTGTTGCTCTTTATAGGCTCTATATATATTCCTGAGTCCTGCTCAGCGTTAGGGGGTTAGAGTTTGTGTTATGCTTTGTTGTTTGATATGTGTAATCTACCTTTGTTCAATGTATCAGCTATATAGCTGACACCAAAAGGTGATCACTGTGCTACACATCTAAATAGCAGAGCAGGAAACAGTTAAAAAAAAAAAAAACTGGTGTAAAGTAGAGCTGGCTTAGTTGCTCATAGCAACCAACCAGATTCCACTTTTCATTTTCCAAAGAAGCTGTGAAAAATGAAAGGAGGAATCTGATCGATTGCTGTGGGCAACTAAGGGCTTGTTCACATCACCATTAGGGATTCCGTTCTAGCTTTGCGTTATAACATCGTTATAACGGAAAATAACGGAATCCATAGGACGGAAATCAAAACGGACACCTTTAAGAGGCATTCCGTTTTGATCCGTCATAATGGAAGCCTATGGGAAAGTATAACGGATCCGTCTGGTTTCCGTTATGCTGGACAGAAACAAAAGTTCTGTTGACAGGAAACCAGACGGATCCGTTATGCTTTCCCATAGGCTTCCATTATGACGGATCAAAACGGAATGCCTCTTAAAGGTGTCCGTTTTGATTTCCATCCTAGGGATTCCATTATTTTCCGTTATAACGATGTTATAACGGAAAGCTAGAACGGAATCCCTAACGGTGATGTGAACAAGCCCTAAGCCAGTTCTACTTTACACCAGTTTGATAAATCTATAGAGAGAGGGAGAGAAATCTCATTCTTTCTCTCCCTCCCTCTATATATCTATCTATAAAAATATATAGAGAGGGTTTAGTCCCTGTCTCTTATTGACCTATTAGAATTTGTAACAGGGCAATTAGGGGCAAAGACTGGATTCCCTGAATTTCAAGCAGGTGTCTGTGAGGGGCTGGAAGCATATATAGGTTGTGGTCAGTAAGCAGTGAACAGTGCCCTGTGTTTGTCTATATATATATATATATATATATATATATATATATATATATATATATATATATAAAATGGCAAAAGATGAGGCAGCACTCCAATAATTGATGTTGGTGATGAATCTTTATTCCCGTGCGACGTTTCAACCCAACTCAATGGGGTCTTTGTCAAGGCTTGACAAAGACCCCATTGAGTTGGGTTGAAACGTCGCACGGGAATAAAGATTCATCACCAACATCAATTATTGGAGTGCTGCCTCATCTTTTGCCATTTTATTGAAAAATAAGCTTTTTTGCCCAAAGCTTGGGAGGAATTGCACCCATATTCACTGGACTGTGCTGCTGCTGTTTTTTGCTTTATATATATATATATATATATATATATATATATATATAATATAAAGCAAAAAACAAGTCTCAGCACCACTGAATGAGGAAAAAACAAGGTGCACGCCAAACAGACCAGACCAAGGTCCCAGCATATAAAAAAGAAAAAAGAGGCAGCACTCTCCAGTAAAAAAGTGAAAAAAATTAAAGTCTTTATTTACCCATGTGGGATTGCGACGTTTCTGCCCAGACTGAGCCTTTCTCAGTCTGGGCCGAAACGTCGCAATCCCACATGGGTAAATAAAGACTTTCATTTTTTCACTTTTTTACTGGAGATTGCTGCCTCTTTTTTCTTTTTTATATATATTATATACACATATAATTTTATAAAACACACACCAGCACTCCTACTAACCCTGCTACTCATATATTACACATCCAGCAAAGCAGACACAGCAGTCAGCCATGAAAATTGTAGAGTTCCTACTGTCTGCTGTGTCTGTACTGGTTCAATGTGGTCCTAATAGCTGGAAGAGTTAATTCCTTACCTCTGCAGGTCAGGGTCAGAGCAGTGAAGCTCATCTTATTTTGCCGGGCCCCCTCTCTGTAAGGCCTCTTTCACACGAGCGTCGCGGATTCGATCCGGATGCGTTCAGGATGCGTTCAGGAAAACTCGCACCATTCTGCAAGCAAGTTCAGTCAGTTTTGTCTGCGATTGCGTTTAGTTGTTCAGTTTTTTCCACGCGGGTGCAATGCGTTTTGATGCGTTTTTCACGCGCGTGAAAAAAAAACTGAATGTTTACAAACAACATCTCTAAGCAACCATCAGTGAAAAAGCAAGCAAAGCAAGTGCGGATGCAATGCGTTTTTAACGCAGCCCCATTCACTTCTATGGGGCCAGGGCTGCGTGAAAAACGCAGAATATAGAACATGCTGCGATTTTCACGCAACGCAGAAGTGATGCGTGAAAAAACGCTCATCTGAAAAGACCTATTGAAATGAATGGGTCAGGATTCAGTGCGGGTGCAATGCGTTCACATCACGCATTGCACCCGCGCGGAAAACTCTCTCGTGTGAAAGGGGCCTAACAGAGCTCTGCTGCTGTAATGATGCTAGATGCATCAGGCAGAAGCAGCAGAGTGAAGAGTGGAGGACAGTATAGATCAGGTAATGGCCCCGATATTTTAGCTGGTCAATGAGCAGAGCAGGGAACACATCATCTCCCTGCTTATTGACCAGCTGGGTATCTAAGAGCAGGCAGACAGCAGGCAGCTGAACAGACAAGGAAGAAGGTTGCTGAGCCTGTGCATTTATGTCGGAAAGGGGGCGGGGCCATTCGGCCTGGCCGGGCCCTTTACACTCACGGGCCCCATAGCAACTTCCTACCCTGCCTATATGGGCCGTATGCCAGTGAATGTGGGCATAACTACTGTGAGAGGGCACAATGAGGGCATAAGCTACTGTGTAGTGGCACTAAGGGGAAATGTCCTAAATTACTCTGTTATACATTGGGATGGCTTAGTCTTACAGGGCCAGCACAGTTCCTCCCTGCTGGGGATTTCACAGGGGCAGTTACTATCCCTTCCTTATATGATTATTCTTTTTGCTTTATCACCACAGCAACCTTGTTCTGGTTCCAGGGGACATCACGCCAACACGCCAGTGACACCCTGGACACGGTAGGACCAGCTGGTTCTTTCATTTATTGCAAGGTGTATAGGTACCACCGCATACCCTATAATAGATTTTATTAGTTAGGTGGGTTAGTATAGTTATGCACTGGGAGGAGTTAGAGGAGTAGCTTAGTACAAAAAAATTTGCTGCCGCATGCTATACGCACCACTGACCTTTTCCATCTTTGTGTAAATTTCAGTGGCAAGTGTATGTGTGTGTGTGGAGGGGACATGCTGAATCATTGTCCCGGGTGCTGGAAAGCCGAGCTACATCTCACCACTAAGGCAGAAAGGCAGCAGCAACTTTACGGAAGATGATGGTCGTCAGGCCACAGCAGTGACATGATGGAGGCAGCAGCCGTACAAAGCGTTATGGTAGGCTAGTCACAGCACTGGCATGATGGCAACGGTGGCAGCAGCTGTACAGAACATGAATGTAGGCAGGTCTCAACAGTGACATGATAGATGTGGCAGCCATACAAAATGTGATGGTAGGCAGGTCGCAGCAATGGCATGATGGAGGCGGCGGCAGTCGCTGTACAGAAAGTGGTGGTAGACAGGTTGCAACAATGGCATGATAGAAGCAGCAGCAACAGTCATATTACATAGAGAATGTGATAGTAGGTAAGTCGCAGCAGTGGCATGATGGAGGCAGCAGCAGGAGTCATACAGAAAGTGATGGTAGGTTGGTCGCAGCAATGGCATGATGGAGGCGGCAGCAACAGCTGTACAGAACATGAATGTAGACAGGTCGCAGCAGTGGCATAATGGAGGCAGCAGCAGCAGCCATACAGAACCTGATGGTAGGCAGGTCGCAGCAATAGCATGATGGAGGCGGAAGCAGCAGCCTACAGAATGTGAATATAGGAGGCAGCATCAGTGGCATGATGGAGGCAGCAGCAGCCATACAGAACATGATGGTAGGCAGGCCATAGCAGTGGCTTGATGGCCATAGTGGCATAATGGAAGGAGGCAGGCAGCAACATTGGCAAGGTGGGGCACCTCCAGCAAGGCCAGATCTGTTTATCTGTCTCAGCTGGAGAAGTGTGCAAATCCTCCCAAATCTAGGCTTGGTTCATCTTGACAATAATGTCACGCCTTTCAAAAGCCAGCAGGGACAACTCCGGCCTACTACTACTACTGCTTCTGCAAATGGTGCTGCTACTACTCACATTCTGGCTCTGGGTCTTTTGTTTGGGACCTTTCTGTAGCCCTGACATTTTTAGGCCTCTCAGGTAAAGTTGTGCACTACCATGTCTATTGTTGTTGTAATCACGTATATATGTTGGTCTGAATATAATCAACAGCAACCCCCTAAACCTCCCCAAAAAGAATTGTTTGGGAATGTGTGGAGACAGAAATAAAGGAAAATGGATTTAGGCCTAAATTTGTTATCACTCACAGATACTTTTGTGTGCTACCCTCTGTGTTGATGTAATCACGTATACATACTGGTTTGAATATAATCATCAGCAACCCCTAAAAAAATTGATTGGAATGTGTGGAGACAGAAATAAAGGAAAACAGATTAAGGCATTAATTTGTCATCACTCAGAGATCATTTTGTATGCTACCCTGTGTATTGTTGTAGTAATCACTTCTGGTTTCATTAAATTTAACAATCCCCCAAAAATTAAATTCCAATAGTGTGGCTTTAGAGTAAACAGAAACGAGCAATCAAGGCGTGACGCTCAAATACACGTTAAATTGCTGCCCTAGCCTGTGTATTGTTGTAGTAATCACGTACAGTATATATGCTGGTTTCATTAAATTAAAATTAAATACCTCCCAAAAAAATCAAATTCCAACCGTGTGAAAAGGAATTCACGGAAACAGATGATTGAGGCCTGAAGCTCAATTTCTTGTTATCACTCACAAGTAGATTGCTGCCCTACAGTGTGTTTTGCTGTAGTAATCATGTATATATGCTGGTTTCATGAAACTGAACAATCCCAAAAATAATTAAATTGCAACTGTGTGGAAATGGAATTCACAGAAACTTATAGTTGAGGCTTGACGCTCAATTTCATGCTAACACTCACAGGTAGATTGCTGCCCTACCCTGTGTATTGCTGTAGTAATCACATATATATGCTGGTTTAATTCAATTAAACAATCCAAAAAAAACTATATAATTCCAACTGTGTGGAAACTGTTAATATCACTGACAGGTAAATTGTTACCCTAGTGTGTACTGGTGTACTGATCACCTATATGCTGGTTTTATAAAAATTCAACAACCGCCCCACAAAAAAAAATTTGAACTGAACTGTGTGTGTGTGTGGAGATAACAAACAGATTTAGTCCTAATATTTCGGTCTCAATCACTGATGTATACGGTTTTTCAAAAAATTTGAATTAAATATGTGAGATGACCTGACACAGCGTTCTAATATTCTATATGCTATGCTACATTGATAGAAGAACACGTGTTGGTACAGTTTTTGCTTATGGAACGCGTCCTCGGGTGCTATATATGGTGACATGTGACCCAGCTCAGTCTTAGTCAGGGAGAGCTGCTGCAAGGAGGGACAGATAGTGTAGGGATAGAAATTGGCTAGGCAGGGCTAGTTTTTCTGTTGAAAAGACCCAAAAGCCCTTTTAAGGGCTATTATATCTGCAATATATTTTTTTGGAGGGTAGGGAATTGTGCAAGGTTGCCTGACCTAAACACCACCTGCGCAGCGTGTGCATTATAACGTTTCTGTATCCTATATACCTTACATCCGGTGTCATTTTTTCTGCAGCTAATAAGGCGACATTACCTGTGCTGCGTCTGCTGTATAACATTTGCGCAAGGAGGGACAGATAGTGTAGGGATAGGATTTGGGTAGGCAGGGCTAGTTGTTCTGTTTAAAAGACCCAAAAGTCCTTTTAAGGACTATTGTTCTATCTGGCTGCAATTTTTTTTTTTGGGGGGGGCAAAAATAACGCAAGTTTGCCTGACCTAAACACCACCTGCGCAGTGTGTGCATTGTAATGTTTCTGTATCCTATATACCCAACATCCGGTGTCATTTTTTCTGCCGCTAATCAACACATTACCTGTGTTGCATGTGCATTATAACGTTTGTGTATCCTAAATACCTGAAATCTTGTGTATTTTTTTCTGCCGCTAATCAAGGCGACATTACCAGCACTGCGTGTGCATTATAACGTTTCTGTATCCTAAATACCTGACATCCGGCGTCATGTTTTCTGCCGCTAATCAAGGCGACATTACTTGTGTTGCGTGTGCATTATAACGTTTCTGTATCCTAAATACCTGAAATCCTGTGTATTTTTTTCTGCCGCTAATCAAGGCAACATTATCTGTGTATTGGAGTGCCTGTTCCTTGTAATTTTTGGCAGCCTTTTCACTTTGTGCATAGGCTTTATGAGTGTAGGAGTCCCACGACATGAACAATTGTACCACAATGTGAATGAGACTACAAAGGAAAAAGGGGAGGAGGGTCAATCAGCACATCCCAGTGTGCAGGTGCATGTTGCCATGGCTAAATATACAAAGGAAAAAAAAGACATACAATGCAACAGCACTCTGCAAACCAAATGTGAATGAGGCCCTCCTTTATGTGATATACCGGTTGTATCGGAGTGCCTCTTCCTTGCAATTTTTAGCAGCACTTGTGCTTTATGTCCCTAGAGTGAAGCATGGTAGTGGCAGCATGCTGTAGAAAGGATTGTTAGTGGCTGGGGCAGGGAGATAGGGAGACTGGTCAGGGTTGAGGCAAAACTGAATGGAGCAAAGTATTGAGATATTATTAATGAAAACCTGATACTGTGTGCTATGGACCTCAGAATGGGCCAAAGGTTCCCATTCCAACAAGACAATCACCCTAAGCACACAGCCAAAACAACACAGGATTGGCTTAACCCTTAGGATACATATGTACATGTACGGCGCTGGAAGCCGGGACAAAATACCCAGAGCTGTACTGCTACAGAGCTCTGAACAGGCGGGCGCAGGAGCTGCTAGGGTGGCCATTTGCAGATCCCCAAAAAGGAGGACATCACACCCTGAAAAGGAGGACATTGTACCGGGGACAGTGGCGCACAATAGTTCAATACTACACCATGCAAGATACTACATTATATAGATTCTATTATGAACAGAATGTAAACATGAATCTATATTACAGTATCAGATAAATAAAACAAGAAATCCATAAGAAATGTTTTACTCACCAAACATAGCTTCTACTTTCGATATTTCACTCCTTTCCTCACTGCCTCCAAGAGTTTTCCATTGGCTAGGAATTTCTTATACATTTCTCTACATTCTTCGACTACATTATACAGATTCTGTTATGAACAGAATGTAAACATTAATCTATATTACAGATAAATAAAACAAGAAATCCATAAGAAACAATTTACTGACCAAACGTAGCTTTTACTTTCGAAATTTCACTCCTTTCCTCGCTGCCTCCAAGAGTTTTCCATTGGCCAGGAATTTCTTATACATTTCTGTACATTCTTCGACAAAGTTCACACAGATTTGAAGCTCTGCCTTTACGCTGTCCACCTCCAGACGGTTTCTCTCATTTCTCCACGCTGAAGACATCATAGAAAACACACGCTCTGTGTGAACATTACTACATGGGATGGAGAATATATAAGCACTGACAACCTTCAGACTTTTGAGGGGCACCTCAGACTTAGCAAACAACTGTAGATATCTTTCCTGACTGCTGCTGTTAGCTGCCTCTGGAGAAGTAATAAAAGTCTCTACAATGGCATACTCCTCATAAAGGCTATCCATATCAATACCTTGCAGAAAGCAGGCTTGGACTGCTTCAGAGAATTCTCCAAATGGAACAGGACTTCCAAGACTCAGTCTAGATATTTGGCTGTGAAAGCTCTTTTCAGAGAAATCATATCTGTCATTTAAGTATTTCTTTGCCCTTTCGTAGAAAAGAACAAAATCAGCTTCACATTTTCTAGCTAGATATGGTGTAAGCTGTTTCAACCTGGAGTTCACAGCAAAGCCAAAGAAATGATCTCTAAGTCTTCTGTCAGGTTTGCCATTCAGATCTGTCATTAGCTTATACACTGAGGTGATACAGAAGGATTTGGCCTCCAGAGCTTCAATGCAATCAGAGAATAATTTCAGAGCACGGCTGAGAAATAGAAAATAAGCCTCTGACACATCACAGGTGTTTTCTCCAAAGCATGTCTGCAGAACTTTAGGACATTTCTTCTCATCTAAACTCTGGAAATAACTTGTCAGGGGTTTCCAGTTCAGAAGAATCTGGTCAATAGATGGAAAAGTGACAACCACCTTGTCATAACATGACGCAAAAGATTGCATTCATCAACTTCAAGAAATTCACAGAATTCCTTCAGTTGTGCTGTCCTACTAGCTAAGATACTGAAATGGCTATACACCTTGAGCACAACATTTTCAACATCAAAATCCAATTTTCCTGCAGTGTACTTGGATGTATTGTGGATTATGTGAGCAAGACAGTTTGCTGCAACAACGCCCTTATGAGACCGTTTCAGTTTCTGAAACACACTGTTGTGCTTCCCATAGTTGGCGCTGGCATTGTCTGCTGTGTAAGCTGACATTTTGGCTAAATCTGAACCAGCCTGATCTAGCTTGGAGAGGAGTTGGTTGGTTATAGCTTCAGAAGTTTCGTTACTATCGCTGTAAAAATCAAGCAGCAGATGTTGCACCCCTTTCTCAAAATGAAAATATCTGAGAACAACTGGAAAACACTTAGTTGCGCCTTTATTTGAAGCATCTGTTGCCAGTGAATATGCCAGGTTGTGTTCTTTAATGTAGTCTATGTGCATCTGCACCGAATATGGAGCTAGCACATTTCCACATAGAGAATTTGCTTTGGTTTTCCCACAGGTCACACTTTTAGCAATAGAGGAGTCATTGTAAATCTCTCTATCAACTTTAATGCCACAGTCTACACTTCTGTAAGAGTGATGGTGCTTCACTGCATGATACACTTTGCAAAGTTCTGCAGCAGATATTTTGTCATTCAGAGGTGACCGGGTATTAGTGAAAAAAGATGCTAGGGAGGATGCACCTGCACTGCGCACATTTAGCCTGTGCTTATCTGTATCAGCATGCCGTTCTATAGCTCCCTTTCCTTTGCTGCTAACTAGAGATGAGCGAATCGATTCGCCGCTTCGTAGATTCGTATCGAATCTTGGGATTTTTCAGCTGCGAAGTGAATCCGAATATTAGGTGATTTGCTTCGCTTTTGTATGCATTCGCTACGTAGTGTGTCCTATAAATTATACGCTATTCTACGTATAATTTAGTTACTCTATACGCTGTCGCGTACGAATTCAATTCAGCGATGCAGACTCCTCCCTTGTAGTTCCGCCCCTTTCTCCAGCGCGGGAGGATGACGAGGCAACTCAGGAAATTAAGTTGCGCATTCGTGCGCCTCATCCCTTTTTCCCCCTTTTCAGGTTATTTGGGGAGCCCCTTGAAAGAGGGTTTTTTAAGGAACCTTTGCTGCTTTTTTTTTACCCATTTGGATTACAATTTTACCTATGTGGATTACAAATTGCAACTGAGTTTGGGACTTTGCTCCAGTTCTATGACAAGCGTCAGAAGAAAAGAGACTTAAACGTGTCCGTGAGCATACTAGGTAGGTGATATTTAAAATTTTTATATTATACCTATAATAATGTATTTGCACTTTAACATAAATATGTCTCGAATATTCGCTCTGCCTCTGAGGAGTGCACGCCACAGCCTCTCCTCATACGTGCCTACGTATTACGTAATCGCTTAGACAATAGTACGCGGAGATTCGTAAGCTATTTGTACGCTCATGCGTATGTCTTCTAAGAAGTTGCGTACATTTTGTAAATTAACGTTCGTTATTAGTGAGCGAATATTCGCTAATAGCACATAATAACGAATATTTTGTACGCAAATACAACAAATATATTCGCCGAATATACAAATTTTAGGAAAAGTTTGGCGAATGTTCGGCGAATAATTTTTTGAATGATTCGCTCATCTCTACTGCTAATGTCTACATCACATCTGCATACTGTTCAGAAGGCGTGAAATTCATCTTTCCTGCTCTTTGATATGTAAGGATGCTGTGCTGACCACTCAGAGCTGTAACTAGTTTTTCTTTTTGGCATTGTTGTATGTAGCAGAATCTAAGTATCTGAAGAATGGACCTTCTGTGGCTAACCACTACTTGTAATGCTGGTAAAAAAATGAAGGGAAATATATTTATTGTGATTTTGCCACCCCTGCCAATCAGACACTGATAATGTAGCTTTTTCACTTGTTGGGCAGGCCTACCTGGAAATATCAGAGCACAGTTATGGTGCTGACTACAGTAAGCTGCAGAGTCTAATGGATCCCTCTTGTTAGTGTTGGTACTAGTCAGGTGGCGGTTGCGGCCAGGAACTGGACAGTCAGTCAACTAATCCAGATAAGGTACATGTAAATTCTGGTGGAAACTATGGATCAAACCAGAGAAAAATAAATAACATAAAAGAAATCAAGGGATGCAAGGGGACTAAAAAATATGGCAGTTTTTTTCCCCAAAAACAGAACCAACCCTGTCCATCGATTGTGTCTGGTATTGCTTGGCTTCACTTAACTGAATAGGGCTAAACTGCACAGCCACACACAACCTATGGACTGGTGTGATACTGTTTTTAGGGGAAAAAGGAAAAAAATATGTTTACTAGAGATGAGCGAGTAGTGAAATATTCGAAAGTTCGAAATTCGATTCGAATAGACCGCGATATTCGGCTATTCGACCGAATATCGAATCCCATTAAAGTCTATGGGAAAAAAATGCTCGCCACTTGGAAATCTCAATTCGACCACTTGGAGGTCACCAAGTCCACCCTGAAACCTCAGAAAAGGATGCCAACACTGCTGGAATGCAACTGGGACAGCAGGGGAAGCATGTCTGGGTGCATATAACGCGCCCAAGTCGCACTATTACGCCACTATCACAGCCTCTCAACAATACACTCCAAAGACAATGTAACCTCTCTGTAAAGTGAGACCATACAAGGAAACCTTCTTTCCTCTACATTGCCATGGACCCCAAGCCAAACTAGACAAAAAAGAAGATAAAATTCTGCACCCCTTAAAATCACGTTGCCTATGACAACCACAGATGGCATAGGCAAGGGGGAAAGCAATCAAGCCATCACTATTTTTCCCTCTGTGCCATCCCTGCCTTGCCCAGGCACATGTCCCAAAACATCATCCACGCCCAAGTAACACGGTTACTGCAAAAGGCCATTTGACCACCAACACTTTGGTTTGAGGCCGGGGATGCTACATCTCCCTGACGGCGCACTGGGTGAATGTTGTGGAGGCGGGGACGGGCAAACCTGCTACCCCCACCCAAGTTTTGGGCCTTGGTTCTGTCTGGATTTCCGCAACCCTTACAGACAGCTCGGCAAACCCCTCCTTCTCCTTCTAGATTTGTTAAATCTGTCCACCACCCAGTCAAGTCCACAAAGTCCAGTCTCGTCGATAGCCTGCAGAAACTGCAGGGACCTCACTCTGACCCTCCTTCCTCCAACCCTGCCCAATGTTATCAACCCAGTGTTCCCACCCATGCAAGAATCGCAGGAGCTATCTGAGGATTTTGTTTGTTCTGATGCCCAAACACTGGAGCAAGCTCCATCTCTAGCTGATGGTGGTGTGGAACGGGCACTAAAGTGTAAAATGATTAGGGACGATGATGAGACACAGTTGCCAGCAAGGGAGGCTGTTGGAGCAAAGTGAGGCAGTGTAAGAGGAGGTGGTTGAGTATGACGAAGTCAGTGACCCGACCTGGCCCAGTGTCATGTC
The DNA here is from genome assembly GCA_900303285.1 of Rhinella marina. Taxonomy (NCBI): domain Eukaryota; kingdom Metazoa; phylum Chordata; class Amphibia; order Anura; family Bufonidae; genus Rhinella; species Rhinella marina. The sequence continues at coordinate 4,136 of ONZH01025087.1, read as the reverse complement.
TAGCAGGTAAAGCAGTGGGGATGTTGAGGGATGCGTAGGACCGCAAAAGGCAGGAAGAGGCCGTGGGCTGGCCAGAGGCTCATGGAGAAGGCAGGCTAGAGCCCGCAGGGCCGCATCTCTTCCCTATAACAGGCCCCCACACAAAGCTCTCCCATCGAGGGCTCTTAGGTCCTTGTTGTGAAAATATTTTAATGAGTGCGCAAAGTTAGCTTGAGGTGAGCCCTCGAAAAATTATATGGAGGCCCAAGAGGTGAGCCCTCGAAAAAATTAAGTGGAGGCCAAAGAGGTGAGACCTCTTAAAAATTGTATTAAGGCCCAAGAGGTGAGCCATAATAAAAATTGTTTGTAGGCCCAAGAGGTGAGACCTCTTAAAAATTGTTTGTAGGCCCAAGAGGTGAGCCATGAGAAAAATAGTTTGTAGGCCCAAGAGGTGAGACCTCTTAAAAATTATGTGGAGGCCAAAGAGGTGAGACCTCTTAAAAAATGTTTGTAGGCCCAAGAGGTGAGCCATGAGAAAAATTGTTTGTAGGCCCAAGAGGTGAGACCTCTTAAAAATTATGTGGAGGCCAAAGAGGTGAGACCTCTTAAAAATTGTTTGTAGGCCCAAGAGGTGAGACCTCTTAACAATTGTATTAAGGCCCAAGAGGTGAGCCATAATAAAAATTGTTTGTAGGCCCAAGAGGTGAGACCTCTTAAAAATTATGTGGAGGCTAAAGAGGTGAGACCTCTTAAAAATTGTTTGTAGGCCCAAGAGGTGAGACCTCTTAAAAATTGTTTGTAGGCCCAAGAGGTGAGCCATAAATATATATATTTTTTTATTTTACGGAGCAATTCTAAGGCGGTTAAGGAGGAGGAGGAGGAGGTGGAGGAGGAAATGGCACTTCATACAGATGGCACTTCACTTTTGGCTGCTTTCCACTGTTGGAGAAGCAAAGTCCGGGTCAATCCACTTGCTGTTCATTTTGATTAGCGTCAGCCTGTTGGCACTGTCGGTTGACAGGCAGCTGCGCTTATCGGTTATAATGCCCCCGGCTGCGCTGAACACCCTTTCTGATAGCACGCTGGTGGCAGGGCAGGCAAACACCTCCAAGGCGTACAGGGACAGTTCCAGCCACGTGTCCAACTTGGAGACCCAGTAAGTGTAGGACGCCAAGGGATCGGGGAGGACAGGGGTACGGTCTGCCAGGTACTCCCGCAACATCCGCCGATACTTGTCCCTCCTGCTGATAGCGGGCCCCAAAGTGATGGAAGTTGCATGAGGGGGTGCCATGAACGTGTCCCACACCTTGGAGAGTGTTCCCCTGGTGGCTGTGGGCCTGATCGATGTTGTGGGACTCTGGGAGACCCTCTCCTCTCTGCCGCCAGCGATGGTGGGTGGGAAAATCTCCATCATGTTCTGCACGAGTTCCCTCTGGTATTCCAGCAATCGATTCGTCCTCTCCTCTACCGGAATAAAAGAGGAGACGTTATCTTTATACCGGGGGTCCAGGAGTGCGAAGACCCAGTACAGTTTGTTCTCCACTATCCGGACAACACGTGTGTCCCGGGAAAAGCAGCCCAGCATGAAGTCAGCCATGTGTGCCAGACTCTGAATAGGCATGACGTCACTGCCCCCACCAGAAGGATCACTTGCCATTTCCTCCTCTTCCTCTTCCGCCTCCTCTCCGCCCCATCCGCGCTAAACCAATGGGACGCACACAGCCTGACTGCTACCCTCGCCGCCAGCATCCGCCTCCTCTTCCACAGCCACCTCCACGTCGTCCTCCTCCTCCTCATCCTCCTCCTCCTCCTGCAACTGCCACCGAGAAGCAGACAAAAGTGTGGTCTGACTGTGTAGCTCCGTTGCGTCTCCTCCTACCCCCGTCTCCTCTGCGTGCAATGCGTTCTCCCTTATTGCGATGAGCGATTCTTTAAGGACGCATAGGAGCGGGATGGTTACGCTCACTATAGCGTCCTCGCTGCTGACCTTCTTGGTGGACTCCTCAAAGATACGCAGTACATCGCATATGTCTGCCATCCATGGCCACTCGTGGTTGGCAAACTGAGGGAGCTGAGTTGGAGGCACGCGTGGATTCATAATCTGGTACTCCATCAATGCTCTCTGCTGCTTACACACCCTGGCCAACATGGAATAGGTGGAATTCCAGCGAGTCGGCAGGTCGCACAACAGCCGATGTTCAGGCAAATGGAGGAGTTGCTGGAGTTTTTTTAAGCTAGCAGCAGCTACAGTTGACTTCCGAAAGTGAGCGCACAAGCGCCGCACTTTCACCAGTAGCTCTGCCAGGTTGGGGTAAGTCTTTAGAAATTTTTGGACTACCAGATTAAAAACGTGGGCCAGGCATGGTACGTGATTGAGTTCGGCAAGCTCCAGAGCCGCCACCAGGTTACGGCCGTTATCGCACACGACCATGCCTGGTCCTAGCTGCAGCGGCGACAGCCACATCTCCGTCTGCTGCAATATGGCGTCCCTCACCTCTGGGGCGCTGTGCTTCCTGTCGCCCAAGCTGATGAGCTTAAGCACCGGCCATCTCTGTTTGCGACCCCGTCCCCGCTTCCACAACATTCACCCAGTGTGCCGTCAAAGAGATGTATCGTCCCTGGCCGCAAGCGCTTGTCCACGAGTCGGTGGTCAAGTGGACCTTTGCGCTGACTGCGTACCTCAGGGCCCGCCTGATGTTACGCGACACGTGCTGGTGCAGGGCGGGGACGGCACTCCGGGAAAAGTAGTGGCGGCTGGGGACGGAATAGCGAGGTGCGGCAGCCGCCATCAGGTCGCGGAAGGCCTGCGTCTCCACAAGCCTAAACGGCAACATCTCCAGGGCCAGCAGTTTGGAGATGTGGCAGTTTAAGGCTTGGGCTTGGGGGTGACTCGAGGCGTACTTCCGCCTGCGGTCGAACGCCTGCGAGATGGACAGTTGATGGGACGAGGAGTGTGAAGGTGCAGGCGAAGATGCGGGGGAAGGGGAGGCTGAAGGAGAAGGCCCCAAAGTAGCCGAGGCAGAGGCAGATGTGGAGGTGTCCTGGCTGGAGGTCTGGACCGCAGTGGCAGCACACAACAAAGGGGAAGAGGCAGTGGCAGCAAGACCGGGCGCAGGTTGTATTGTGTTTGCTCTCTCCCACTCAGCCCAGTGCTTGACTTCCAAGTGACGCCGCATGCCTGAGGTGGTCATATTGCTCTTCTCAGAGCCCCTACTCAGTTTTGAGTGGCAGAGTGTGCAAACCGCGCTCAGTTTGTCATCCGCACAAACATTAAAAAATCTCCACACCACAGAAGTACGAGGCCTCGATGGGGGAGCTTCGCGTGACTGCCTGCTGCCAGGAACAGCTTCGGCCCTGCTGGCTGTGGCCTCACTTCTCTGTCTGGACTGTCCTCTGCCTCTGAACATCCCTCTGCCTGTGGACATCCCTCTGCCTCTGGACATCCCTCTGCCTCTTGCTGCCTTTTTCGGTGCTGCGCAGACCACCACCTCTCCACTGCTTTCCCCGCTGGACATCACCCCTGGCCAAGTGGGGTCGGTCATTTCGTCATCCACCACCTCCTCTTCCTCACTCTGCTTCTCCTCCTGCCCACTGGACATTCCAACAGCCTCCCTTGATGGCAACTGCGTCTCATCATCATCATCGCTCATGATAACCAGATGACCCTGGTTCAGGGTCCACATCAGCAGGAGATGGCGAATACTCAAGTGTTTGGGCATCACTACAAACAAATTCCTCTGCTAGCTCCTGGGATTCTTCCGGCACATCTGAAAAAGGACCCGAAAAGAGCTCCTGGGAGGGGTCAATGGTGGGATGACTCTGTTGGCCAGGTGTGGAGGAAGGAGGGTCAGAGTGAGACTGTGTGGATGACTGGCTGGTGGACAACTGTGTGGAAGCGCTATCGGCTATCCATTGCACCACCTGTTCAACCTGCTCAGGCCTCAACAGCGGTGTAACCCGCCCCCTGCTTAACTGTCCCATAAAGGCAGGGATTCTGGATGAGTGGGATCCTGGCTGCCCCTCACCAGCACGCATTGTATCCCCACTGGCTTCAACAAGGCCCCCAACAGCATTTCCGCGCCCCCGTCCTCGTCCACGTCCGATTCCGCTAGCCCCTACGCATTTTTTTTTTTTGGTTTCAATATTTTGCCTTCACA